>JABBWI010000170.1:27500-35000 GCA_016647755.1 Suillus subluteus | reverse complement strand
GACATTTGTATAGCAAAAGTGTAGTCATTTGAATATAGTGGACGCAAATTTGGCTTGTCTGCATTAGGAAAGTGTAGTGTTTGTCCGGGTTTTGGACCCATAAGGAAATGGACGCATTTTTCATTAGGTTTCATTAGGAAATGAGGCTTTTTCGCGTTTTTCCTTATCACTCTCCCTCAATTCGTAGTCAACTGCCTTCCACCCTTAGACTTTATTGTTCCTGGACCCAATGGGCACCCCTGACCGCCGCATGGCATCCCCCCCACCGCTTCATCCTGAGTTACAGGCATTTTCGCTGTTTTTCAGTATTTCCTTATCTTTGTCACTCATTTCATAGACAACAACCTTGAACCCCTAGACTTTATTGCTGATGCAGCCAACTGGCATGCTGGTGCAGGGTCTCACATCACTGGGACGAAATTTGGTGCATTTGCTATGTAAAAGTGTGGTGTTTTGCAATAGTGGACGCAATTTTGGCTTATTTGGATAAGGAAAGTGTAGTGTTTTGGCGTGGTGGACGCAATTTTTGTGATTTTGCATGGGAAAAGCGTAGTGTTTGATATAGTGGACAATTGACTAGCAAAAGTGTAGTGTCCGCAATTTTGACATGTTTGTCTAGTGAAAGTGTAGTGAATGCAGTGTTTGATATAGTGGACATTTGTGTATGGACGCAATTTTTGCAATTTTGCATAGGAAAAGTGTAGTGTTTGATATAGTGGACGCTATAGGAACGCTTTGTGGCTCTTTCATTAGGTTTTTCCTAATGTGGCCGCAAAAATCAAGGATTTCGAGAGGCAAAATTCCACAGAGTCCAAAAACACACCAAAACGCGATATAGTGGACACCAATCCGCACGCCTTCTGCGCTCCAGGCATAATACGGACAAACAACACAGCTTTCCTACTATATGGGGCGGGCACAGCAAACAAAAGGGTTGATGGCACAACGAAGCTAATGGGCGCAATTTTGAGGGTTTTCGCTATGCTTTTATTAGCGATGGACGCAATTTTGAGGGTTTTTGCTATGCTTTCATTAGCAACTAAGCTAATGAACGCAATTTTGAGGGTTTTCGCTAAGCTTTTATTAGCAACTGAGCTAATGAACGCAATTTTGAGGGTTTTCGGTATGCTTTCATTAGCGACGGACGCAATTTCGAGGGTTTTCGGTACGCTTTTCATTAGCGATGGATGCGATTTTGAGGGTTTCGCCATGCTTTGCATAGGATCAGAGGGTGCTCGGGTGGGGTCTATGCGTCGGACCTCATCTATGAAACCAGCCTATTGGTACGGCTGTAGACCGCGAGGCCTGCCATCTCTTGGCCTCGCGGTAAGGGCGCATGCCGGAGGGGCGCGTCCTCCCTTTCAAGGGAGGAACCTACGCTCCTCTTCGGGGTCCTCCTTTGGGAGGGTCTCGAAGGGGAGTGAAGGGAGGCGCTTCAAAGGCGGGAAGGGGGAAAGGGGGATGAAGAAAGAAAGAGAAAAGAAAAAAAAGATGGGGCGAAGATGAAGAGCGAGGACGAAAAAAAGGTAATCAAACGTAAGAAAGCGACGCGCGCGAGCGAACCTCCAACCCTCGTCGGGGTGTTGATTGATTGACTTCAGACGTAGTGGTTTAGGGCAGGTCCCATGAAACCCTAGCCCTCATTAGGCTTTTTGCTTGACTTTGAGCGTAGTGGTTTAGGGCAGGTCTTGTTGAAACCCTAATGGTCATTAGGAATTTTGCTTGACCCCGAGCGTAGTGGTTTAGGGCAGGTCTTGTTGAAATCCTAATGGTCATTAGGAATTTTGCTTGACTCTGAGTGTAGTGATTTAGGGCAGGTCTATGGTCAGAGATTATGTAGAGTGGTGGTGGTGGCGGTGTAGTAGTAGTGTAGTAGTGCAGTAGTGCACTCGATATTTCAGTTTGTATTCTTGTTTTCTATGAAATGACTTCAATATGACTTGTTTGAATAAGAAAAGTGTAGTGTGGCGCAATTTTGCCTTATTTGAGTAAGGAGATGCGTAGTGATTGATATAGTGGACACTTGTTTGCATAGCAAAAGTGTGGTGTGGCGCAATTTTGGCTTATTTTGATAAGAAAAGTGTTGTGTTGGATTGGTGGACACTTGTTTGTGCAGCAAAAGTGTAGTGTTCTCTATGGTGGACGCAATTTTGGCTTGTTTGTGTAGCAAAAGTGTAGTGATTGATATAGTGGACATTTGCATAGGTCCGCAATTTTGACATGTTTGCATGGCAAAGTGCAGTGTTTTGATATAGTGGACATTTGCATAGGTCCGCAATTTTGACATGTTTGTGTACCAAAGTGTAGTGTTTTGATATAGTGGACACATGATTAGGAAAATTGTGGTGTCCGCAATTTTGACATGTTTGCACAGCAAAAGTGTAGTGATTGATATAGTGGACACTTGATTAGGAAAATTGTTGTGTCCGCAATTTTGACATGTTTGCACAGCAAAAGTGTAGTGTTTGATATAGTGGACATTTGCATAGGTCCGCAATTTTGACATGTTTGTGTAGCAAAAGTGTAGTGTGTTTGATATAGTGGACATTTGCATAGGTCCGCAATTTTGACATGTTTGTGTAGCAAAGTGTAGTGTTTTGATATAGTGGACACATGATTAGGAAAATTGTGGTGTCCGCAATTTTGACATGTTTTGATATACTGGACACTGGCTTATGGACGCAATTTTGACATGTTTGTATAGCAAAAGTGTAGTGATTGACATTTGCTTATGTACGCAATTTTTGTGATTTTGTATGGGAAGTGTATGGTGATTGATATGGTGGACATTTGAATAAGGACGCAATTTTGACATGTTTGTCTAGGAAATTTGAAGTGTTTTGATATAGTGGACACTGGCTTATGGACGCAATTTTGACATGTTTCTGTAGCAAAAGTGTAGTGATTGACATTTGTTTATGGACGCAATTTTGACATGTTTGGTATAGCAAATGTGTAGTGTTTGATGTAGTGGACACTAGCATATGGTGTTGACATGTTTGTGTAGGAAAGGTGTGGTGATTTGATATAGTGGACATTTGTACAGGGACGCAATTTTGGCATGTTTGTGTAGCAAAGTGTTGTGTTTTGATATAGTGGACACTAGCTTATGGGCGCAATTTTGACATGTTTGTATAGCAAAAGTGTAGTGATTGATATAGTGGACATTTGCATAGGTCCGCAATTTTGACATGTTTGCATAGCAAAAGTGTGGTTATTGATATAGTGGACACTTGATTAGGAAAATTGTGGTGTCCGCAATTTTGACATGTTTGTATAGCAAAGTGTAGTGATTTGATATGGTGGACACTTGACTAGGAATAGTGGAGTGTTTTGATATAGTGGACATTTGCATGAGGACGCAATTTTGACATGTTTGTATAGGAAAAGTGTAGTGATTTGATATAGTGGACACCTGACTAGCAAAAGTGCAGTGTTTGATATAGTGGACATTTGCATAAGGACGCAATTTTGACATGTTTGTATAGCAAAGTGTAGTGATTTGATATAGTGGACACCTGACTAGCAAAAGTGCAGTGTTTGATATAGTGGACATTTGCATGAGGACGCAATTTTGACATGTTTGTATAGGAAAAGTGTAGTGATTTGATATAGTGGACACCTGACTAGCAAAAGTGCAGTGTTTGATATAGTGGACATTTGCATAAGGACGCAATTTTGACATGTTTGTATAGCAAAGTGTAGTGATTGATATAGTGGACACCTGACCTGACTAGCAAAAGTGCAGTGTTTGATATAGTGGACATTTGCATGAGGACGCAATTTTGACATGTTTGTATAGGAAAAGTGTAGTGATTTGATATAGTGGACACCTGACTAGCAAAAGTGCAGTGTTTGATATAGTGGACATTTGCATAAGGACGCAATTTTGACATGTTTGTATAGCAAAGTGTAGTGATTGATATAGTGGACACCTGACTAGCAAAAGTGCAGTGTTTGATATAGTGGACATTTGCATGAGGACGCAATTTTGACATGTTTGTATAGGAAAAGTGTAGTGATTTGATATAGTGGACACCTGACTAGCAAAAGTGCAGTGTTTGATATAGTGGACATTTGCATAAGGACGCAATTTTGACATGTTTGTATAGCAAAGTGTAGTGATTGATATAGTGGACACCTGACTAGCAAAAGTGCAGTGTTTGATATAGTGGACATTTGCATGAGGACGCAATTTTGACATGTTTGTATAGGAAAAGTGTAGTGATTGATATAGTGGACACCTGACTAGCAAAAGTGCAGTGTTTGATATAGTGGACACTAGACTAGCAAAAGTGTAGTGTCCGCAATTTTGACATGTTTGTCTAGTAGAAGTGTAGTGATTTGATATATTGGACATTTGTATAGGGTCGCAATTTTTGTGGTTTTGCATAGGAAAAGTGTAGTGTTTGATGTAGTGGACAATTGACTAGCAAAAGTGTAGTGATTTGATATAGTGGACATTTGTATGGGGTCGCAATTTTTGTGATTTTGCATAGGAAAAGTGTAGTGTTTGATATAGTGGACGCTGTAGGAAAGTTTTGTGGCGCTTTCATTAGGTTTTTCCTAATGTGGCCGCAAAAATCAAGGATTTCGAGAGGCAAAATTCCACAGAGTCCAAAAACACACCAAAACGCGATATAGTGGACACCAATCCGCACGCCTTCTGCGCTCCGGGCATAATACGGACAAACAACACAGCTTTCCTACTATATGGGAGTGGGCACAACAAACAAAAGGGTCGGACGCGTAAACAAAGCTAATGGGCGCAATTTTGAGGGTTTTCATAATGAGATGCTGAGCTTTTAGAGTGCTGAAATGCAGTCAAGCTAATGGGCGCAATTTTGAAGATTTCCTTATGCGACGCTAAGCTTTTTGCTTGAGATCCTTGAGTGCGTTGTTATGAAAGGGCTTGTGGGCGCGTTTTCAAGGTTTTTCGTTGACCTTTTGTGCTACGGTTTTTTCTTGACTTTGGTTGAACGTCGACTCGAGCCGGCCTTTGGTGGTCGGTTCGTCGATCTAGTACGCTATGGTTGCGAAAGGGCTGACGGGCGCATTTTCGAGGTTTTCGTTGACTTTTTGCGCCACGCTTTTTCTTGACTTTCGGTTGAACGTCGATGCGGTCGGCCTTTGATGGTCGGCTCGTCGGTCTAGTACGCTGATTTTCTGACTGGCTTTGCTTGGACCGAGTCGTTGATGCGCCTGCGTTGCAGGATGAACCGACTTGGGATGGCTACGTAGCCTGACGTTCGCGGGTCTTTAAAACCCGTCGTCGATGAAGTCGAATGCGTCCCTTTCGAGGACCGCGTTTGCGATGCGCGAAGGATGTGGATTGATTGCCGATGGCCAAGCCTGCAACGATCAACCGCTCGAGGATCCGCCGTGACTGCGCTAGTCTTTTTAGGCGTGCCGGTCGCTGGTAGTCCTCATCGAAGGCTGTGATCTTCGTTTTTCGGAACGAGGAGAAGCTAGTCTGAAATATGTGAGAACGGGAAACAAGGAGGAGGCGGTCTGACCGTCCGAGGAACCATGAAGCAAGTACTCTAGGGGAACGCGGATGGTATACGAGGACGGTGCTGCTGTCTCTTATGTCGACGAAAGGTTTGCGAAAACTCCGACCTCGATGCGGCTTCGCTTTGTTGCGAGGTCCAGAGGAGCTGGCGCTGGTCGCGGAAACGCGGGCGGCGTCGTTGGAATCAGTAGTTACCTGGTTGATCCTGCCAGTAGTCATATGCTTGTCTCAAAGATTAAGCCATGCATGTCTAAGTATAAACAAGTTTGTACTGTGAAACTGCGAATGGCTCATTAAATCAGTTATAGTTTATTTGATGATATCTTTCTACATGGATAACTGTGGAAAACTAGAGCTAATACATGCAACTAAAGCCCCGACTTCCGGAAGGGGTGTATTTATTAGATAAAAAACCAACGCGGCTCGCCGCTCGTTTGGTGATTCATAATAACTTCTCGAATCGCATGGCCTTGTGCCGGCGATGCTTCATTCAAATATCTGCCCTATCAACTTTCGATGGTAGGATAGAGGCCTACCATGGTTTCAACGGGTAACGGGGAATAAGGGTTCGATTCCGGAGAGGGAGCCTGAGAAACGGCTACCACATCCATGGAAGGCAGCAGGCGCGCAAATTACCCAATCCCGACACGGGGAGGTAGTGACAATAAATAACAATATAGGGCTCTTTCGGGTCTTATAATTGGAATGAGTACAATTCAAATCTCTTAACGAGGAACGATTGGAGGGCAAGTCTGGTGCCAGCAGCCGCGGTAATTCCAGCTCCAATAGCGTATATTAAAGTTGTTGCAGTTAAAAAGCTCGTAGTTGAACTTTGAGCTCGTCCGGGCGGTCCGCCTCACGGCGCTGTACTGTCTGGGCGGGTTTTTCCTCTTGGTGAATCGGCGTGCCCTTCGTTGGGTGCGTCGGGGAACCAGGACTTTTACCTTGAGAAAATTAGAGTGTTCAAAGCAGGCCTATCGCCCGAATACATTAGCATGGAATAATAAAATAGGACGCGCGGTTCTATTTTGTTGGTTTCTAGAGTCGCCGTAATGATTGATAGGGACAGTTGGGGGCATTAGTATTCAGTTGCTAGAGGTGAAATTCTTGGATTTACTGAAGACTAACTACTGCGAAAGCATTTGCCAAGGATGTTTTCATTAATCAAGAACGAAGGTTAGGGGATCGAAAACGATCAGATACCCAGGTGTGGGGATGACTGTCCCTGGTGCGTGACCTTGTCGTGGTCACTTGGCTTATAAACGAAGAAGTACCTTAAGCACAGTAACGCCCCAAGTCAACAGTAGATGGTGAGGTTGAAAGATACCGAGCCCGCTCTCTGGACCATAGATGGCAGTAATCGCCCGCTCTATGCCGCAAGGGCCCTTTATGGATAGGGGATTATAACAGGAGGGAATCGGTTTTCAAAACCAGCCGATCAGGAACGAGACACTTTCTACAGCTTGCTGGTGAGTACATAGCTTGGGCAACAAGTTTACCACAGTTGAAAGACTGGCGCTTGAGACTTTAAGGAAACTATCCGAACTGAATAGGCCACCTTCGGCCCTCTAGTGTTTATGGAAAGTTTGAGAAATAACAATCCCGCTAACACTTTGGGTGGTTAGTAGTGGAGCTAGAGGCTCACTTGGTGACCTAGCGACACTGCGAGACAAGTACTAATGCATAATGCGGATCCGTGTCTATGAGACTTAACGAAGCAATATGCATTGGAACGGGAAGCCTACGACCTAACAAGTCTAACAGAGGTGGGCCGTAGCCTGCTGGTCTAGTATGCCAACAGGGCTTGAGAGGACAAATATCGCTTGTCGGTGGATGGCACATTAAACGGTGCGATCTGCTTATGTTGTTTCCACGCCACGATGAGTCATGACCCGGGATCTTGTGGACTGAACGGACGGAGCCAACGGAAGGGAGTCAGAATGTACTGTTAATCCACCTCTCGACCGAGCTTCGACGGGTATACTGAG
>JABBWI010000170.1:12500-20000 GCA_016647755.1 Suillus subluteus | reverse complement strand
ATGTGTAGTGATTGATGGTATATGATTTTGACATGTTTGTGTAGCAAAAGTGATATAGTGGACACTTGAATATAAGGACGCAATTTTTGTGATTTTGCATAGGAAAAGTGCAGTAGTGATTTGATATAGTGGACACTAGCATTAATTTTGACATGTTTGTATAGGAAATGTGTAGTGATCATGGACGCAATTTTGACATGTTTGCATAGTGTTTTGATATAGTGGACATTTGTATAGCAAAAGTGTAGTCATTTGAATATAGTGGACGCAAATTTGGCTTGTCTGCATTAGGAAAGTGTAGTGTTTGTCCGGGTTTTGGACCCATAAGGAAATGGACGCATTTTTCATTAGGTTTCATTAGGAAATGAGGCTTTTTCGCGTTTTTCCTTATCACTCTCCCTCAATTCGTAGTCAACTGCCTTCCACCCTTAGACTTTATTGTTCCTGGACCCAATGGGCACCCCTGACCGCCGCATGGCATCCCCCCCACCGCTTCATCCTGAGTTACAGGCATTTTCGCTGTTTTTCAGTATTTCCTTATCTTTGTCACTCATTTCATAGACAACAACCTTGAACCCCTAGACTTTATTGCTGATGCAGCCAACTGGCATGCTGGTGCAGGGTCTCACATCACTGGGACGAAATTTGGTGCATTTGCTATGTAAAAGTGTGGTGTTTTGCAATAGTGGACGCAATTTTGGCTTATTTGGATAAGGAAAGTGTAGTGTTTTGGCGTGGTGGACGCAATTTTTGTGATTTTGCATGGGAAAAGCGTAGTGTTTGATATAGTGGACAATTGACTAGCAAAAGTGTAGTGTCCGCAATTTTGACATGTTTGTCTAGTGAAAGTGTAGTGAATGCAGTGTTTGATATAGTGGACATTTGTGTATGGACGCAATTTTTGCAATTTTGCATAGGAAAAGTGTAGTGTTTGATATAGTGGACGCTATAGGAACGCTTTGTGGCTCTTTCATTAGGTTTTTCCTAATGTGGCCGCAAAAATCAAGGATTTCGAGAGGCAAAATTCCACAGAGTCCAAAAACACACCAAAACGCGATATAGTGGACACCAATCCGCACGCCTTCTGCGCTCCAGGCATAATACGGACAAACAACACAGCTTTCCTACTATATGGGGCGGGCACAGCAAACAAAAGGGTTGATGGCACAACGAAGCTAATGGGCGCAATTTTGAGGGTTTTCGCTATGCTTTTATTAGCGATGGACGCAATTTTGAGGGTTTTTGCTATGCTTTCATTAGCAACTAAGCTAATGAACGCAATTTTGAGGGTTTTCGCTAAGCTTTTATTAGCAACTGAGCTAATGAACGCAATTTTGAGGGTTTTCGGTATGCTTTCATTAGCGACGGACGCAATTTCGAGGGTTTTCGGTACGCTTTTCATTAGCGATGGATGCGATTTTGAGGGTTTCGCCATGCTTTGCATAGGATCAGAGGGTGCTCGGGTGGGGTCTATGCGTCGGACCTCATCTATGAAACCAGCCTATTGGTACGGCTGTAGACCGCGAGGCCTGCCATCTCTTGGCCTCGCGGTAAGGGCGCATGCCGGAGGGGCGCGTCCTCCCTTTCAAGGGAGGAACCTACGCTCCTCTTCGGGGTCCTCCTTTGGGAGGGTCTCGAAGGGGAGTGAAGGGAGGCGCTTCAAAGGCGGGAAGGGGGAAAGGGGGATGAAGAAAGAAAGAGAAAAGAAAAAAAAGATGGGGCGAAGATGAAGAGCGAGGACGAAAAAAAGGTAATCAAACGTAAGAAAGCGACGCGCGCGAGCGAACCTCCAACCCTCGTCGGGGTGTTGATTGATTGACTTCAGACGTAGTGGTTTAGGGCAGGTCCCATGAAACCCTAGCCCTCATTAGGCTTTTTGCTTGACTTTGAGCGTAGTGGTTTAGGGCAGGTCTTGTTGAAACCCTAATGGTCATTAGGAATTTTGCTTGACCCCGAGCGTAGTGGTTTAGGGCAGGTCTTGTTGAAATCCTAATGGTCATTAGGAATTTTGCTTGACTCTGAGTGTAGTGATTTAGGGCAGGTCTATGGTCAGAGATTATGTAGAGTGGTGGTGGTGGCGGTGTAGTAGTAGTGTAGTAGTGCAGTAGTGCACTCGATATTTCAGTTTGTATTCTTGTTTTCTATGAAATGACTTCAATATGACTTGTTTGAATAAGAAAAGTGTAGTGTGGCGCAATTTTGCCTTATTTGAGTAAGGAGATGCGTAGTGATTGATATAGTGGACACTTGTTTGCATAGCAAAAGTGTGGTGTGGCGCAATTTTGGCTTATTTTGATAAGAAAAGTGTTGTGTTGGATTGGTGGACACTTGTTTGTGCAGCAAAAGTGTAGTGTTCTCTATGGTGGACGCAATTTTGGCTTGTTTGTGTAGCAAAAGTGTAGTGATTGATATAGTGGACATTTGCATAGGTCCGCAATTTTGACATGTTTGCATGGCAAAGTGCAGTGTTTTGATATAGTGGACATTTGCATAGGTCCGCAATTTTGACATGTTTGTGTACCAAAGTGTAGTGTTTTGATATAGTGGACACATGATTAGGAAAATTGTGGTGTCCGCAATTTTGACATGTTTGCACAGCAAAAGTGTAGTGATTGATATAGTGGACACTTGATTAGGAAAATTGTTGTGTCCGCAATTTTGACATGTTTGCACAGCAAAAGTGTAGTGTTTGATATAGTGGACATTTGCATAGGTCCGCAATTTTGACATGTTTGTGTAGCAAAAGTGTAGTGTGTTTGATATAGTGGACATTTGCATAGGTCCGCAATTTTGACATGTTTGTGTAGCAAAGTGTAGTGTTTTGATATAGTGGACACATGATTAGGAAAATTGTGGTGTCCGCAATTTTGACATGTTTTGATATACTGGACACTGGCTTATGGACGCAATTTTGACATGTTTGTATAGCAAAAGTGTAGTGATTGACATTTGCTTATGTACGCAATTTTTGTGATTTTGTATGGGAAGTGTATGGTGATTGATATGGTGGACATTTGAATAAGGACGCAATTTTGACATGTTTGTCTAGGAAATTTGAAGTGTTTTGATATAGTGGACACTGGCTTATGGACGCAATTTTGACATGTTTCTGTAGCAAAAGTGTAGTGATTGACATTTGTTTATGGACGCAATTTTGACATGTTTGGTATAGCAAATGTGTAGTGTTTGATGTAGTGGACACTAGCATATGGTGTTGACATGTTTGTGTAGGAAAGGTGTGGTGATTTGATATAGTGGACATTTGTACAGGGACGCAATTTTGGCATGTTTGTGTAGCAAAGTGTTGTGTTTTGATATAGTGGACACTAGCTTATGGGCGCAATTTTGACATGTTTGTATAGCAAAAGTGTAGTGATTGATATAGTGGACATTTGCATAGGTCCGCAATTTTGACATGTTTGCATAGCAAAAGTGTGGTTATTGATATAGTGGACACTTGATTAGGAAAATTGTGGTGTCCGCAATTTTGACATGTTTGTATAGCAAAGTGTAGTGATTTGATATGGTGGACACTTGACTAGGAATAGTGGAGTGTTTGACATGTTTGTATAGCAAAGTGTAGTGATTTGATATGGTGGACACTTGACTAGGAATAGTGGAGTGTTTTGATATAGTGGACATTTGCATGAGGACGCAATTTTGACATGTTTGTATAGGAAAAGTGTAGTGATTTGATATAGTGGACACCTGACTAGCAAAAGTGCAGTGTTTGATATAGTGGACATTTGCATAAGGACGCAATTTTGACATGTTTGTATAGCAAAGTGTAGTGATTTGATATAGTGGACACCTGACTAGCAAAAGTGCAGTGTTTGATATAGTGGACATTTGCATGAGGACGCAATTTTGACATGTTTGTATAGGAAAAGTGTAGTGATTTGATATAGTGGACACCTGACTAGCAAAAGTGCAGTGTTTGATATAGTGGACATTTGCATAAGGACGCAATTTTGACATGTTTGTATAGCAAAGTGTAGTGATTGATATAGTGGACACCTGACTAGCAAAAGTGCAGTGTTTGATATAGTGGACATTTGCATGAGGACGCAATTTTGACATGTTTGTATAGGAAAAGTGTAGTGATTTGATATAGTGGACACCTGACTAGCAAAAGTGCAGTGTTTGATATAGTGGACATTTGCATAAGGACGCAATTTTGACATGTTTGTATAGCAAAGTGTAGTGATTGATATAGTGGACACCTGACTAGCAAAAGTGCAGTGTTTGATATAGTGGACATTTGCATGAGGACGCAATTTTGACATGTTTGTATAGGAAAAGTGTAGTGATTGATATAGTGGACACCTGACTAGCAAAAGTGCAGTGTTTGATATAGTGGACACTAGACTAGCAAAAGTGTAGTGTCCGCAATTTTGACATGTTTGTCTAGTAGAAGTGTAGTGATTTGATATATTGGACATTTGTATAGGGTCGCAATTTTTGTGGTTTTGCATAGGAAAAGTGTAGTGTTTGATGTAGTGGACAATTGACTAGCAAAAGTGTAGTGATTTGATATAGTGGACATTTGTATGGGGTCGCAATTTTTGTGATTTTGCATAGGAAAAGTGTAGTGTTTGATATAGTGGACGCTGTAGGAAAGTTTTGTGGCGCTTTCATTAGGTTTTTCCTAATGTGGCCGCAAAAATCAAGGATTTCGAGAGGCAAAATTCCACAGAGTCCAAAAACACACCAAAACGCGATATAGTGGACACCAATCCGCACGCCTTCTGCGCTCCGGGCATAATACGGACAAACAACACAGCTTTCCTACTATATGGGAGTGGGCACAACAAACAAAAGGGTCGGACGCGTAAACAAAGCTAATGGGCGCAATTTTGAGGGTTTTCATAATGAGATGCTGAGCTTTTAGAGTGCTGAAATGCAGTCAAGCTAATGGGCGCAATTTTGAAGATTTCCTTATGCGACGCTAAGCTTTTTGCTTGAGATCCTTGAGTGCGTTGTTATGAAAGGGCTTGTGGGCGCGTTTTCAAGGTTTTTCGTTGACCTTTTGTGCTACGGTTTTTTCTTGACTTTGGTTGAACGTCGACTCGAGCCGGCCTTTGGTGGTCGGTTCGTCGATCTAGTACGCTATGGTTGCGAAAGGGCTGACGGGCGCATTTTCGAGGTTTTCGTTGACTTTTTGCGCCACGCTTTTTCTTGACTTTCGGTTGAACGTCGATGCGGTCGGCCTTTGATGGTCGGCTCGTCGGTCTAGTACGCTGATTTTCTGACTGGCTTTGCTTGGACCGAGTCGTTGATGCGCCTGCGTTGCAGGATGAACCGACTTGGGATGGCTACGTAGCCTGACGTTCGCGGGTCTTTAAAACCCGTCGTCGATGAAGTCGAATGCGTCCCTTTCGAGGACCGCGTTTGCGATGCGCGAAGGATGTGGATTGATTGCCGATGGCCAAGCCTGCAACGATCAACCGCTCGAGGATCCGCCGTGACTGCGCTAGTCTTTTTAGGCGTGCCGGTCGCTGGTAGTCCTCATCGAAGGCTGTGATCTTCGTTTTTCGGAACGAGGAGAAGCTAGTCTGAAATATGTGAGAACGGGAAACAAGGAGGAGGCGGTCTGACCGTCCGAGGAACCATGAAGCAAGTACTCTAGGGGAACGCGGATGGTATACGAGGACGGTGCTGCTGTCTCTTATGTCGACGAAAGGTTTGCGAAAACTCCGACCTCGATGCGGCTTCGCTTTGTTGCGAGGTCCAGAGGAGCTGGCGCTGGTCGCGGAAACGCGGGCGGCGTCGTTGGAATCAGTAGTTACCTGGTTGATCCTGCCAGTAGTCATATGCTTGTCTCAAAGATTAAGCCATGCATGTCTAAGTATAAACAAGTTTGTACTGTGAAACTGCGAATGGCTCATTAAATCAGTTATAGTTTATTTGATGATATCTTTCTACATGGATAACTGTGGAAAACTAGAGCTAATACATGCAACTAAAGCCCCGACTTCCGGAAGGGGTGTATTTATTAGATAAAAAACCAACGCGGCTCGCCGCTCGTTTGGTGATTCATAATAACTTCTCGAATCGCATGGCCTTGTGCCGGCGATGCTTCATTCAAATATCTGCCCTATCAACTTTCGATGGTAGGATAGAGGCCTACCATGGTTTCAACGGGTAACGGGGAATAAGGGTTCGATTCCGGAGAGGGAGCCTGAGAAACGGCTACCACATCCATGGAAGGCAGCAGGCGCGCAAATTACCCAATCCCGACACGGGGAGGTAGTGACAATAAATAACAATATAGGGCTCTTTCGGGTCTTATAATTGGAATGAGTACAATTCAAATCTCTTAACGAGGAACGATTGGAGGGCAAGTCTGGTGCCAGCAGCCGCGGTAATTCCAGCTCCAATAGCGTATATTAAAGTTGTTGCAGTTAAAAAGCTCGTAGTTGAACTTTGAGCTCGTCCGGGCGGTCCGCCTCACGGCGCTGTACTGTCTGGGCGGGTTTTTCCTCTTGGTGAATCGGCGTGCCCTTCGTTGGGTGCGTCGGGGAACCAGGACTTTTACCTTGAGAAAATTAGAGTGTTCAAAGCAGGCCTATCGCCCGAATACATTAGCATGGAATAATAAAATAGGACGCGCGGTTCTATTTTGTTGGTTTCTAGAGTCGCCGTAATGATTGATAGGGACAGTTGGGGGCATTAGTATTCAGTTGCTAGAGGTGAAATTCTTGGATTTACTGAAGACTAACTACTGCGAAAGCATTTGCCAAGGATGTTTTCATTAATCAAGAACGAAGGTTAGGGGATCGAAAACGATCAGATACCCAGGTGTGGGGATGACTGTCCCTGGTGCGTGACCTTGTCGTGGTCACTTGGCTTATAAACGAAGAAGTACCTTAAGCACAGTAACGCCCCAAGTCAACAGTAGATGGTGAGGTTGAAAGATACCGAGCCCGCTCTCTGGACCATAGATGGCAGTAATCGCCCGCTCTATGCCGCAAGGGCCCTTTATGGATAGGGGATTATAACAGGAGGGAATCGGTTTTCAAAACCAGCCGATCAGGAACGAGACACTTTCTACAGCTTGCTGGTGAGTACATAGCTTGGGCAACAAGTTTACCACAGTTGAAAGACTGGCGCTTGAGACTTTAAGGAAACTATCCGAACTGAATAGGCCACCTTCGGCCCTCTAGTGTTTATGGAAAGTTTGAGAAATAACAATCCCGCTAACACTTTGGGTGGTTAGTAGTGGAGCTAGAGGCTCACTTGGTGACCTAGCGACACTGCGAGACAAGTACTAATGCATAATGCGGATCCGTGTCTATGAGACTTAACGAAGCAATATGCATTGGAACGGGAAGCCTACGACCTAACAAGTCTAACAGAGGTGGGCCGTAGCCTGCTGGTCTAGTATGCCAACAGGGCTTGAGAGGACAAATATCGCTTGTCGGTGGATGGCACATTAAACGGTGCGATCTGCTTATGTTGTTTCCACGCCACGATGAGTCATGACCCGGGATCTTGTGG
>JABBWI010000170.1:0-5000 GCA_016647755.1 Suillus subluteus | reverse complement strand
TGGCTCAAAAGATGATAAAAGCGCAACTTTGATGATTTTGGGTAGACTTTCATTAGGAAAGTGGCTCAGAAGATAAGAGAAGCGCAAATTTGGCGATTTTGGGTAGACTTTCATTAGGAAAGTGGCTCAGAAGATAAGAGAAGCGCAAATTTGGCGATTTTGGGTAGACTTTCATTAGGAAAGTGGCTCAAAAGATAAGAGAAGCGCAAATTTGATGATTTTGTATAGGAAAAAGTGTAGTGATTGATATTTGATATGGTGGACATTTGCATGTGGACGCAATTTTGGCAATTTGTAGTAGGAAAAGTGTAGTGATTTGATATAGTGGACACTAGCATTAATTTTGACATGTTTGCATAGGAAAAGTGTAGTGTTTTGATATAGTGGACACTAGTGTGTGATTTTGACATGTTTGTGTAGCAAAGTGTGGTGATTGATATAGTGGACATATGAATGTAGGGACGCAATTTTTGTGATTTTGTATAGGAAAAGTGTAGTGTTTTGATATAGTGGACATTTGTTGTAGGGACGCAATTTTGACATGTTTGTATAGGGAATGTGTAGTGATTGATGGTATATGATTTTGACATGTTTGTGTAGCAAAAGTGATATAGTGGACACTTGAATATAAGGACGCAATTTTTGTGATTTTGCATAGGAAAAGTGCAGTAGTGATTTGATATAGTGGACACTAGCATTAATTTTGACATGTTTGTATAGGAAATGTGTAGTGATCATGGACGCAATTTTGACATGTTTGCATAGTGTTTTGATATAGTGGACATTTGTATAGCAAAAGTGTAGTCATTTGAATATAGTGGACGCAAATTTGGCTTGTCTGCATTAGGAAAGTGTAGTGTTTGTCCGGGTTTTGGACCCATAAGGAAATGGACGCATTTTTCATTAGGTTTCATTAGGAAATGAGGCTTTTTCGCGTTTTTCCTTATCACTCTCCCTCAATTCGTAGTCAACTGCCTTCCACCCTTAGACTTTATTGTTCCTGGACCCAATGGGCACCCCTGACCGCCGCATGGCATCCCCCCCACCGCTTCATCCTGAGTTACAGGCATTTTCGCTGTTTTTCAGTATTTCCTTATCTTTGTCACTCATTTCATAGACAACAACCTTGAACCCCTAGACTTTATTGCTGATGCAGCCAACTGGCATGCTGGTGCAGGGTCTCACATCACTGGGACGAAATTTGGTGCATTTGCTATGTAAAAGTGTGGTGTTTTGCAATAGTGGACGCAATTTTGGCTTATTTGGATAAGGAAAGTGTAGTGTTTTGGCGTGGTGGACGCAATTTTTGTGATTTTGCATGGGAAAAGCGTAGTGTTTGATATAGTGGACAATTGACTAGCAAAAGTGTAGTGTCCGCAATTTTGACATGTTTGTCTAGTGAAAGTGTAGTGAATGCAGTGTTTGATATAGTGGACATTTGTGTATGGACGCAATTTTTGCAATTTTGCATAGGAAAAGTGTAGTGTTTGATATAGTGGACGCTATAGGAACGCTTTGTGGCTCTTTCATTAGGTTTTTCCTAATGTGGCCGCAAAAATCAAGGATTTCGAGAGGCAAAATTCCACAGAGTCCAAAAACACACCAAAACGCGATATAGTGGACACCAATCCGCACGCCTTCTGCGCTCCAGGCATAATACGGACAAACAACACAGCTTTCCTACTATATGGGGCGGGCACAGCAAACAAAAGGGTTGATGGCACAACGAAGCTAATGGGCGCAATTTTGAGGGTTTTCGCTATGCTTTTATTAGCGATGGACGCAATTTTGAGGGTTTTTGCTATGCTTTCATTAGCAACTAAGCTAATGAACGCAATTTTGAGGGTTTTCGCTAAGCTTTTATTAGCAACTGAGCTAATGAACGCAATTTTGAGGGTTTTCGGTATGCTTTCATTAGCGACGGACGCAATTTCGAGGGTTTTCGGTACGCTTTTCATTAGCGATGGATGCGATTTTGAGGGTTTCGCCATGCTTTGCATAGGATCAGAGGGTGCTCGGGTGGGGTCTATGCGTCGGACCTCATCTATGAAACCAGCCTATTGGTACGGCTGTAGACCGCGAGGCCTGCCATCTCTTGGCCTCGCGGTAAGGGCGCATGCCGGAGGGGCGCGTCCTCCCTTTCAAGGGAGGAACCTACGCTCCTCTTCGGGGTCCTCCTTTGGGAGGGTCTCGAAGGGGAGTGAAGGGAGGCGCTTCAAAGGCGGGAAGGGGGAAAGGGGGATGAAGAAAGAAAGAGAAAAGAAAAAAAAGATGGGGCGAAGATGAAGAGCGAGGACGAAAAAAAGGTAATCAAACGTAAGAAAGCGACGCGCGCGAGCGAACCTCCAACCCTCGTCGGGGTGTTGATTGATTGACTTCAGACGTAGTGGTTTAGGGCAGGTCCCATGAAACCCTAGCCCTCATTAGGCTTTTTGCTTGACTTTGAGCGTAGTGGTTTAGGGCAGGTCTTGTTGAAACCCTAATGGTCATTAGGAATTTTGCTTGACCCCGAGCGTAGTGGTTTAGGGCAGGTCTTGTTGAAATCCTAATGGTCATTAGGAATTTTGCTTGACTCTGAGTGTAGTGATTTAGGGCAGGTCTATGGTCAGAGATTATGTAGAGTGGTGGTGGTGGCGGTGTAGTAGTAGTGTAGTAGTGCAGTAGTGCACTCGATATTTCAGTTTGTATTCTTGTTTTCTATGAAATGACTTCAATATGACTTGTTTGAATAAGAAAAGTGTAGTGTGGCGCAATTTTGCCTTATTTGAGTAAGGAGATGCGTAGTGATTGATATAGTGGACACTTGTTTGCATAGCAAAAGTGTGGTGTGGCGCAATTTTGGCTTATTTTGATAAGAAAAGTGTTGTGTTGGATTGGTGGACACTTGTTTGTGCAGCAAAAGTGTAGTGTTCTCTATGGTGGACGCAATTTTGGCTTGTTTGTGTAGCAAAAGTGTAGTGATTGATATAGTGGACATTTGCATAGGTCCGCAATTTTGACATGTTTGCATGGCAAAGTGCAGTGTTTTGATATAGTGGACATTTGCATAGGTCCGCAATTTTGACATGTTTGTGTACCAAAGTGTAGTGTTTTGATATAGTGGACACATGATTAGGAAAATTGTGGTGTCCGCAATTTTGACATGTTTGCACAGCAAAAGTGTAGTGATTGATATAGTGGACACTTGATTAGGAAAATTGTTGTGTCCGCAATTTTGACATGTTTGCACAGCAAAAGTGTAGTGTTTGATATAGTGGACATTTGCATAGGTCCGCAATTTTGACATGTTTGTGTAGCAAAAGTGTAGTGTGTTTGATATAGTGGACATTTGCATAGGTCCGCAATTTTGACATGTTTGTGTAGCAAAGTGTAGTGTTTTGATATAGTGGACACATGATTAGGAAAATTGTGGTGTCCGCAATTTTGACATGTTTTGATATACTGGACACTGGCTTATGGACGCAATTTTGACATGTTTGTATAGCAAAAGTGTAGTGATTGACATTTGCTTATGTACGCAATTTTTGTGATTTTGTATGGGAAGTGTATGGTGATTGATATGGTGGACATTTGAATAAGGACGCAATTTTGACATGTTTGTCTAGGAAATTTGAAGTGTTTTGATATAGTGGACACTGGCTTATGGACGCAATTTTGACATGTTTCTGTAGCAAAAGTGTAGTGATTGACATTTGTTTATGGACGCAATTTTGACATGTTTGGTATAGCAAATGTGTAGTGTTTGATGTAGTGGACACTAGCATATGGTGTTGACATGTTTGTGTAGGAAAGGTGTGGTGATTTGATATAGTGGACATTTGTACAGGGACGCAATTTTGGCATGTTTGTGTAGCAAAGTGTTGTGTTTTGATATAGTGGACACTAGCTTATGGGCGCAATTTTGACATGTTTGTATAGCAAAAGTGTAGTGATTGATATAGTGGACATTTGCATAGGTCCGCAATTTTGACATGTTTGCATAGCAAAAGTGTGGTTATTGATATAGTGGACACTTGATTAGGAAAATTGTGGTGTCCGCAATTTTGACATGTTTGTATAGCAAAGTGTAGTGATTTGATATGGTGGACACTTGACTAGGAATAGTGGAGTGTTTTGATATAGTGGACATTTGCATGAGGACGCAATTTTGACATGTTTGTATAGGAAAAGTGTAGTGATTTGATATAGTGGACACCTGACTAGCAAAAGTGCAGTGTTTGATATAGTGGACATTTGCATAAGGACGCAATTTTGACATGTTTGTATAGCAAAGTGTAGTGATTTGATATAGTGGACACCTGACTAGCAAAGTGCAGTGTTTGATATAGTGGACATTTGCATGAGGACGCAATTTTGACATGTTTGTATAGGAAAAGTGTAGTGATTTGATATAGTGGACACCTGACTAGCAAAAGTGCAGTGTTTGATATAGTGGACATTTGCATAAGGACGCAATTTTGACATGTTTGTATAGCAAAGTGTAGTGATTGATATAGTGGACACCTGACTAGCAAAAGTGCAGTGTTTGATATGTGGACATTTGCATGAGGACGCAATTTTGACATGTTTGTATAGGAAAAGTGTAGTGATGATATAGTGGACACCTGACTAGCAAAAGTGCAGTGTTGATATAGTGGACATTTGCATGAGACGCAATTTTGACATGTTGTATAGAAAGTGTAGTGATTGATATAGTGGACACCTGACTAGCAAAAGTGCAGTGTTTGATATAGTGGACATTGCATAAGGACGCAATTTTGACATGTTGTATAGCAAAGTGTAGTGATTGATATAGTGGACACCTGACTAGCAAAAGTGCAGTGTTTGATATAGTGGACATTTGCATATGAGGACGCAATTTTGACATGTTTGTATAGGAAAAGTGTAGTAGATTGATATAGTGGACACTGACTAGCAAAAGTGCAGTGTTTGATATAGTGGACATTTGCATAAGGACGCAATTTTGACATGTTTGTATAGCAAAGTGTAGTGATTGATAT
>JABBWI010000017.1:600000-1094099 GCA_016647755.1 Suillus subluteus | reverse complement strand
GCTGTAATCATTCGTTACGTGCTTGGACATGGATGCCACGGTCACCGTCATTTTATTCCCGCTACACAGCCGCTGAGCTTAAGAGCCTGTTGCAAAAGTCTCACGCAAAAACTGTACAGTACTTCTTATTACACCAGTGACTAGATTACATTGATTCTTTTGACCTCGATGTGTCTAAAGCATGCGAGCCATTTCTCACCAGCATTGCATTCTACCTTTTTTTCCTTCTTGCGTCGAACCATAGACTGCATCCAAGATGGGACCCTTGCCTCTTTCCTCAGTTCTAACTCCTCAACAAACTGAAAGAGAGGGTGAGCGTCTAGATAAGTGCGCATCCACTGTGCAAGATCCTCAACATCTGTGATGGTGTAGATGATGTTAAGATCGAGATACTATCAGTCCTCAGCCTCGTATAACGGACTCCGTTATATGTACCTAGACACTATCAGTCTGTACATATAAACTGTCAGTGGACTAGGTACGGCGGGACAAGAAGAAGCAACTCACCCTCAGCCTCGTATAACGGACTGAGGAAAGAGATAAACCATAGGTATCGGGTATATATATTGAGTTACATTCCTTCTGACGACTCCAACAAGCCGTGTCTCGTTCGTGGTCGCATTGCTCACGTGCTGTGCACGCGTCAACAGACGATTCCACCTGGAGCGAGGACGGCGACATATGCGTATTCTGCAAGAAGGGTGGGTGATATGATGCATGCCTTGTGTTTGCGTGTTTTGAAGTGTGGATCGGGGAATAGGAAGAAGAGCGCGGTGAGGGAAGCTTTTTGAAAGAAGTTTGGGAGGAATTTTATCGGATTATATTTTGACAATTGTCCGTCGTTGGTTGCTCGGCGTGCGGTGATACGATCTTGGACATACTGTGTTACTTGTACATGAATTTCAAGACCTGCGGATATAAGAAAAGGTTAATTAATTTAAGATTAGGATTGACCAGCCGATGACGAGAGTATCATGGAATCGAGGTGCGAGTGTGATTAAATGACCACAGAATTCACACCCAATATCTGCAAACGCATGATGGTCTCTACCAGGTTTACAAAGTGAGACACTGACCAATCAATTGAATCGCGCGACTCTGATGAGTGAATAGTGAATGATCAGAGAATGGATTCGTATGAGTTCGTAGTCTATAATGGTTTTTCTATTCAAAGTTGGGTTTATGCATTTTTATATTCGATCCGAATGAACTGACCTGTGGGACTCCGTAGTGAAGGTGCGTGGTCTGAATCGTCATCCCTGTCGTTCTCTTTCACTTTGGTCATGATTCGGTTCTCGCCCGCGTTGCTCGGGCCGCGTCGACCCATGCGTTCAGCATTTATTCCTTTCAACCATATCATACTGCATCCAGATGGGACCCTTCCCCTCTTTCCTTACTGAACAAACTGAAAGAGAGAGCGAGTGTCTAGACGGGCAAACAGCGCATTTCTAGAAAGCGCTTGCACCGGAGTTTTTCTCCTTTCCTAGGGCGTCTGATTTTCGAATTAGCTTGTTTGTATGAGACAATGTATGATACGATGTCGAGACCGATGCAATGCAAATCTCTAGGGATACTGTTCGTGTGGAGGTCTGGTCAAGGTGTGAAATGAAAACGTCCCGTTCTTCGTACCTACAATATCTCCAGCATCCTGACATCCATCATGTCCTCAACAGAAGCCATGTCCCTGGCTTGTGCGATGATATTGATATCCGAAGCGATTCTCTTATACTCCTCACCCCACTGCTGCGCTAGCAAAAGTGCGCGGAAAGGCTGTGCGAGGCGAACGATCAACCTCAACTCTCGCGTAGCCGGCTCGTCGTATGCAGGATAGCCGCCGAGCATATCATCTGACGGAGACCCAGGCTTGGGCCAACCTTCCAAGCTCTGCGTCTGGTCTGCAAAGTTAATCAGCCCGAGATCATGCCGATTCCATGGACGGACGAGCAAGAATGTCTGTTGAGTACGCCTTTCAGGTGAGAATTCAACTAGTTTGTCTTCCGTTGTGATCAGTAGGTCATGTAGCCCGTCCGCCTTCACGTCATAAGTGAAACATCTGGCCCCGTCTTGACCAGGCCTCCGCCCGACTTCTGTGAGAGGAAATACGATGCAGGGCAATTGCAGTCTGGCGTTTGAGAAACGAGGAATACCGAGGTTCTTGAGAGTGGCATACATTTTCGAAGCCGACTCTACAGCCACAATATTGTTTCGCAGTGTGGAGACTGATATCTGCATGTCATGTTCGGATAGAGGTGGTAGAGTGCGTGGCAGAGCCTTGTATGAGGAGATGTCGGCTGGCAGACAACTATTGAAGTTGGACGATTGTCCCACCCAATCAAGGGCTGTGATGTCCCCCGAATGCGCTATGATCTCCTGCAAGAGTCGTCCAAGCGCCTTTTGTCTTTTTTCTCCGTAGATAACAGGAAGGTTGATATCAAAGATACCAAACAAAGAGTAGGCAATGTCTTCCTCCCTCGTGGTGTAACGGTTTGACGCCCATCGCAGTTTTTCTCGCGTATCTCTTGTCCCTGGACGGAAGTCGATGAGCGCCCGTGCATTTATGCCAGTTGAACGCTCCATCTCCCTCATGATACTGACAGACTCCTTGTGGTTGCGCGAGCGGTCGTCGAGATATAGGATCCAATCTACTCGGTAGAAGAGAACAATTCTGGGAGCGAGGAACTCCTGAACGGTCCATCCTCGCGTGTTCCAAATGCTGTTTGCGAGCGCACCAGACTCTGACCGAGGAAGAACATCTGATAGGTAGACGATGGTGAGCGCTGAGTAGTGATACCAGATGAACATGGAATTGACTGATTCTCCGAGCTCGACATTATTGTTCTGGTCGATGCAGCACGTATCGCTCCACGCCCAGCGATGTCCCGCGGCACGAGCGACTTGACAGAACCTCTGCAACTTCACCACGGTTCCGACCGGATCCAAGTCGTATATGTCCCTGCCCTGAATGTCATACAGTAGCAGCTCTTTCCTTTCCCACCTATGGGACAACATGACCCAACTGAAGTACTTCGCGACCGCTTCTTGGATGAGCTCCGTTTGGAGGGGCCCATGCATGTCCGATGAATACAAAAGCTCTTCGTACTCTGTACTCTCCATGAATGCGTTGATCTGCGCATCTCTATTGCACAAACGCCCAGTAGAGGTGTTGATTAGACGAAGAGGGGCGTTTTCCAGTTTGGCGTGAATGGCTCGTCGAATAGCATCTTCTACCTCAGATAAACCGACGTATTGCTGATGTAGCTCTGCAAAAAAATTAGTAAGTCATTCATCTTCAGGTCGACGCTCGAGTTCTTTGGGGCTTACGTCGTATCCGTGGGTCGGATGTATTGTCCCAACTTGGAGAGCATGATTGTGAAGGCCTCGAATGAATCATGGCGACGT
This sequence comes from Suillus subluteus, assembly GCA_016647755.1. NCBI lineage: Eukaryota > Fungi > Basidiomycota > Agaricomycetes > Boletales > Suillaceae > Suillus > Suillus subluteus. The sequence goes on along the minus strand of JABBWI010000017.1, from coordinate 1,090,700 downwards.
GCTCCACGAAGCGCTGCATGCATTAATTCGTACCCGAGATAAGAGGAAGGGTTGAGCTCAATGACCTGCGAACATCATCACATTTGTGAAAGTGATAATGGTTATCGTCTGTACCTTTTCCGCGTCCGAAAGGGCCTCCGCATATAGCTTTAGGCCCAAATTCACCTTACTGCGACGCGCAAAGTATGAGGAACCCATCCCGAATGCTGCGGAAAGTGTGTTCTTGATGGACCAGAGCTGAACATTTCCATCATTGTCCCCAATCGCAAGCAGTTCTCTGTTGGGAGAAATAGCGACGCAACAAACACGTTTGGTGTGTTTAAGCGGCTGTCCTATCTGCTGTTGTGACTTGGTGTTCCACAGTTGCACAGTCTTATCGTCCGAGGCGGTTGCAATGAAGAAGCCATCAGAAGAAATGGCAAGTGAGCGAATGTAGGAAGTGTGACCGGTGCAAGGTTGACCAATCTGGGTTCCATTCGACGAGTCCCAGAACTTGATTGTTTTGTCTCCTGATGCAGAGACAAGTTTCTGGCCATCAGGCGACCACACAACGCTTCGAATGGAATGTTGGTGAGCCTTGATGTCCAACAGAAGCTCGGCGTTGTCGGTGCGCCAAACCCGAATGAAGCGCCACGTTCCAGAAGCTAATTTTCGCCCATCCGGGCTGAAGGCGACACAATCCACCGCACTCCAAGCCTTGAGTGTTGAGAGGACACCGCCAGTCTCCGCATCCCAAATAATAACTGTTGTATCATATGACCCGCTTGCGAGTCTTTTTCCATCGGGAGAGAAACACACCGACTCAACCCCTCTTGTATGTTTCACCAGTGGTTTGAATACCATCTGCTTGCTATCGACATCCCAGATGATGATCATGGCTCTATCTCTCCCACCACTCGCAATTCGTCTGTCGTCTGGCGATATGGCGACTGAAATCACACAGTCACTGTATCCTTCGAATGGCCCTCCCACCAATACTCTTTTCTCCAGGTCCCAGATTCGCAGGGTTTTATCCTCTGAAGCAGTGACGATCCGTTGACCGTCTTTGAAGAACGCGACTGCCGACACTTTCTTCGTGTGCACTCGCTTCGTTTGTATTGGCGCGGACTGGGTTGTAGGCGCCAGCGTCGCGCGCCCTCTGACAGTAAGGTATGCCTTTTTTGCTACATCGCGCAATCCTGACATATCGCTAAACAGGGAGATAGACGGTCAGTAACGTTTGAAAGCGTATTCTATGGACCTCACCGGCGTAGTCGTCAATCCTATATATCGTGAGTTCGAATTTTTTCTGCCCATTTATAACCCAACTGGTGTAGGCGAGCTACTTACCACGCTGCCACTGTGTATCAATCATCAAGTACTGCGCCTCTTAATCAACTGCCCATTATAGGCCAATCCCTTGAGAGTTTGTTCACAGCAAATCCCTTATATTGTTCCCAGAGAACTATAATGGAAGAATACGCCTGCGGTATACCCCGAAATCTTAGTTTCTATCAAGTGGTACCACTTCCTCCCTCAGGTAGACCACTCCTGCCAGACGCAATCAATATCACGAGTTCATTCCACGCACATCTCACAATGGACATCCGGAACTGCACAAGCAGTCAAAAATGCTGTGGACGAGAGCGATGCGTCTGGCTATCGTGTTTTGAGCATCGCAACATCTCAAAGTTGTCTTCATAAAGAAATCGCATACTTTTTCAGCATTGGTACGGGAAATGATCTTTCTTTCACTGGTTCCAATTGGGTATGACTTTTTTTAAATAATAATCGCGATCTGAATGCTAAAGCTGTCCGTGGGTATGCCTCTGATGCCAGCTATCTGACTTGGAGATCAGTGCTAGTTACGTTGCTTTGACATAGATGGTTTAGCATGCCACGGTCATTCTAATATAAGGCCACAAGGAGACTTCGTCGTTGAGCGCTCGAGCGCTTAAGCTCAGGAGCCCGTTTCAAAGGTCTCACGTAATAACTGTACACTTCTTATTACACTAATGACTAGTGACTAGATTACATTGATTCTTTTGACCTCGATGCGTCTGAAGCATGCGAGCCATTTCCCACCAGCATTGCGTTCTACCTTTTTTCCTTCTTCCGTTGAACCATAAACTGCATCCAAGATTGGACCCTTTCCCTCTTTCCTTAGTTCTTGCTCCTCGATAAACTGAAAGAGAGGATGAGCGTCTAGATGAGTACGCATCCACTGTGCAAGATCCTCGACATCTGTGATGGTGTAGACGATTCCACCTGGTGCGAGGACATATGCATATTCTGCAAGAAGGGTGGGTGATATGATGCGTGCCTTGTGTTTGCGTATTTTGAAGTGTGGATCGGGGAATAGGAAGAAGAGGGCAGTGAGGGAAGCTTTCTGAAAGAAGTTTGGGAGGAATTTCATTGCGTTCGCGCGGATGACTGATACATTTTGATAATTGTCTGTGGTCGCTCGAAGTGCGGTGATACGATCATGGACATACTGTGTTACTTGAACACGAATTTCAAGACCTGCGGATATAAGAAAGGGACAAAGACAATAATAGATCGACTGACCGATGATGAGAGTATCAGGAAATTGAGGTGCGAGTGTGATTAAGAGACCACCAAAACCACAACCAATATCTGCAAACGACGGTCTCTGGTTTACAAAGGCTGGATAGTGAGAGGACCAATCTATTGAATCGGGTGATGATGGATATACGAGTGAATGATCAGAGAATGGATTCGCATGAGCTCGTTGTCTATAATGTTTTTTCTATTCAAAGACTCAGTGTTTTATTTAGTCGGTCTGAGTGAACTGACCTGTGGGAGTAGTGAAGGAGCGTTGCTCGTCGCCGCCGCCGCTGCCGCCGTAGTCGTAGTCGTCGTTCTCTTTCGCTTCGGCATGCTTTCTCGGTCACGGTTCGGTTCTCACCCGCGTCGACCCATTTTTCCCGTGGTCCGATGTTTTCCGATATTCTGCGTCTTAAATTTCAATTTCAACCTCGGCTTTCAATTTCTCTCCATCCCTCCCTCTTCAGAGTCTTCACCATGGTCGCTGCTCTCCGTAACGTCTTTAATGTCGTATGTATAACTTCACCTCTGTCTACTTCCTACTAACTCTTATTCCTAGTCCCGCTCTCCACTGCTTGCACGCTCCTCAATTCGATTCTCTTCAACAGCTTCAAGACAGCTCACTTTAAAAGAACGTCTTGCTGAGCTCATCCCCACAGAAATAGAAAAGGTGCGCGTGATATCTCATTTTTGGTCATCAGCTTCTTTTCCTTTTCCTTCCTCAGGTAAAAGCAATTCGCGCAGAGCATGGGAAAAAGGCATTCGGTCCTGTAACAGTCGACCAGCTCTATGGCGGCATGCGTGGTCTCCCAGCACTCATCTGGGATGGCTCCGTACTCGACCCAGGTCCGTCATCTTTTCCTTCTCCTTCTTCCCATCTCATGCCTGTCCAGAGGATGGTATCCGTTTCCGTGGAAAGTCCATTGACGAGTGCAAGAGCCTTCTACCCGCAGCACCGGGTGGCTCGGAACCTCTTCCAGAGGGTATCTTCTGGCTTCTCCTCACCGGCGAAATTCCATCCAAGGAACAGGTTGCAGAGCTTAGTCGCGACTGGGCTGCTCGTGCTGAGATTCCCGATTTCGTAAAGGAGATCATTGACCGCTGCCCTCCCACCCTTCACCCCATGAGCCAGTTCTCCATGGCAGTCACCGCGCTCAACCATGACTCTGCCTTTGCCAAGGCATACCAAGACGGTGTCTCCAAGAAGGAATACTGGGGTTACACATTCGAGGATTCCATGGATCTGTCGGTATTCATTCTCCTTTCAGCTGACTGGTGCTCATCTCTCCCTCAGCATTGCCAAGCTCCCCAACATTGCAGGTCGCATATACCGCAACATGTTCAGTGACGGAAAGCTACCTGCCATCGATAACAGCAAGGACTACTCTGCCAACCTCGCAACCCTCCTTGGCTTTGGTGACAATGAGGCCTTTGTCGAGCTCCTCCGTCTCTACATTACCATTCACACGTACGTCTTTTTCATCTATACCACAAAGCATACTTACACCACTCAAGCGACCACGAAGGTGGTAACGTCTCTGCCCACACAGGTAAACTCGTCGGCTCAGCCCTCTCCGACCCCTTCCTCGCATTCGGCGCCTCCCTAAACGGTCTCGCCGGCCCCCTTCATGGCCTTGCCAACCAAGAAGTCCTCCTGTGGCTCCGCAAGATGCAATCCCAAATCGGCGAAAACGCCACAGACGACGCCGTCAAATCCTACGTTTGGTCCACACTCAAAGGCGGCCAAGTCGTTCCCGGGTACGGACATGCCGTCCTCCGCAAGACAGATCCCCGCTACACCGCCCAGCGTGAATTCGCACTCAAGAACCTACCCAATGACCCCCTCTTCAAACTCGTGGGCCAGATCTACGATATTGTCCCTGGTATTTTGTTGGAGGCGGGTAAAGCCAAGAACCCATGGCCGAATGTGGACGCCCATTCCGGTGTGCTGTTGACGCATTATGGACTGGATCAGATGCAGTTCTATACCGTGCTGTTTGGTGTTTCCCGTGCATTTGGGGTGGCTGCTCAGTTGATCTGGGATCGTGCGCTTGGTGCTCGTGAGTCCGATTCATCTAATTTGCATTGATGGGAAACTGAATGTATGCTATGCTAGCTTTGGAACGTCCGAAATCGTACTCGAGTGAGGCTATCCAGAAAATGTTCAAGGACAGGCCTTGATAGATCCTCGTTTTGGCTGTTGTTGTATTTCGCATATCTTTATGGCTACATGACTTAGACTACCTTAAATCCATGAAAGCTATTGTTCTAGGGAATGTATTGGTGATGAGCTTAGAGTCTTAGACGTATACTTTGCCTGTTCCTACCGTGAGAACTGAGCCAGCCATCATGCATGCGCCCTCACTCTTTGCAATAGGCACTGATCGCCAGGCAGGGCGGTAACCGGGTAACGTCAACATCAATATTTATAATACACCGGGTTCTGACGCGGACGTCTGACCACTTCATCCTATATTTTCCACCATTACAGCACCGAAAGTCAATCAACATTCATGATATGCAGCCCTGATCTGACCGCGTTCGAGCACTGCATAGGGAGAAAGACCTTTCCGCTAGTTTCGAACGGCTTCTGTATTACAAGAATATCATCATCCACCGCTCCATTTGTGATCAAGGCGGAGGTGCACTAACTGTATCACTTCATCTTTGGACGAAGTTATCTACGGCGGCGATGTACATATTAAAGGTAGATTTCCCACTGCCACTGCGAAACACAGCCTGTCATGTCGTGATCTGCCGTCGCGCATCTCTTACCTACCTGGAGGCAAACCAAAGTGAACCTCGCAACTCATCATTATGATTCCTCCAGGTGGGTAATCACCCTTCTACGATGTTTTTTTGTCATTTTTATCACGTATTCAAATCATCATCAGGTAATCACGAGGGGCTTAAAGCACAACCCAAGACTCTCCGTCAGGTCTCAAATCATGGTGTGGCCCTTGTTGGAATCATCGGAGGAGCCGCTCTAGTAGTTTGGGTTTTGTGGCTATCGGTCATCCGCATATGCAAACTCAAAACAAACATCGCATCCGATAGGACCTCTGAATCCACCCCTCTCCTAAATCCAGATCAACCACCAACTGATCTCCAGGTGAGCATGCCCGCTTACCCAGCACAACGTGATTGAACAACGTGAACAGAGAGATCACACCGCCACGTCAGACAACGACACCTCACTATGTTCCATCTGTGCAAATCTAGATTTTCACCGGATCTTCCTCGACGGTACCCCACCAAAGGAAGAGATTCCGCTTGGGTTACTCTCCTCCATCTTAGAGAAATCCTACCAATGCAATTTCTGCCGCCTCATATCCTTTCATGTCCGTCGAACATGGAAGTTGGACGAGTTTCCTCACGTCGATCTTTCGGAGATTGAATTTGGGATGTACTCGAAAAATTGTGGATGTCTTCAGGAGCCCTTTTATCAGCCTACATTTCGTTGTTACCGCCTCCACATCATCAGGACGAAGGACCCAGGGGGCCTTTGGAAGAGGCATCTAGCTTTAGGCCAAGAAAGTCCGCTCATCATTCACCTGTTGCAAGAAGATGCTTTCAAGTTTGGAAGACCAGCCGACCTTCATGGTCGTAGGGTGAAGAACACCGTGGATATTTGTCTGGTGCAGAAGTGGATTAGCCTGTGCCAGGAGAACCATGGAGATAAATGTGGCAACGTTTGGAAAATGGACAGGAAGCTACCGGGGTTTATGAGAGTGGTGGACGTAGTATCGATGGCCGTGGTTCCTGCGCCTTCTGGCTGTCGTTATCTCACCCTCAGTTATGTATGGGGAAGCATCGGCGCAGATTACTGGACGACGAAGGATAACATAGCGGAGCGCTCCATACCTGGCGGATTGAACGTGTCGACCCTTCCCGAGACCATCACTGATTCGATTATATTCGTTCAACAGCTTGGTGAACGTTACTTATGGATCGACGCTCTATGCATTATTCAAGATGACTCGTTTGACAAGTCCAATCAGTTACGCGCTATGGATTTGGTCTACGGCCTGTCCCATATCACGATAATCGCTGCTGGCGCTACAACAGCTCAAGACCCTCTCCCAGGATGCCGTCCACGAACTAGAACGCTGCAACAGCACATCGAGGTTGTTCAAGGGCTGCATCTCTACGTGGCTCCTCCAAGACTTCGGGAAGCTCTCGCCCAATCTACATGGGATACGCGTTGTTGGACCTATCAAGAGAGCGCGCTCTCTTGTAGAAGGATATATTTCACCGGGCCGCAAGTCTACTTTGAGTGCAAATGCGACATTTTCTGCGAAGACATCGTCGCCGAAAGCAAGTGTCTCCCACTCTCCCACAGCTTCCTCCGGTCATTTGGAGAGTATTTCCCATATTCTTACGCAGTTCCGAGTTACACGGGAGCCGTTGATAGGTATACACGACGCCATCTCACCGTGGAATCAGATATCGTTGATGCTTTCACTGGAGTGACGAATGCTTTAGCGATGGCATTTGAGCTCGGTGACCCCGACAGAGTCTTTCGATATGGAATGATGTTGCCAAACATGCATCTCACGCTTCTCTGGCAACATAATCCACAAACACCTCGCACTCGTCGTTTGCTCCCTGACAGAGGCAGCTCACCTTGGCCTTCTTGGGCATGGGCTGCGTGGCGTGGCGGTGTTCTCTACAGGGGGGCGGATGTGTATCTGAGGACTCAGATGGGCAATTTGAGTAGCGATCCATCGATAGAGGAAACACTCGTTGATCCTTGGTACATCGTGGATCACAGTGGCGATACAGTGCAGCTTGGTGTCCATCAAGTTTCCTGGGTCGTTTTGAGGGGAAGGGAAGAGAAGCATGCATATTCTGCTTCGCGAGGGATCTTAGACCCAACAGAGCTGACACTAGACGTTCATCGACCACTAAAACCAGGCACCCTCATTTTCCGCACGACTTGCAGTCACTTTGGAATTACACGGCGAGGTGGCGAAGAACCAAGTGGATATGCTCACGGTCTCTTCAATATTCTCTCCACTGCTTCTTTCCCCCCTGTTTGGGTTGGCACTGCCGTCCTGCCATTGGAACCCGCTCTGCCATCTTCTCTCGACTTTATCGTCCTTTCCCGTACCAGTTCGCGCAGCGTATACGACGAAGAGACTCTTAGAGATTATGATGGATGCTTGTTGTATGTGATGGCGGTTAGTCAGGATGAGGGCTTGATGGAACGTGTTGGGTTGGGCGTCATTCATGAAGCCGCCTGGGTTGCATCAAGGCCGGAGAAGAGAGTAGTGTTTCTCCGGTAATGGCTAGTGATAGTGTACCTCGGTTGTTTATGCTTGTAGTTGTGCTGCACCAAGTTATGCGTCCATACAAGTGAATTTCATGAGTGTAGGACTCCCGAATATTTGAAAGGATAAACTTGTTGACCCTATCAACATTTGGGCGGCACTAATATAGAAGGAATGATTGTTTTCCTCTTTTGGTCTGACTAGGGGAGACTAGGGCGGCCACCGTGACGTTATACCGAAGAGTTCCCTTTTACGATAGCCTCACCCGCACACACTCTCAATCGCTAACCACCATTACCCAAGCTAGCACACCTCCTACTTGACACAATTATTACCACTACATGGCACTAGGCAGAATCGTGCATTATGCTGTAGACGCAGTACTAGTTTCAACTGTCGTCGCTGGCATCCGGCGGTCGAGTGGATTCGCGTGAGTCTCTCAAGCCTCATGTCCCGCATCCGACATTAATGCGAATGTCATCGGTTTCGCCGGCTCGTGCACTCTTCAGCGTTGACACCACTCTAATATCAGACCCAACCATGCGCTCATTTGCTGACCGTTTCCTCGGCGTCGGCGAAACCATATTCGACATGGCCGCAGCTACGTCTGTTAATAGTGATTATTTCAGGAAGGACTCGAGGAGATAGTAGACGATGTCTTGGGTACGAGTGAGAAGGTGGACATGAAGGTCTGACAGTCATACACCTACTAGAGATGAACCTCTCATGTCTCAGCAGAATCAAATGGTCAACGGACGTCAGCGTCTCGTTGGTCAGAGTGAGAAATAATGTCAGTGCTACGCACGGAGCATCCAAACACATGTACCAAAGGACTTCGAGATAGTGCCCATGAATTTTAAGATATTAGCATGTCGTAATCTCTTTCAAATGTCCGGGAACATGGAGTGGATTTCGTGGCGGGCGTTTCTGGTCCCGAGTTGATGGAGGCTGCATGCAGCACTCCCAGACGGATTCTTGATTGGATCGAATCAAAGTCGTCTCGGAAATTCGTTAAGTATGTATCTTACAGGCTTTTGGAATGAACTCACGCAAAACGCGCGCATACTTCCAGCACTTCTAATCAACGCATTCATGGGCAGTGAGACTTATCATGATATAGAACCCTCACTTCAAGTGATTCCAGCCCAACGAAGCACATTCATTATATCACATTCAGTACTCTACATCCTCCTGCTTCTCATCCTCCTCCACTAACTATGTACCTGCGGTCCATCACTTACGAATATCTTGATAAATCAAAAAGTGTTCCCAGCGAAAAAAGAGCGTACGAATGTGAATTAATGTGAACTCATCTACTTTGTTGGTAAGGAGCGGCATGTTGGTATCCAGAATACTGGGGCACGGATTGATGGTTTGTACCATGCATTTGAGAGAACGGAACTGAGGGACTTGAGGAGGAGGTTCCAGGATAGTAGGGCTGTTGTTGGGAGGTGTATGGAGAAGGCGGAACAACCGCGTTCATGCTGTAAGACGTATCGCTCCGAGAATAGCTGGAGGGTTGCCACCGGTGCTGAGGCTGCACCTGGATATGGGTGGATGGATGGGCCTTGAAATCAGTTAAAAATATGGTTTTTGGAACTCAATAAATTCAAGTCACCTGGAAGGGCCCGGGGTATTGGCTTACTCCAGTGACTGGAGATGTAGACTGCGGATAGCGAGTCTGCTGGGTTATGGGAACTGGCTCTTGAATGGAGTAAGATGGACGTGATGTCGAAAATCCTCCTTGCTGGGGTTGATAGTGAGCAAAGGTGACGCCAGAAGTACGGGGAGCTTGAGCATAAGACTGAGAAGGCATGCCAGATGACCTTATGTCAGACTGGTGTTCGTAGCTGTATCTCCCACTCGTCGCGCCGCCTGCGTAGTAGCTTCCATTGGGATAGCGGTCATGGGAGTAACTCTGTTGGCTGCTATAGTAGGGCTGTGTTCCAACTGAACCATACACTGCTTTCAGATCGGTTGGCGTTGGCAATTGGCTACTGCTAAATGAAGAAGCCCTGGATCCCGACACGCGACACCTTCTGCAGACGAAGTCCTCGGCATCCCAGTTACGTTTTGGGCGGCCTGCAGTGACGTCTCGTTGGTCATGACACCCAATATGCTGCCACTTCAAACATCGACCACAGCACATGATGGGAACGCCGTCATCCTAAAATTATCATAAGATGTAAAGCGGCAAGAATACGGGGTTAAAAAGAGACAAACCCGGTTGACCCCTTGTCTACCGCAGACCTCGCAATCCAGTTCCCAGTCTTCGGCTGGTGTCCGTGATCCACTACTAACAGCGCCTGATCCGTTGACGGGAACAGGAACAGATAATGTTGGAAATTTGCCCATCTGACCAGGCGGTATGGAAGATGAGGAAGGTTCTTGACTCACGACATCGATAGGCGTGTTGGCGCTAGCGAGGCGTTTAGAATACACAAGATATGGCAAAATATTCATACCTAGCATCAGCCTCAGACCCCCCAACTTGCTTGGCTTCTCGTTCCTTCCTGCGTTGTTCTCTAGCATTCTCCCTCTTAATCCTGTCCGCTTCCTCTTTCTGTCGACGCGCTTCAGCCCTTCGAGCTCGGCTCATCTTATCATCTTCCTCTGCGCGCTTCTTAGCAGCAAGTAATTCTTGCTCCTTCTCACTTTCCTTGATAGCAATACGAGATGAGCGCTTGCGATGTACGACCGCCTCTTCTTTGCGCTTCTTCTTCTCCACCTCCTAAAATTACATCAGTATCAATGCTTCCTAAGATTAAATGAGGTGGGATACATGCCCTCAGCTCAGCGGTTATTGCCGGGACGATACTTTGCGTCAATACCTTATACAGTGACTTCTCAGCATAGTGAGTGGCTTTCTCAAATTGCTCGGGGAAGTTCTCCCACTCTTCAAGAGTGATACAGATCTGTTCACGATGAAGAAGGGGAATATGAAACGATTTAACTAATCGCTCAAAAATAACTCACCGTCTCCCATTCGATAAAACCTTCAGGAAGAGATGGAAGCTCGTCGTCTTCCTCATAATCAATCTTGCCATTTGGTTTATCAGGAACCGGCACGGAGTCCGCTTCAGATTCTTCATCTTTAACGTTTGGTTCTTCATCCTCTTCTGCATCGGCTTCTTCTTGGGTGTCCCCCTCATCTGTGTCATCGTCCTCGCTAAGCTCTGTGAGATCGCTGACCGAGTCTTCATCGCTCTCAAGCCCCGTTTTCAGCCTCGTCTTGGCCTTGGGCGGTGTTTTCTCCTCTCCCTCCGTTCCATCATGCGCACTAGGAGAAAGCCATTCGTCTGGCACCTCCTGCCACTCATCGTCTGCCAGGTTACCGCGCAGCCGCGCACTCACACGGATCCCAGAAGGCCGGCGTGGAGTCAGAGGCCTGGCATTAGTAGACTTGCTCCGAGCCATCTGGCGCTGGAATTCAGCGAGGTCCTTCGCCTGAGCATCGAGCTTCTGATTTGCACGTGATTTGGCAGCGCGGGTACCGCGCGAACCGGACGGGCTGGAGTTCTGGGCCTGCGTTTGATTGCGCCGACGGGATGCTCTGGCAGGTGTTGTGGGTGGAGGTGTGGGCTCTGGCTCTGGGTCAACTCGCTGGCGTTTATTGAAAGACTTCTTGCCACTAGATTTCGACGCGTTGGGGTTTGTGAGCCGCTTGCGTTTGAGTGTCTGACGTGGAGGTTCACGTTGAATCCACAAACGGTCGGCTAAACCTAGGTCAAGGCTGGGTAACGAGATGAAAAATAGCACACACCGCCTATGAGCCAGTATGCATTACTCTTGGCATCATACCCTATCGGCTCTATGTGCTATGTAAGGACTGGTCAATAAAGTGGAAGATGAAGCAGGCATGGTATTACCCATTCGGCATTCTCGTCGTCGTCTTTCATCTGGGTACGTAGACGATTAGGGTTATGAAATTGCCATTCCATAAGAGTGTGAAGGGAATCCAGTTTCTTAACTGTAGGAAGGTCGAGCCAATCAATCTGCTGCTGTAGCTGCTCGGAGTCTTGTAAAGCCTCTGAGGAAGACCCAGTGACTTCATCCTTCAATTCATCGATCTTGGTTTCCTCCGACTTGACCTCGACTGCATCTGCTGAATCGTCTGGGACAGCATCACCGTCAGCAGACGCTCCGTCTTCGTGCACCGTGCTTTTCTTTACTTCCTCTAGCACCAACTGTTCTCCAATTTCGGATGGGTGTGGGGGAGCTGTGGATGCGCGCGAGGACTCTGCGACATTGATGTATATCTGCTGAATTGGTCCTATGGGATTTGCATCTGGGTCACGTCTCATATATTGTTTTCGCAGGGCAGTTTGCCAGTTATCAACGCTGATAAATCGACATTTGTCAGATTATAGGAGTTGGACCACAGCATACGATGAAGGGAAGCTTACGATATCTTTCTGTCTTGCGTTAACGTGACGAGCAATCTTGTCATGATGCGAGACAAAACGCGGTTGGTAGAGTAGGCGAGGTCATTTTCTATGTCCTGTGATAATTTGAAAGATAAGATGGTGCTCCAGAGGCAGGCAGAATCGGTACTCACGATCAACGTCACGTCACTCATGGCAAAGAGAGTATTAAATGTGAAGAAGAACTGGCTGAAGGCAGCCCATTTCCAGTGTCGCCTGAGCTGAAGGATATTGGGATCTGCATCGGAGGCAGGAAGTTGAAAAGAGACTGAAGGTGCTTGTGGAGTGACAGAGGATGTAAGGCGAGCAGAAGTGCGGCGAGGCATGCGCGCAGCTGAGTTAGGGCTTTATAAAAAGGTCGGAGATCCTTCGGCAGTTCAGGTGATGTTCAAATGCACAACCTGTCCAGCGATTACTAGAAAGACGCTCAAAACCAAGTTTAGGCTGAAATTAGTTGTTGGTGATTACCGTCGCCGTTACTGACGATGAGCACGACGTTTAGCAGAACGTTAACGAAGCAGCAGCTTGAAGAGTCCAGTTGGGACGAATAATTGTGTTCTCAAATCAACAAATCGAAACCCCCCTGGGAATTTTACTCAAACCTTGTCAGAAAATGATAATATTTGGGTACAGATTTATAGGAAAAAATAATAACTAAGGCATCTGCTGCTTTGCCTTTTTCTTCAATCTCGCCTTTGTGGTTTTGGACAGTCGTCGTGTCTGTGGTGTCTGGTATCTGCAAGCTCGTCAGGCCAGACAATAATCTGTGCATAAACGTGACTCACGTCACGTCTTTCTTCTCATGCATTCCTGGAAGAGCCTTCCTGCACAGCGTGACTTTCATATAAGGCGCAAGCGTGAGCTTGGGGCTGTCCCTCTGTCAGTCCGAGCGTCACTTTCCATACGTGAAACACGCACTGTTTTTTACCTTCCAAAGCTCTTGCTATGGTGCTTGCTCGGTCTCCCCCTTCTGCAGCGATCTCGCCACGTTGCTCCCATTGTAGTTCATTGTACTGATGTAGCCCCGTCAACTGACCTACAGAAACATCCAAGGTTTTCAGGTATTCGCGCTTCACGATCTCCACGATTGAAATCAGCCGAGGAATGGTAGATTGTGCAACATCGGCTGGAGAAGTGTGCAGCGTCAATGGCTTGTCGGGATTTTCCTGAACCCATATTCTGTCAGACGAACGGTCAACGGAAGAGCCACAGAACCAACCTGGAAAAAGTCTAATCCGTGCTTGACCCAGTGTCCGATTTTGCCCTGCCTTGTTATTCGTATCGAGTCCGATAGTGGGACCGCGGGTTGCGAATCAGTCGACGCCGTCTCCTCGCTGTTCATGACAACTGGAAGCGTGGGAACATTACGTTCAGTAGATCCAAATTCTCCTACGAAATACTACGGTAAGCCTCATAAGGGTACCTTGTCCATCTGATTACAAGTTGTAGCTTTATCCACTGCATGTGCCAAGCTGCTCGCTGGGCACTGAATAGAATACGCGTGACAATCCTGCTTGCCGTTGTGATACTCTCGTGGTGTAGCCGCCTTAGGGCTGCTCAATTCTAAAATGTCGTTGTCAATGTCGGCTTGACCTTACGGCCACTCGTAAATTACTTTGGCCACCTCCGTGTCGGTTAAACCTTCGCATGGGAGACGTTCTACACCTTGTCGCAGAGTATCCTCGTCCTAATCCTAGTCGACATTGACAACGACATTTTAGAATTGAGCAGCCCTGTACCTTCGGAAACACGCGGTGGTTCTAGCGCCGTACCTGCAGGATTGCCCGATCTTAGAGCCTTTTACAGTCGTTTGCATAATGGTTTAGACAACCAAACTACACTGCTGATATATTTGGTCGTGTTGTTGGTACAAATATGTTACATGTGTCACGCTTACAACCACCGCGTTCTGCATTCTCGAAGCCGTCGTCACCGACCGAATGACGATGCTGGGCGCTGGTGCCATGATCGCGTACTGGAAGTCATCTCTATGAGTAGCGCAATAATTTTGACCCATGTTTACCTCTGGTCCGTCCTTAAGCTTCAGGTTGTGTGTCTGAATTCCCAATCTAGCCTGCCGTGCACTGCAGGGACAATTTCAAGTTCGTAAACTGATCATTCTTGCAGCTGTTGATCTCGCCTTGCCGCGTAGCTCGTAATAGTCCATCACATTCGAGTGCTTCCTTTGCGACAGACTTGTGTGTGATTGCAAGATTTCAGAGGGCTGCGAGAAAGTGTAGCAATAGAGACTTTGATGTTGCGTGTTTCGGCAAGGTGATCTTGAATTTCATCGAGAAATATGGTGGCATTTGCATTCAGAAGCCCTTGAGTGTACATGAGATCTCGTTCCAAGTTACGATGGCGGCCACTGCCAGGGGGTAGAATGAGTGGATTATGTAGAGATCCATGATCATTGTGTAATTGAAGGATGTTGTACACAATTGCATGTGAAAGGCCTGAAAGTGTTACAATTTCATCAATAGGTATGTGCATTTCATGATACTAGACGATAAAATGTTTACGCAGCTGCGTAGATATTGCTGCACGGTGCACACATCGTCGAGGATGTGAAATGGCGGAGCAACGTGACAGTGTCACACTTTGGTCCCGCCAAACAGAAGCAAACACGGCACGAAATCACTCGGTTTGTCTAAACCATTATGCAAACGACTGTACTATATGTGGTACACCCTGCCGTCTTGACACCACGTAAGTGTCTGCGGCACTCCTTCCATTTCGGGGTCAAGCTAACACTAGCTGCGTCGTTTCGCTCCTGATTATAGGGAACCTCAGTTTCTTTTGCCCCCATCTTTTGGAGTTTCAAAGCATGTTTCGGTCGAAAACCCTATTGGGTTTTGCCCAAACAATATACCATAGCGCCTTTGTTAGATATTACCTGACCTTAGTCACTCACTTGTCATCCCACACTTTACCGATTTTATTGTCAATTGTCAATTGATACCTTGGACCTGTTTGCACCTGCGAGATCAAAGCATAGACCTAATTATATAACACAGTGAGGAAATCATGCAATCCGGGATGTACCATTCACACGGATACCTGAAGAGTAAATACCAAACAACAACATGGCGATTTGCCCTCCTTTCATAGCTTTGACAGTCAATTTTACTCGCAGCCTCAGGTTCAAACGGTAGCGCACTTACTATCTGTAGATCAACTTCGACATCTCAATCACCACTCATACATCATGTATCCCTCTGCATATCTAGTGTGTATCCAACAACAACGGCTTCATCGACAAAACGCAATGACGTGATGGACAACATGCCGGCCGCTATTCGTGCTAACACCGTGCAGGTGGTTCTGGATTATCAAATGTCCTGTAATATGTCTCGTCCCTGCAGGTCTGAGCGCCACCTGTCCACACGACGTAGCGAGAAATAATGATGGACATGGAATATTCTTACTCAGTGTGTGAGCATACACATGTGCTTAAACTTATCATGATGTTGACGTGGATTTCTAGTCCAACCTGCACATGAGACCAAACCCATCATATCGGCCGTTAATGCTAGGACAGTGTTACTTCTTAGCGGGGAAGCCTGGACCGAAAGCATACAAGAAATCGTCCTAATCGACACCGAAATGGGACATCATCCAAGCATTGATAATTTCATTCGCCGTGTCGTGTACGAATCAAAATCTTGTTGATGTATCGGTATTGGCCCAAATAAAATAAAATAAACCCACTCGCTCCGCAGGGTCACAGGTCGGCAACGCCGACCCCTAGTATATGATGGGCAGTTGATGAAAATGGGCAGTACTTGATGACACTGGCAGTGGCAGCGTGGTAAGTACCCCTGAGGAGTCACGGCATAAGCGCCCACATGAGTTGGGTTATAAACGGCAGAGATTCAACTCTACCCACTACACATAAGATCGACGACTACGGTAACCACAGAGTACCCTCCCCGTTGACTTAAAACGCTAATGGCAGTTCATCTTCCTATCTAGCAATATGTCAGGATGGCGCGATATAGCAAAAAACGCATATCTTACTGTGACAGGGCGCAGGACACCAGCGCAGACAACCCAGCCAGTGCAGGCAACCCAGCCAGTGCAGACAACCCAGCCGACGCTAACAATCCAACCGACGCTAACAATCCAACCGGCACCAACACAAACGATGAGAGTGCACACGAAGCCAGTGTGGGCAGTCGCATTGTTCAAAGACGGCCGACGGATCGTCACTGCTTCAGGGGACAAAACCCTGCGAATCTGGGACGTGGAGGAAAAAACGTCGATGGGAGGGCCATTCGAGGGACATAGAAGCAGTGTGCTTTCAGTCGCTGTATCACCAAACGATGGGCGAATTGCGAGTGGTGGGAGAGATAGGGCCATCATCATCTGGGGCGTCGATAGCAAGCAGATGCTGTTCAAACCACTGGTGAAGCATACAGACTGGGTTCTGTCGGTTTGTTTCTCCCCCGATGGAAAGAGACTCGCAAGCGGGTCATATGATGAAACAGTTATTATATGGGATGCGGAGACTGGGGCTGTCCTCTCAACACTCAAGGTCGGGAGTGTAGTGTCGAGTGTCGCCTTCAGCCCGGATGGGCTAAAATTAGCATCCAGATCATCGCGTAGCATCCGGGTTTGGAGCACCGATAATGCCGAGCTTCTTCTCAGCATCAGCGCCCTCCTAAATCATAATGTGTCTAGTGTTATGTGGTCGCCCGACGGCCAGCAACTTGTCTCTGCATCACACGACAAAACAATCGAGTTCTGGAACTCGTCGAATGGTGCACAGATCGGTCAACCTTGCATTGGTCACACTGACTTCATTTGGTCACTTGCCATTTCTTCTGATGGCTCCTTCATTGCAACCACCTCGGACGACAATACTGTGCGCTTGTGGAGTACAAAGTCACACCAGCAGATAGGTCAGGTCCGACACACCGCATCGGTTTTCTGCGCTACAATTTCTCTCAGCGGGGAACTGCTAGTGAGTGGCGACAATGATGGGAATCTTCAGCTCTGGTCCGTCGAGAGCACACTTTCCGCAGCGTTCCGGAAAGATTCCTGGGATGATTCCTACTTTGCGCACCGCAGTAAAGTGAAATTGGGCCAAACGCTCTATGAGGAGGCCCTTTCGGACGCGGACAAGGTGCGGACGATATCTGTCGTTGTTTCATCATTGTCATGGTGTTCGTAGGTCATTGAGCTCAGCCCTTCGTCTTATCTCGGGTACAAATTGAAGCATGCAGCGCTTCGTGGAGCACAGCGCTATGATGATGCCTTCGAGGCTTTCACAATTATGCTCTCCAGGATGGATGATGCACCCGACCCACAGATACGACGTAAGCCCCAAATAACTCAAGCGTCGACTTGAAGATGACTTATATTGTTTGCAGAATTACGCCAGCGATACGTCAGTCCATCTGAAGTAGAAGATGCTTTTCAACGAGCCATTCACTCCCAACTGGAAAACGCTCCCCTTCGTCTCATCAACACCTCTACTGGATGTCTGTGCAATCGAGATGCGCAGATCAACGCATTCACAGAGAGTACAGAGTACAAAAAGCTTTTCCCTTCATTAGTGACGCATTCGCACCTCCAAATAGAGCTCATCAAAGAAGTGGTCATCAAGTGCTTCAGTTGGGTCATGCTATCCCATAGGTGGGGAACCATGGAGCCAGGGCTGCATGACATTCAGGACAAAGACATATACGACTTGGATCCGGTCGGAACCATGGCGAAGTTGCAGAAGTTCTGCAAAGTCGCTCGCAAAGCGGGGTATCACTGGGCGTGGAGCGATACCTGCTGCATCGATCAGAATAACAACGTCGAGCTCCAAGAATCAGTCAATTCCATGTTCATCTGGTATCACCACTCAGCGCTCACTATCGTCTACCTATCAGATGTCCCGCCTTCGTCGAAGTCGGGCGCGCTCGCAAACAGCATTTGGAACACCCGAGGATGGACTGTTCAGGAGTTCCTCGCTCCTAAAATTATTCTCTTCTACCAGGCAGATTGGACCCTATATCTCGACAGACGCTCACGCAACCACAAGGAGTCTGTCAGTATCATGGGGGAGTTGGAACATTCAACCGGCATAAATGGGCGGGCGCTTGTTGACTTCCATCCAGGGACGGAAGATGCCCGAGAGAAACTCCAATGGGCGTCAAACCGTGATACCACTAGGGAGGAAGATATCGCGTATTCGCTGTTCGGGATCTTCGGCGTCCACCTTCCGGTAATATACGGAGAAAAAAGACAGAACGCGCTCGGACGACTCTTACAGGAGATCATAGCCCATTCGGGCGACATCACATCCCTTGATTGGGTCGGACAATCTTCCAACTTCAACAGTTGTCTCCCAGCCGAGATTTCCTCATACAAGGCTCTACCATACACGCTGCGACCTCTATCTGAACACGATATGCAGATATCGGTCTCCACGCTGCGAAACAATATTGTGGCTGTGGAGTCGACTTCGAAACTGTATGCCACTCTTAAGAACCTCGGCGTTCCTCGTTTCGCAAACGCTAGACTGCAACTGCCCTGCATTGCATTTCCTGTCACAGAAATCAGGCGGAGTCCTGGTGGAGACGGGGACAAATCTTCCACATATGAAGTCAAGGCAAACGGGCTACAAGACCTGCTAGTCACAACGGAAGACAAGCTTGTTCAATTCTCGCCTGCAAAGCGTACTCGACAGACATTCCTGCTCATCCGTCCATGGAATCGGTATGATCTCGAATTAGTCGACTATACAGACGAGTCGCAGAGCGTGGATGATTGGCATGATGAACCTGGAGATGATGAACTGATCACCAGAGGGTTGAGGTTGATCGTTCGCCTTGCTCGTCCTTTTGGCGCACTTTTGGTAGCGCAACAGCGTGGTGGGGAGTATAAGAGAATAGCTTCGGATAACAATATCATGGCACAAGTGAGGGACACGGCATCTGTCGATAACATGATGGACATCCGGACGCTGGAGATATTGTAGGTGCGATGAACGAGACATTTTCACTTCATACATCGACTACACCTCCACATGAACAGTACCCCTAGAATTTTGCAACATATTAAGCTCGATATCGTATCAGATATTGTCTCGTATACAAACAAGCTAGTCCCAAAATCAGACGTCCTGGGAAAAGGAGAAAACCTTCAGTGCAAGTAGACTCGTAACCATTCTGCCTACATGCATTTTTTGATGTGGTGTTGGCTACGCCACTCGAGTAGTGTACCGTGGAAATCCACCGAGTTATCTTATCCACCTAGTTATTCACGTGAATAACTAGGTGGATCACTCGAGGTCAAAATTGATAGGGTGGATTATGTGAATAACTCAAATAACAGTATACATGCGCAGGGTTACGCTAAATAGTACTAAATACTCTTAAAAAGCTTAATTATCGAACACTGCGAATCTACAAGCCTATTTAGTTGGTGGAATGTCAAGCAATGTTTGTTTGGTCGAACATCGACGTGAAAATTGAATGGAATAGTGTGAACTTCAAGTCATTCATCCCCCGACTTCAGCCCAGATGCTGAATGGACTATAGACATTGGCGAGGCTGGTGCTGTCAACCGAGAGTTAGAAGTTAGGTTTGGTAATCGCGTCAATGGCCTGAAACTTGTAGAACGAGGTCCAGAAACAGAGGCCGTAGTGGATGTTTTGGAAACATGGATCGAAAAATGTCCAGGTGACATCATCCTCGAGAAGTGGGTGCATGACATCCTCGAAGCTGCGCAAAGTGTCATTCTTGCTGCTGGAAAAGCTGTGAATTACATTTACTTCGCACCCCAGAAAAACTCATCACTGACGCACCATACAGTTACCGAAGTCTTTGCATCAGTCAAATGACGATCCGGATATAGAGCTTGTGAGCTCCCCAATCAAAAAGGCCAAGGCATCGAGGAAGAAAAAGATCAAGATTGTCGAGTCAGACGTGTCTGTCATGCACCTATACACAGATGCTGAACATAAACCTGCGAAGGGAAAAGGTGGTGCGAAAGTTGATCCTCTGATGGATCAACTCTCTGTCAACACGTACCTCAAAAGTAATCCCAAGAAGATGATTGTTCGGTGTACTGGAGCCGAATATGGATGCGCCACAACCTGGGCTGCACCTCGCTGGAAGACCCGAGTATTCGGACATGCATTGCAATGCGGAAAACTGGACAAAATCGATTTAACGCTACGGGATCGTGTTCGGACCGCTATGGCCAAGGTGATCGTGTTGATAGCACTGTCGTTCTTCCACCGGCAAGCACCATTGTGCAAGAGAGGGTCTTGACAGAGGCAGATTGGGACATGGAATAGATGTTATATGATACATATTTACTTAATACTGGTGAATGAATGCAAATTTCGCGAAACGCGCCATGGATTGAGAATTTTGCAGCGCCCGGATAGGCCCGGATCAGCCGGGCCGGTCCTCCGGGCCGGTTTTGCCGGCGGTGGATATCCACCATACTCACCGGTAGATAACTGACCCCCGATTTCTCCAGGGTGGATATCCACGGTGGATAACTCTCTAGAGGGTTATCCACGGTACACTACACTCGAGCATCCGTGGGAGGCTGGTCACGAGTCTACAGTGCAAGGGTTCCACCTTGGAAGCAGTATATGGTGCAACACAATAAGGAAAGCTCCTCAATTCTGGTTTTCTTCGTAGCGCCAGTCGCAGACCTTATGAACTACGAACAATAGCCATCAACTTCGATTCTTCGAAGCACAAGGAACCGCAGATGGCAGCGTTACCTACTCACACGGCCTCACCCAAGTCCGAGTCTCAGTCCTCGGCCCACACAAACCACAACCTGCCACAAGACGCGAAACATTCCACGATCGCGCAAGACTAAGCGTCGAAGTCTAGCTCACCCCTTTTGGCTTTGGTGAACGACGAAGAAGAGTCAGGCGACAACTTGAAGTAAATCTCATCTACCGTACGCACTTTATTTTATCGTTAATACCACTTAGGCGCCTCCTCGAACTCGCAGCTCTACCCACGCAGCACAATCGATATCTTCATTCACGTCCTCCAGATCGACGGCGGCCTCCTCTCTGCTTGCATAAACGCCTCCACCCTCACCCTCGCAACCGCAGGCATTCACCCCTTCGACTTTGTCTGCACTATCAGCGTGGGCGTGCATGGCACCCAACCCTTACTCGATCTAATTACAGTCGAAGAAAACGACGTGCCGACCGTCATGGCGGGCGTGATACCTCGTACAGTACGCATGACCCTCGTCCAGATGGAGATTCTGTTGCATATGGTTCACTTTCAGGAGGCGTTTAAAGTTGCGTGCGATGCGGGCGAGGTGCTTTGGAGTGAGATGGGGGATGCGCCCAGGGAATAGATGGATGATTTGGTGGATTCAGGACGTGGCGCAGGCGGTCGTTCTTCAGGCAGGATTTGATGGTGAGCGGGATCGTCAAGGCGAGGGATGCGCATAAGTGGAAGGAGGAGTTTTTTTGGAACTAGTAATGTATGCAGTTATCGGTGGTCCCCTTTTTTGACGCAGATGCGCAGGTCTGCCTCGCTATGCGATACAACCTCAACCATGATGACGCCCCTTCCTTTTATTTTCATGACTTATAACTTGTGACTTATAGCGAGTGGTTCGTGAGTGCAGTTTTCCACACTTGAAGATAAATCTCCTCTGATCAAAGATATACCTAGATCGTGACGTTGGACGATTACAAAGACGCTGTTGGGACAGCTCTAGATCTCTGATCAAACCTCTACGGAGACTGTCTTTCAGTCACGCTCACGGATACATTCTCCACTGAAGTATTTTATCGGGTACGTATGTTGACTTTGTTACTGCGCAGCATCTCTTATACCCATCTTCATTTTTAGCATTTTTATTATGTTTATAGGAATTTAACAATAGACGCGCCAACTAATGGAAAGCCCTGCGTCAAGACTTAGGAGACCGCGCCGAGGGCTAAGCGGATGTACGAAAAGCGCGGGATCGATTATATACGGAAAGCTATCATCTTCGGCGATAGGTTGAATCTTAAGAAGGTGAAGGAGTTGAATGAGCAGTGTCTGCTGCTTGGGTTCAAGTGTACGTCGTCACCTTATTTTGGTTGCGTTTCGTGGACTAACCGCACATGTAGGTTCGTTTGGTATTGGAACTTGGCTGACGAACGACTTTAAGAAGAAGAGCGGTAGGTATGGGAAGGAGTGTGTTAAGATTAGTGATGAGACTACGAAGGTGGAATACTTATGTCGTGATTCTCGGTTTGGTTTTATCATTAATTGCCATTTGCGTTTTTTTTACAGAATACGGGAGTTCCGGACGTTGTGGCAAAGGTCAAAGAGATGTATTAGATATCGGTCTCATAAACCTCGTTGATCGTGTGCGTGACGGTACTTCTGTGAATGAGAATCTAATTGACGATGGTCTTGTGCTGTCTTGTCACTCCAGCGCGTTTAAAGCTCAACGACGAAGTGTCCTGGTGGCCTTGTATCACGATGCCTGTAGCATGCTAAACCATCCATGTCAAAGCAACGTAACGAGCCCTGACCACTAGGTCAGATTGGTGGTATCAGAGGGATACTTCCGGACAGCCTCAGCATTCAGATCCCGACTTTTATAAAATAAGCTCTTACCTAACTGGAACCGGGGAAAGAAGGATCATTGAGGCGAGTTCCTCGCACCAGTGCTGGAAAAGCATGCGATTGTGTTTATGAAGACAGTTTTTCAGGGGTTGCGATGCTCCAAAACATGATAGCCTGACACATCGCTCTCGTCCACAGCGTTTTTGACTGCCTGTGTAGTTCGGGCCGGATATCCATGATGAGATGTGCTTGGAATGAACTCATTGCGTCTCACCGAGCCCTACCTGACGGAGGAGGTGATACCACTTGATAGGAAGTAAAATTCCGGGGCAGACGGCAAGCGTATTTCTTCGTTTATATTTTTCGGGGAGATTATAAGGGATTTACTGTGAACAAAGTGAAGAAATTAAATATGACGTTGATGGACAGAGGCTGACTCGGATAGAAGGAGCGAAATGAGATCCACGCTGTAGCAACGTGGTTGGAGCAAACAATATATAAAGAGCATACATGATTTGGGTTATGGGCAAACATCCCATTCTGTTCATAACCTCTCACTACACATAAGATCGACGACGAGTACGCTCCTCGTCAACTTCAAAAGTTAACGCTACTGACGGTCTATTTCCCTCAGGCTGTTTAGCGATATGTCCGAGTCAGGATTACACGATATAGGAGATCTTGCTGTGGGGAAGCACGCGACGCCGGCGCAGACACCAACACAAACGATGCGAGTGCACACCAAAGCAATATCGGCAGTCGCGTTCTTCAAAGATAGTCAACGGATTGTCACTGCTTCCAAGGACAAAACACTGCGAATCTGGGACGTGGAGAAAAGAGCATTGGTGGAAGGACTATTCGAGGGACACAGTGACTGTGTGTATTCAGTCGCCATATCGCCAGACGATAGACAAATTGCGAGTGGTGGAGAAGATAAAGCCATCATCATCTGGGACGTCGAGAGCAAGCAGATGGTATTCAAACCACTGGAGAAGCGTAGAGGTTGGGTACGGTCGGTGTGTTTCTCCCCCGATGGAAAGAAACTCGCAAGCGGGTCACATGATGAAAGAGTTAATATATGGGATACGGTGACTGGCGCTGTCCTCTCAAGACTCGACAACGGTAATTGGGCGTGTTGTGTCGCCTTCAGCCCAGATGGGTTAAAATTAGCTTCCGGATCATTGCGTAACATCCGGGTTTGGCACACCAACAACGCCGAGCTTTTGTTGGACATCAGCATCAACGCTCACTATTTGGTTAAAATTGTTGTGTGGACACCCGACGGCCAACAACTTGTCTCTGCATCAGACGACAAAGCAATCAAGTTTTGGGACTCGTCGGATGGGACCCAGATCGGTCAGCCTTGCACCGGTCACACTGACAAAATCTGCTCTCTGGCTATCTCTTCTGATGGCTCCTTCATTGCCACTGCCTCAGAAGATAAGACTGTGCGCCTGTGGAACACAAAGTCACACCAGCAAATAGGACAAGCACTCCAACACACCGCATGGGTTCTCTGCGTCAGCATTTCTCCCAGTGGAGAACTGCTCGCGAGTGGAGATAATGCTGGGAATCTTCAACTCTGGTCCATCGAGAACACACTTTCTGCAGCATTCGGGATGGATCCTTCATATGATTTCTACTTTGCGCACCGCAGTAAGGTGAAGTTGGGCCAAGGGCTCTATGCGGAGGCCCTTTCGGACGCGGACAAGGTGCGGACGATTTCCGTCATTAATTTGACAAATCTGATGATGTACGTAGGTCATTGAGCTGAACCCTTCGTATTATCTCGGGTACGAATTAAAGCATGCGGCGCTTCGTGGAGCACAGCACCATGTTAGCCCATCTGAAGTAGAAGATGCTATTCGACGAACCATTTACACCCAACTGGAAAACGCCCCCCTTCGTCTAATCAACACCTCTACTGGATGTTTGTGCAATCGGGATGCGCAGATCAATGTATTCACGGAGAGTACAGAGTATGAAGAGCTTTTGCATTCGTTCGACATGCATGGGCCCCTCCAAACAGGACCCATCAAAGAAGCGGTCGCAAAATACTTCGGTTGGGTCATGTTGTCCCATAGGTGGGAAAGGAAGGAGCCGCTACTGCACGACATCGAGGGCAGGGATATATATGACTTGGATCCGGTAGGAACCGTGGTGAAGTTGCAGAAATTCTGCAAAGTCGCTCGCGACGCGGGGTATCGTTGGGCGTGGAGCGATACATGCTGCATCGACCGGTATAATAACGTCGAGCTCCAGGAATCAGTCAACTCCATGTTCATATGGTATCACTACTCAGCGCTCACTATCGTCTACCTATCCGATGTTTCTCCTTTGTCGGAATCTGGCGCGCTTGCAAACAGCATTTGGAATACGCGAGGATGGACCGTTCAGGAGTTCCTCGCTCCTAAAATTGTTCTCTTCTACCAAGCAGACTGGACCCTATATCTTAACGGCCTCTCACGCAACCACAAGGAGTCTGTAGGTATCACACAGGAGTTGGAACGTTCAACTGGCATAAATGCGCGGGCGCTCGTCGACTTCCGCCCGGGGATGAGAGATGCCCGAGAGAAACTTCAATGGGCATCAACGCGTGTCACTACGTTGCAGGAAGACATGGCGTATTCGTTGTTTGGGATATTCGGCGTCCACCTTCCTGTAATATACGGAGAAAAAAGACAGAATGCGCTCGGACGACTCTTACAGGAGATCATAGCGCATTCGGGCGACATCACGGCCCTTGATTGGGTAGGACAATCGTCCAACTTCAACAGCTGTCTGCCAGCCGACATTTCTTCATACAAGGCTCCGTCGTGTACACTGCCATCTCTATCCGAAGACGAGATGCAGATATCGGTCTCCGCGCTGCAAAACAATACTGTGGCTGTGGAGTCGGCTTTGAAACTGCATGCCACTCTTGAGAACCTCGGCGTTCCTCGTTTCGCAAATGCCAGACTACAACTGCCCTGCATCGCATTTCCCCTCACAGAAGTCAGACGGAGACCTGGTCAAGACGGGGCTAGCTGTTTCACTTATGACGTCAAGGCAGATGGGCTACGAGACCTGCTGGTCACAACGGAAGACAAGCTACTTCAATTCTCACCTGCAAGGCGTACTCGGCAGACATTCCTGCTCATCCGTCCGTGGACTCGTTATCTCCTCGAACTGCCAGACTTCGCAGAACTGCCGGACTTTGCAGAGCCGTTCGACATTGACGATGAGAGTAGTGTGGAAGACTATTGGTCTGCGCTTGAGTCTCCATTATATGATTCGCCTCCCGGGTCTCCTGGAGAACACGGGCCGATTGATTCAGAATCAAGCGACCGGGCGTTTCGATTGATCGTTCACCTTGGACAGCCCTTTAGTGCACTCTTGCTAGCGCAGCAGCGTGGTGGGGAGTATAGGAGAATCGCTTCGGATAACAATATCATCGCACAAGTCAGGGACATGGCTTCTGTTGATGACATGATGAACGTTAGGATGCTGGAGATATTGTAGCTCTGAAGCACGGGTCATTTTCATTTCATACATTGACAACACCTCGAGATGAGCAGTACCCATAGAATTTTACATCGCATCAGTCTTGATATTGTTACAGTTCTCTTTTTCCCACGTTATCTAATCATTCTATTCTATTCTTTCACATTCTATCGTACGATTAGGGCTGATCAATTCTAAAATGTCGTGGTCAATGTTGACTTGACCTTACGGCCAACCTCTCGTAAATTTACTTACGCGGACCCTAAACCTTTCCATATAATATTGCACCATAATTTCTAAACCTTTCCCTAAATCAAAGTCTTTGAATATTCCAGTTTTACATGTCTCATTAGTACCGAAAGTACTGCGTGCAAAATTGCTTAAACCACTCAAAATTTGCCCGAGCAGAACAGATACCTAGTAGACTACAAGTATTATGAATAAAAGGTTTAGGAGGACATTTAGCAATACATATGAAAAGGTTTAGGAATACTACTACTATTACTACTACATGGAAAGGTTTAGGTAGCTAACTTGGGCTCTAACAGCGAGGATTAGAATGAGGATACTCTGCGACTGGCAAGTGTAGAATGTCTCCCATGCGAAGGTTTAACCGACACGGAGGTGGCCAAATCAGGAAAGGTTTAGGGTCCGCGTCAGTAATTTACGAGAGGTTGGCCGTAAGGGCAAGTCGACATTGACAACGACATTTTAGAATTGATCAGCCCTATTCCCTTTTCTCTTTTCTGATTCGTTAATTACTTTTCAATCTCTGATTCATTTTACAAGCTCCACTTGAACTATCTTATTTAAACCTTTCTTTTACACTTTGTATCTTTAACTTGACCTATGCAGACCAGGGCCTGCAATCTACTGCTTTACTTGCATGACTTGTAACTAGGGTCACACTATTGAACTTTTGTTTATTGCTAAGACATCACTCAGGACGCTGAGCGTAACAAAAGGTCAAGTTACTATCACTTTGTGCCATTCCTACAAATAGGCGCCAGAAACCAGAAACACCATTTTGACTTCACCGACTCCTCCGGGTTTTACCTGGAGTGAAACTGAACAAACCTTTGTCAAGAAAGATGAGGAAGGAAACATATTCTCTATAGCCAGTTGGTGAGATTACCTAGACAAGAAGGCACCCAAACACCATCGCTGGAACTTCTTTTCAGAAACTTACGAACAAATTCCTGAATCAGCTATGCCCAAAGAAATTGGCTCTATCCCATCCCCATTCAACGGCGACACTAGACTTGCCCAAGGATGGGCTCTCCAGATGCAAGCTTATCTTGCTTTGAATGATGAAGTATATGATGACGATAAGAAGAAGGACATCTTTTTCCTTAGTCGCATGATGAAAGGAGAAGCCGCCAAGTGGGCGGAAGGATGTCTTAAGAAGGCCACGTCTACGGCCACTTATGGCACTTATACTGAACTTGCAACAGAGTTCAAGAAGATATTTTTCCCTAAGAATATCGAACATATGGCAATTCGCCAAATCTCTTCCCTGAAACAAACAGGTAGCGTAGCCGTGTATGCTTCTTTGTTTAGAACAATTGTAGCAGATACCGGCATCTCAGAAGAAGCAACACTAACCATGTTCTTCCGCAACGGATTAAAGCGTGAGATTCTCTCCGCTATCCTTGCATTCGAAACCCTTCCCACGACTCTCGATCTTTGGCTTGAAAGAACCTTAGATGTAGAAGTGCGTAGAGCACTTATTGCTCCGCCAACCTTTTCCAAGGCTAAGGACCCTTATGCTATGGATATTGATAGGATGGAGGCAGGAGAAGACGACGATGGTGAGCAGAGAACGAGGAAGACTTATCTCTCGCCACAAGAGCGTGATTGTAGGTGCAAGAACGGCCTTTGCTTCAAATGCGGAAAGAAAGGCCTCATCAAAGACTGCCCTAACCATCCAACTGTGACGGTAGTAAAGAAGACAGCCAAGGAAGATCGATCGGCCAATGAAGAGAAAGACTATAAAGAGTTCTTAGAATGGAAGGCGTTTAAAGCATGCCAGATGAAGAAGACTGAGAAAGAGGATTTTGCATAAGGGAGACTGCACCGGTGTCGGACTCTCCCAAGATAGGACTTTTAGTACAATCAATTGGTGATGCTAATTCTATTTGAGTTCCCATTATCCTTAGATTGACTTCAAGTAAGAAAACCACCAAAGCAGCAGCCCTAATTGACTGTGGTGCTGAAGGCGAGTTCATTGACTGGCAATTTGTCTGAAGAAACTCGATATGTTCTCACAAACTCAATAAACCCATACCCGTATGGAATGTGGATGGTACACTTAATAAAAGCAGTAGTATCAAATGGTACTGTCATCTTAACTTCACTATTCGTAACATTCCCATGCGAGCGCGTTTCCTTATTACCTCACTTGGAGGAGAGGATGCAATCCTGGGCATGACTTGGCTGAAGAAAGAAAACCCAGATATCGATTGGATTCAACAAGAAGTCCATCTATGCGAAAGAAGTCTCAAAGCTTCTATCAAAGAAGTAGAAGAAGAAGACGTCTTCTTTGACGCATTAGAAAACCTAGAAGAAGAATGGAACCCTGCTGAGGAAACCATTCCTTTTATGTCTAAATCATCCGAATTCCCTGACCTTCTAGAAACCGAATCTGATATAGATGAAACTGAAGAAGTATTGGACCCTGATGACGTCCTTATTGCTTACTGCAAAGGAGACCACATCTTTGGGGCCTACATTACGGAAAGTTTTAATTCTCCCCTCACTAACGAACATATTCCCTCAGATCATAGATTCTTTTCAACGCACGGTACTTTGGTGAGAAAAACTGAAAACTTGTCGCAAACCCTTGCGCAAGAATTCGCTAAACCAGTCAAGAAAACCTTTGAAGAACTCGTTCCTGAAGAATTTCAGAAGTATAAAGACGTATTCGGAGAAGTAGCTAACGGAACTCTTCCACCAGAATGCAAGTTTGATCACAAAATCAACCTCAAGGATACCTTCGTACCGCGGAAATGCAAAATCTATCCTCTTAATCCCATGGAGGAGAAAGCCATGAACAATTTCATAGATGAACATCTTGCTAAAGGTACCATCGTCCCATCAGAATCCCCTCAATCATCACCCTTCTTTTTTGTCGGCAAGAAAGACAGATCTCTCCGACCCTGTCAAGATTATTGTTACCTCAATGAACATACGGTTAAGAATAACTACCCATTACCGCTAATCTCAGATCTTATAGATAAGCTGAAGGGCGCAAGCATATTCACCAAAATGGACATTAGATGGGGATATAATAATGTACGTATGAAACAATCTGATCAGTGGAAGGCAGCTTTCGCAACCTCACGAGGACTCTTTGAACCAACGGTAATGTTTTTCGGCATGTGTAATAGTCCTGCCACTTTCCAGTCTATGATGAACGAAACGTTCGGAGACATGATCCAAGAAGGCTGGGTAATCATTTATATGGACGACATACTCATCTTTTCTAACGATAGAAAAACCCACATGGAACAAACTCATCATGTTCTAGAAAGATTATGCAAACACCAACTTTATCTTAAACCGGAGAAGTGTACATTTAACGTCACGGAAATTGATTATCTAGGAATGGTCATTTGACCTGGATCTATCACTATGGACCCTGCCAAACTTAAGGGCATTTCCGAATGGAAAACTCTGACTAAAGTAAAAGATGTACGATCTTTGCTAGGATTTGCTCACTTCTACCAACACTTTATCGCTGATTACTCTACTCTCGCTCGACCACTCATAGATCTAACCAAGAAAGATGTCCAATTTGAATGGACTGAAGAACGTGAAAACATATTTCAGAAATTGAAGCATACTTTCACTACCGCACCTATCCTCCAAATACCAGACAAAACTCAACCCTTCTCGATTGCAACCAACACTTCTCTATATGCAACTGGCGCTATCCTGTTACAGAAAGACGCCAACAGTGACTGGCTCCCATGTTCTTTTCTTTCCCAATCATTTAATCCAGCTGAATGTAACTATCAAATTTATGACAGAGAACTTCTAGCAATCATCCGGGCTTTGAAAGCCTGGCGACATTATCTTCTTGGTTCCCCTTTCCCTGTTCGTGTACAAACTGACCATAAAAACCTTCAATATTTCAGAGACATTCAAGATTTGAATTGTCGACAAGCACGTTGGCAAACTTTCCTTTCCAAATTCCATCTTGAAATTGAACACGTACCTGGCAAAGATCTCATTGTACCAGACTTATTATCTCGTAGATCGGATCACCTTCCTGACGATAACGTCGAAAAGGACAATACTCAAATACAAGTACTTCCCGACTCATTATTTGTCAACATCATTGACACCTCTCTTATGGACAGATTACATATTTCTTCTTCTATTGACCCTATAGTTCATACTGTGCTTCAAGCGCTTACAGACCCTTCTATTCCTCCCCCTCTTCGGTCTGCTCTTTCTGATTGGAAATTGAGTGACAACATTCTTAGTTATAAAGGACTTACCTACGTACCCCCCGGAGATCTTTGACAAGAAATCACCTCTCTTCATCACGACTCTCCTACAGCCGGTCATCCAGAACGTTTCAAAACCCAAGAAATTTTATCACGAGACTACTGGTGGCCAGGCCTTGCCACATTCGTCAAGAACTTTGTCGAAGGCTGTAGCATCTGCCAACAGAACAAAGTAAACACGCACCCATCAACACCTCCCCTTCATCCTATACCTCCTCCAATATCTAATCGACCTTTTGCTCACGTATCGGTCGACCTTATCACCAATTTACCTCCTTCCGACGGCTTCGATAGTATCATGGTCATAGTAGACCATGGGCTTTCGAAGGGGGTAATATTCACTCCTTGCCACAAGACCATTGATGCTGAAGGTGTCGTGAACATTTTCTTCGCTAAAGTTTTTGCTCAATACGGACTTTATGATAAAATTATATCTGATTGTGGACCCCAATTCGCCTCTAGATTCCAAATCGAACTCGGAAAACTCCTCGGATACAAGAACTCCCTTTCCACCGCATTCCACCCACAAAGTGACGGAGAAACTGAACGAGTTAATCAAGAACTCAAAGTTTACCTTCGGATCTTCTGTGCTAATGACCAGATGGGCTGGGCCCCTATGCTTCCCCTTGCAGAGTTCATACATAACTCTCGCCATCACTCTGCACGAAACACCTCTCCCTTCTTCCTTATTAAAGGATATCACCTGAAACATCTCCCCGATTTCCATCCCAAATCCAATATTCCTAACGTCGAACAACAACTCACTATTCTTAATCATTCACGCGATGAAGCGCTAGCCGCTCATGAATTATCTTGTAATAAAATGCGACAACGAATCACATCTAGATTCATTCCATTCTCTAAAGGCGACAAGGTCTGGCTTGAAGCTAAGAACCTTCATCTCGGATATCCTAATTGGAAACTTGCTCCTAAACGCGAAGGACCATTCACTATTATTGACATACTATCACCAGTGATGTACCGTCTAGCTCTGCCTGCTCAGTGGCGTATTCACCCAGTATTCCATGCCGCCCTTCTAACTCCTTTTAAGGAGAACAACACCCATGGACCTAACTTTATTGCACCACTGCCTGACATCATCGATGGCAAAGAAGAACAAGAGATAGAAGCCATTGTTGGTCATTGTGGCTCTTCATCTTGGAGATCTTATAATGTTAAGTGGAAAGGATTCCCGAGTTCCGAGAATGAATGGATGACAGAAGGACAACTTGGTAATTCTCTCGAACTTCTCTCTTATTATAAAAACGCACACCGTCTTTGACATTTTTCATTGTAGTAATCTGGGCTTACTATCCTTAAAACAGGGGTAATGTTACAGTTCTCTTTTCCCACGTTATCTAATCATTCTATTCTATTCTTTCACATTCTATCGTACGATTCCCTTTTCTCTTTTCTGATTCATTAATTACTTTTCAATCTCTGATTCATTTTACAAGCTCCGCTTGAACTATCTTATTTAAACCTTTCTTTTACACTTTGTATCTTTAACTTGACCTATGCAGACCAGGGCCTGCAATCTACTGCTTTACTTGCACGACTTGTGACTAGGGTCACACTATTGAACTTTTGTTTATTGCTAAGACGTCACTCAGGACACTGAGCATAACAGATATCGTATCATATATACAAACAAGCTAATCCCAAAATCAGGTGTCCTAGGGCTCTGTCCTCCGACCTTCCAGCTTGTTGAGGAGCAAAATAGGACAAGGGTCCCGTCTTGGATGCAGTATA
Organism: Suillus subluteus; assembly: GCA_016647755.1. Classification (NCBI taxonomy): domain Eukaryota; kingdom Fungi; phylum Basidiomycota; class Agaricomycetes; order Boletales; family Suillaceae; genus Suillus; species Suillus subluteus. The sequence goes on along the minus strand of JABBWI010000017.1, from coordinate 1,058,160 downwards.
TAATACAACGGAAGAAGGAAACAAGGTGAAATGTCATTAATGCTGGTGAGAAATGGCTGGCATGCTTCAGACCGAAGTCCAATATAATCCAGACAAGATAAGATAACCAAAGTGTTGATTTTTTGCGTGAGACTTTCTCCTTGTCATTAACCGCGTCTCTCCAACCAGCCATTCACATCCAGTCCTCCCATTTCAAACCCGATACCTCGAGTGCATCAAACTCTGCGTCAATCTCGTCAACTGAAATGAGTTCTGGGACAACAAGCAGGTCATCGATGTTACTTTGGATTGTAAGTGGTGGCTCAAATGCAAATGTGTTTTCAAGATTATGTGCCGTATTGAGGTTGATACTGGGCTCATCTCAGGTATGCATGTGTGCGTGATGGCGACAAACAGACTTCCCACTAGCGAGTGTCTTCTGATGGCTGTGAAAGCGAAGGTTTGCATGGATTTTTGCGATTGTTTCAAAGGTTGCAACTGAAAGATTGCAGCGCTTCACTGATTGAGTGCCGCCCATGTCCGAGAACAGCCGCTCAACGTCGCCTGCATGTGGGACGACAGAATGAAGGTTGCTTGCTTAGCCATAGACAAACACCTAATTCTAATGTTCATTTATTGGGGAGATACTTTGACCTTGACCATGGTGTGCTCCATCTCACCATAACCCTCCCATTCACCTCCAGTCCTGTCGCATCAAGCTCCTCAATTCTTGTCTTCTTCCAGTGACGGTCACAGACTTTATGAACTATTAACACTAGCCATCAACTTTGAAGCACAAGGAACTGCACATAGCAGCGTCACTTGCTCACATGGCCTTACACAAGTCCAAGTCTCATTCCTCAGTCCACATGAAGCAAAAGTAGTAACATGACATGAAACATTCGATGATCGTGCAATACTAAACATCGAAGTCCAGCTTGCCCTTTCTGGCCTTAGTGAACAATGAAGAAGAGGCAGAGGTGACAGATAAATCACATCTACGCACACTTTATTTTATCATCAATACTACTTAGGCGCCTCCTCGAACTCGCAGCAACAATCAAAGTACATTCGAAACCGTCGTCCACACCCATCTCTACCCACACAGCACAATCGACATTTTCATCCACGTCCTCCAGCTCGACAGCAGCCTCCTTCCCGCACTCCCACAGGATACAGGCAGAAGGATATATTTTTCAGGAATACCATCCTGAAAGTACGAAACATCCTATGCTATAGTTGTCCAGCCTAGTATACGTCCATTTTGTATAGCTATCCAGGCCAATGTTAATTGCATCTGTCCTTGAATTCATTGAGTGCAGCAGCAGAATTCTCATATTACTTGCCTATTGTACGTCGTGCAGTCGTTCAATAATTATACCAGCATATATTCCAGTGCATAGCCCATCGAATCCTGCTCATGCCTTCCCCGTCGTGTTTGAAATGAAACACAATCATGGACCCAAACAAGGTAAAAACAGAAATATGGAAACATTGAATTTAAAGGAGATGAGCTAGCGGACATTTGACATAACAGTATACAGTACATAGCTTGGAAAATACTAATACATGCATCCATAAGTGGTGGGTGCAGGAGATGCACTGGCAGTGAGGTGAGGTAGGTGTAGCCAAAGAATTACAACCGCCATTGGCTCGAAGAAGATGCCATGCGAGCGAGCACGAACGAGTGCAAACGAGTACAATATTGGATGTGAACGAAACAGTGATTAAACATGCGCTAGTGTGAGTAGAAGGCCATGAAGACAGAACATCGAGGCACCTGGATGGAGCAGGGAAGGACTCGGAAGAGTGAGGTAGCCCCGTGGTGGCTAGGCATTAGCATGGGTAAACCCACGGGTATCCAGACCTTGACCTGCACCCGTACCCGCAATGTACCCGTACCTGTGTACCCAAGGGTACTAGTGGGTACAGGTCTTCGCGCAGGTTTGAGTGGGTACGGTGGGTACAGTACCCGTGAGGGGTAAACCTGTGGGTATACATACAAATTTAGCTACCAGACATGCATAAACTACAAATTAATATCATCCCAGCCATCATCCAACTCCTGCTCTTCTCCTTCAAGGTCAGGCTTACATGTCACGGCAGTAACATCCTTGTCTTTCACCAGACCAAGGAGACTCCAACTTCCAAGGCAAAGAAGAGCTCGAGTCGTTTGCACCGAAAGTCTTGAACACACATGAGAAAGAATGAGCCGTCCACAAGAGAAAATACGCTTGACATCAACAGACGTTGCTGCAAAGCCGCATTGAAAACATTGAACTATCATGTCAGAATGAAAAAAAAACTCACCTGGAATTGTCAAGTAGTCTAGCACCATGCGAGAGAGACGTGGATACATAGCCCAATGTTCATGCCACCAAGCCAGTACATCACCGACTTTTTCAACATCAGTGCTTAGATATTTGTCGAGCTCATGTGATATGACTTGGGGTGCGGCCAGTGTTGGGAGTGAGTCGAAGATATTCAACGTGTCGTCATCAATGACATTGTGAGCGTCAATCTACGGCAACATTTAATAGCAATATAAATTAGTAAAATAATGAGGGACACGGAGACATGAAACTTACCTCCTCACCAGCATTGACAACCTGAGCAACTGTTTGCACAGCATATGACCGGTCATACAGTTCACGCACAAGATGTTCAGCCATGGTAACCCACTCAGTCTCCCAGCCTGCATTCTGGAAGTATTGAAGTTTGTGTTGGGGATGAAGCACTGCCGGTAAAAAAATCATGAAGTTAGCATTATCATAAGAAGGAAGAGTAGACGAGAGCGTACCCATAGCCACACGGTATGTTTCAGAGGCATCAGTGAGTGAATAGTACCTATTAAGTGTTCTTTTGGCCAGTTCCAATGCTGCATGAATAGCAGGGTCAAGGACATGAGTGTTAAGGATACCATTGGTGAAAGTCGTGTCAATATGGTCCATTGCAGGGATGACCATTGCAAGATTGGGAGTCAAGCGCGAGAAGTATTGGGTAGCGTGCTTGAGGATCTGCAGTGCGAACAAGGTCAGTCACAGCTTGTGTAATGTGTGACAATGTCACTTACCTTCAGAACGTCTCGCAGCTGTGTCACGAGTGTCCACTCGTGGTCATCTAATTCATACACTCCAAGTCCCAACTTACGCTTATCGGTCATCGCATCAATCACTTTGCGATAATTGATCGCAAACTCCAACATATTGAATGTGGAGTTCCAACAGGTTGACACATCACGTGGCATGATCCTGGATCCAAGTCCTAGTTCCTCAGTAGCATCTTTCCATGCAGGGAGAAGGAGTGTAGTAGAATGGACAATCTTTGAAGGCGAGTTTGCGCAGCTGGTGAGTGGATTAATTTTTTCATGTCTCTAATCATGTATAAACTCAAACTCGCCTTTACTAGTGTCAATCTAATGGGCCGAATGTTTGTTTCCAATGCAGTGCGTTCATGCGCTGTCAGCAGGTCTATTTCATCAACCAACCCATCCTCATTGTCAACATCCTCTGCATCTGGGTCACCATCACCATTCTCTGCGATTGTGGCTTCATCCTCGCTACTCATATCTCTGGCCATATCCAAGTCAAGTGACTCTGCGTCAGTGGAAACATCCTTGGCCTTCAGTAAGTCAAACTGCTTTATTAATGATTTCGCCACGAGATTGATTATATGCAAAAAGCATCGTGTTCGTGATGTGGGCCCTCCGAAGTGAGCTACGAGGTCAGCAAGCTCAGTCATGAGTGTGTCATTAGAGCTTGCATTGTTGGCCGTGATGCTCAGTATCTGCAGGGAAATGGTAAGTACTGTGAAGCGCTGTCACATGAGCACCGTGGTACTGACCTTGTCAGTTATTCCGAAGTCGGCTAAAATTTTAGGAAAAGCCTCTGCAAGATTGGCACCGGAATGTGACTGACTTGTCATCAGTCTCAGGGTGATGAGAATCAAATTGTGCACACCCACCTGTGCAACTTTAACAACATCAAGAACCATGGCCAGAGGTTTGCCCTGGTGCTCGAGGTGCACAGAGACCGCCACAAAGGCTTTATGATTTGGTGAGGTCCATGCATCTGTTGCGAAATTCAGTTCACTGTCATACTCCTTTGAGATTTTTAGTATTTTTTGCAAGGTTTGACAATGGTGTGCATCACCTGCAGCATTTGTGTGATCCATTGTCGAACATTTGCGAATACCAGTTTCACATTGCGTGATACCGTGGAAGGTGAAGGTAAGTAGTATTCAGGACGCCCCGTCTTCATCAATGACTGAAATCCTCGGTTGCTGATAGTCTCAAATGGTCGGAGGCTTTCCGAGACCCAACGCACAATCTCTGCCCTTTGGCAATGTGTCAGTGGCGTGTTCGTGTACATACTAGTGAGTACTTACTTGGTTTCAGTCTTCGTGTGTTGCCTATGTGAATAGGTCACTTTACCCTTAGACGTTCTTTCGAAAGAGGATGTGATAGTGCCAGATTTCAGTATGTTTTTGATGACGCCTTCACATGCTGCTGCTGCTGATTTAGTGTCTTGTGCAGCATCATATGCCTCTGGCCCCCAGCAGCTCTTGGCGTGCTTGGCCATGTTGCTGGTAGACTTTGCATCGCCCTTGTCAAGGTAGCGCCGAACGCGCTGTTTACAACCCTTGCCCATGCACTTGAATACATGGGAGCGCCGCCCACCAGTATATTCAATGCTTGGTATTGGCTCGAAGAACGCATACACCGGTGATGTCCACCCTTTTTTTAGCTTGTCTGTGAAATAAAAACTGATTAACATAATGATATGCTAAGGATAAATAACTTGCCGAGCTCAGCTTCTGATGCCTCGGCATCGTCAAATAATGTATCGGAGTCCACATTGATAATGTCCTCCTCTTCTGTTTGTACAGTGGCTCATTGACTTGTAGTGCGAGGCTGATCTTCTTCAGTTTGTATAGTAACTTGTCGACTTATGGTGCGAGGAGGAGGGGATGATTCTTCTGACTCAGATGGGGAACTTGAAGGTATGTGCTTCGATTTTTTGGCCAGTGAAGGCTCTTGACTACTGGTGCTAACCTTCCATTTTAGCTTTTGGGTGCCTTCCACAACAGCCTGGGCGGCCTTCTCGGTCAGTTTCTTGACCTGCTTATGAAACATTGTGGTGAATGGAGGTATGGTGGGGCTTTCGAAGCCTGCAAGAGCTTGTGAAAGATGCACTGCGGGCCTGTCTGGTTTGTTGTGGCCGAAATAAAGTTATTTTGATGCTGTATAGTTTCAATATATGTTTCAATATATGTGACATGTGCGATCGTCAATGTTGCCACTTTTGGCCTGATGGGTACAGGTACGCTGCTCGACGGGTAATGGGTACCCCATGCTCGTACCCACACCCCTACCCGTCAGGTACCCATACCCGTAACCCGCATGGGTTACCCGTACCCGTGCCAATGCCTAACCATACATCCACAACCCCCCCTACCCCAGCCCCTACCAAACCCCTTAACCCTGCCCCCCCCCCACAGAGGAAGACCTGCTCAGAGCCCACCTAGCCATAGCAGAGACCAATTAGTCCATCATTAAGCTAAATGGCGCCAACTCCCTCACAACAATCCCTCAATTCACACCGATTCCAGTAGGAGGCTTCCCTCACATCCATCTAGCGCATGCAGCCCAACTCTTCGACTTTCAGGCCCTGAAAGTCATCACAGCATGGCTGAAGGTCCCGCACCCAAAAATCCCCATTAGAGTTTTCGACCATGATGGGAAAAACCCATCCATCAACAGCCTGATCCTAGTCAAACGACTCCGCAAAGTGATTACAGACATTGTGCAATTCATGCACCAAGACAATAATGAGATTAAGGTGTCTCCACCATGCCCAGAAGCCACCAAACAAGAGGCTGAGCACCCCCTCAGCTTCCTCGCATATAATATATCTGAAGAAACAAAAAAAATCATCCTCACCCAATGTATCTGGTCCTTGGTGGACATCACCTTCGCCGCCCACCAATTCAGCGTCAACACCCCCCCCCCCCCGCACTCCTACTCTTCTGCCTCCATGGCTTCTTGACCATGGATGTCAACACTGTTAAGGGTGCTGTCTATGAAACCTGGATGGAAGATGTCACCCACTGGGACATCAGGGACATCCTCGCTGAGAGTGATATCCCCGAGGAAGAAGTCCACACCGCCATGTGGGAGTTCATCAAAACTCTCTGGGTAGAACACCTCAATTTCAAAGCGAGCGGCGGAATATCACTCCCCCACTACAACATCTTCGCAGCCAGCCCTATGAGCATCCCCACAGTGTGGACCAAACTCTGTGCTTACCTACACTCCCTGACTTACCCATCCGAACTCAAAGGGAGCGGCATGGCCGTCAATTTCATCCCCTGCTTGCTATGCCACTCAATCGCTCACCCCTGCTGTAGAGGCTCGCACCTCTACAGGCGCATATCTAGCATATTCCCTCTCCCACTATAGGCACCCTCACATAGCTAGAAGGCACGCGCCTTACAGGTGCACCGCACTACGAGCGCTTGCAGCCGCTCGCGCTCGCACACTGGATCCCATCGCCTGTCCTCTGCACGTCCTATCCATGTCCTCCCTGGTCCATTGGTGCGTGTTTCCTTTTGTTTGAGTCATGCTGATAATATCTCTGCATCGTACAACACTATTCGCGTTACGAACCCTTACTTACACGCCATTACACACCATACGTACTCGCTTGCTCGGCTCCACGCCATGGGAAAGCGCTTAGCGATACTTATGTGTTAGAATTAGTTTTTGATACTTACTTCCGTTCCACGAGCATCGCAGTCAAGAGCCCCAGTTATTATTTGAATCCACTTGAGTTTTCTTATCCGCACTTGAAATTATCAGCGCGTGCCTAGCGCATTTAAGTTTTAGCGCTCTACTTAGGTTTCTAGGCCGAAGTTCTAGTCTTGGATCTCCCTCACTATACATTAGAGGAATCTATTCTCAGTAGCAATCCCCTTGGGACGACTGTTGCTCACTTCCAGAGGAGCACTTGAGAGCCTCACTACACACTCCCCCCCTAGTGTATCCATTTATCATTCCTTGCCCTCACCGCAGCCTATGCCCCTTCCCAGACATACTACTCTGGAATGGGCCAAAACACCACAACCCAAGGTCCCCCTCCAGCAACCAGAGAGGAAGAGGACGCAGAAGAAGGAACTTCGCCTGATAAGTGACCACAATGAGACCCTTCAAAGCAATGCCGTATATAGCCAATATCCCCGCTACATACATACATTCACCCATCCATGCTACACCTGCTACCTGTGTACCTACAGACTGAATCTAATCCATACCAGTTCCAAAGAATGAAAACGAGAGAGCAAAAGTGACCTACGTCCTGACCATAAGTCACCAACCCGCTCTGAACAGTCTGCCAGGGCGCATTCTGGACCCAACACCACCCATGGCCCAAATATACTGACTGCTGCTCCAGCAGGACAGGAAAGCCATGGCAGCCCCGAAGGCAAGTGCCAAAAGCGGAGACCTATTTAGGTCAAGGATTAGCTGTGCTGAGAAGCTGAAGCCACTGCAGGAAGAGTGAGGCAACTGTACACCTACCTCAAAAAGCACACGCATGTATCCACCGTGGTTGTCCAGGATATGACAACCTGCACCTCCCAATGGTCGTACTGGAAGATGTTGATGTCCCAACCACCCCCCTGTCAAACACAAACAACAGCTCACAACATGGTAGTAGACCTGGCCCTGGCACATTCCTCCCGAGCAGCAGAGAAGGAGAGCCTCAAACCACCAGGCCCCCCCTTGAGGACGCTACACAAGAGATCGGAGGTGGAACTCCACAAACACTGCACCCGGCACTGCATAACCCTGCACAAAACGACCAAAACAACATGAGCCATTTAAAAAAAAAGAAAATGAGAGCCAACTTACAAATCGCGTCTCTAAACATGAAAGGACGAATATCCACACAACTGAACAATAGCACAATATCTAAATGGTCAGCAATACACCAGGTAATGAGAGAGAAGAAAATCAGTATACTCTGCCTGCAAGAAACACACTTAACACAAGAACACGAAGACCAGATAAATACACTGTACTCACGAAGACTGAAAGTAATAAACTCCAGAGATGAAGAACGCCCAGGCAACTCAGCAGGAGTGGTGTTTGTCCTAAACAAAGAGATGACGCAAACAGATAACATAGAATTCAAAGAGATCATACTGGGAAGAGCCTTAGCGCTGAAAACCAGATGGCATAATGATGAAGTACTGAACATACTAAATGTCTATGCCCCCAACAACCCATCAGAACACCCTAATTTCTGGAAAAAAATAACAGACACCTGGACAGAAAAAATTGGCCAGAGATTAGACATCATGACAGGAGACTTCAATATAATGGAAGACCCAATAGACAGAGCCCCTGCGCGAACAGACAACGAATCCGCAGCTGAAGCCCTAAGAGACCTAAGAGGAAAGTTAAACATACACGACTCCTGGAGAAAGATGCACCCACACTCCTGCCTCTTCACCTTCTACAGCAACACAAACACATACTCAAGACTAGACAGAATATACTTATCACCCACACATGACCTAAGCCTATATGACTGGTCATCATGCACATCAGCCATCCCAACAGACCACCATATGATAATAGTGAGATACACACCCCTGAAAATGCCACATATAGGAAACGGCCGATGGTTGTGGCCACTAGGCATCATAAATGACAAAACACTAATTGATAAAATAAGCACGCTAGGTATAACCACACAAAAGAAAATGGAAACTAACACAATGCACCCAACTGACACAGAGAATCCACAAACCACCTGGGAGGAATTCAAAATAACGATCAGACAAGAAGCAAAGAGAATGGCAAAAGAGCAACTGCACAAAATCAAAACCTGGATAAGACAACTAGAGAAAGACCTCAAACTCACCCTAAGCAGAAAAGACATAGACATGAACGAAAACACAAGATGACAAAAAGTGTGGCTAGAAAATGAGATAAACCACCTAGAAAAAAAACAATTCAAAAACATACAACTCAGATCGAAGGCTAAATGGAATGCTGAAGGAGAAACCATAAGCAAATACTGGTCCAAAATAAACTCACCCAAGAAACCAAGAGACATAATCCACCAACTAAGAATCCTGGGAACAAACCACCTCACCTCCCACTCAGGCAAAATGGCAGAAATCACGAGACAGCACCACAAAAAAACACAACAGAACAACACAGACCCCAACCAAGAAACAAATAAGATCGAGGCACTAAGACATGCCATAAACGAGATACCAGAAAAACAGAAATTAAACAACCCAAACTCACCACTAAATCACCCCCTAGAAGAACACCACATCCACAAAGCACTTTTCTCCTCGAAATCAGGAAGCGTGGCAGGTATCGATGGGATCCCATATGAGGTATGGAAAGCCCTACATGAAAAACATCTAAACGACACTGAGAATGAAGAACCAAGCTTCGATATAATCAAGACACTCACAATAGTCATTAACGATATACAAAAAAATGGAATAAAACAAGACTTGAACTTCTCCCTAGGTTGGATGTGTCCAATCTACAAAAAAAAGGACTGCACCAACATTGAAAACTATAGACCCATAATGCTCCTGAACACAGACTATAAAATACTAACAAAAGTGTTAGTGATACAACTAGCAAAAGAAGCCCCAACCTTGATCCACCCAGACCAAAGTGGATTTATACTGAAAAGATCGATCTTCGACCCCATCCGCCTAGCAAAAATGATGATAAAGTATGCAGACATCACCGAAGAAGATGGCACCCTGATCGTCCTCGACCAGGAAAAAGCCTACAATAGAATCAACCACGACTACTTAATAGAAATCCTACACACCTTTAAACTCCCAACAATGTTCATAAACACAATCAAAGCCCTATACTCGAACACATACATGAAAGTAACTATAAACAGAATAATGAGTGAACCTTTTAAAGTAACAAGAGGAGTGAGACAAGGCGACCCACTATCATGCCTGCTTTTTGACCTGGCCATAGAACCACTCGCATGCACCCTAAGAAACTCAGAATTAGTAAGGAGCTACCAAATACCAGGAATCATGGACCGAATAATTGTAAACCTATATGCCGACGACACAACAATCTACCTGAGCAAAAACGACAAATACAAAGACCTAGAAAACATACTGAATAGATGGTGCCAAGCCTCCAGCGCTAAATTCAACATGGATAAGACAGAGATAATCCCAATAGGATTGAAAATGCACCGATCTCAAGTCATTACCTCAAGGAAACTCCACCCAAACAACATACCCCTCGACGCCTCGATCAGAATCGCCCCAGATGGACACCCTATAAGATCCCTTGGTGCATGGATAGGAAACGACATAAATGACGCCACCCCCTGGGAACCAGTGCTAGATAAAATCAGCAAAGCCCTAAAACAATGGAACAAAGGCCACCTGATGTCCTCTTACTTAAGGGTCTTATATACAACGCATATATAGTGACAGCACAACTATATAGGATAAGACTTCTTGCCAGTCCTTAAGTACACGGTCTACGACTTTTCTAGTTTTCGTGGTAGATAATGTGTGAGTTCTTGGGAGGGTTTACTTAAAAATGTCCCCTTCTTGTTTTCTCTCTGTAGGTTTGCTTTGAGGCCTTTGTCAATTGAATAGGTCTATTTCACCCTATGAAAGTTTGCCTCACAGTGTGAAGTAGTTCTCTTAGCTTGTGTCTCCCTTCCTGTGAAAGAGAGAGGTTATTTAAATGTGTGAATTTTAGTTTAAGTTTAGTAGGTTAGTTTGTTATATAGTCAACCCCTGTAAGTGTCATATACCATATATCCAGTTACAGATCCGAAGATCCGGATCTCAGATCCGATCCAGATCCGCTGGACACATCCATCGTCCGGTCCACAGATCTGATCTGATTCTCATTTCATTTCCTGTTCATATAACTCTAACTATCGTTCATCTCCTTTCGGTATTCCTGTACACCGGTAATCCAGTTATCCTTTACTTCCACTATTCTTACTGATCTGCTTTAACTTGTACTTCATTTCCGGTTCATGATTTACCCGTTCCAACTTACCAATACACTTTATGTATACTTTGCTCATACTTCGTACATAGCCTCATACCTTTGCTTATTGATCATTCCGTTAGTTATCCGTAGTATATAAACCCTTGTACTTATGCTGTAGAAGATCAGTTCGAATATCATCTTAGATTGCACTCATCCTGTCTGGACTCTAAGTCCTTCCGTTATCCGTCCGGACTTGAGTACGATACTCTTGTCTACTCCGAGACTTAGGATTGAATCCGATAGTCTATACATCCGCCTCTGTCTTCGGACAGTCTTATTCGTTAGTTTCTAGTTCGGATCCAATCCGGATTAGCCGTTACCCTATATGTCCGATATCCGGAAGTCTTACCGGATCCATTACAATACTTATCCGTCCCTCTAGATGTGATATCTTGGTGCTCTGAAATAAGGGGCAGTACTCGGGAAAGGGGCACAGCGCACGAGCTGAGGCCAAAGCCCTTCGGATCCGATACCTCTTGAGTACGGTCTTAATAGTAAGGTAGTATATAACTCAGATAGATGTTTCTTAGTCTTACTTCAAGGCACTAGTTTTGCCTGCACTTTATTTCTTAGGTAATCTCACTTGATTTGAGAACTGGTTTTAAAGTGGGAAGTCTTAGATTGACAGTGGCAAAATGGGCTCCTTTTATACCTTTTTGGAGGCCATCTTACTAAGCATGATTCAGCACATGGATGGGTAAGAACATTCTTACAAATCAATCCTTTTGGTGTGTTGAGTCAGCTTGTTTACTAACTAGCTTATTAATACAATGTAATATTACAAAGAAAGATGAATAAAAGACATGAGTCATCCCATGGATTGGTAAGAACATGCTTACAAACCAATCTTTTGAGTGAGCTGAATCAGCTTTCTTACTAAGTAGCTTATAAATACACTTGCAAGTCTTACAAAGCATGACAAATCATGACTAAATCATGATGAGTCAAGTTGAATCCTTACAAATCAGATTATTAACCAGTCACATGACAAGCTAACAAACATGCTTTGTGGCTGGAGAGAAAGTCTGATGGTTAAATATGCCTAGAAAAATGGAAAGAGATAGAATCCCCTGGAACAAAATAGAAATACATGGAAAAATGGAAGTGAAGTTTTGAAAGTGAAAATACTAGCTAATAACTAAGGGAAAAATGATGGGGTAACTTAGTGATAGGATACAGTCTGGTGTATTATACCTTCCTTATTACTCCTGCTATGTATATGTCATGGTATGAGTCACATACCATGCATGACACTGAGCCTTGAGGCAAACGACTAATAGTCCAAATGACCACGGGAGGAATGTCACAGTTCCTGACGAAAGCACAAGGAATGCCAAATAACATCGAGACCGCACTAATAAAAATAGTCAGAAACTTCATATGGAATAACGCTAAAACACCACCTATAAACATAGAACAAATGTACAAACCTAAAGATGAAGGAGGGATCAACTTGCTAGACATAAAAACAAGAAACAAAGCAATAGAAGCTACATGGCTAAGATCTTACCTCGACCTAACATCATCATGACCTGCCTGGGCCTTCATAATAGACATCCTGATTAACAACATTAAACTGACCGGAATAAACAATAAAATGAACCTAAACACGTTCCTCCAATCTTGGAATCCAATGACAAGAGGCCCCAAAACAAAAGGACTACCTAGAGAAATAACAGGTATGCTAAAGTTAGCAAATAAATATAATGTAACATTCGTACCAATAAAACTCTCCAAGAACCTCAAAAAACAACTACCAGCCTGGTACCACCTAGGTGCTCCCCCGAAAACATACCACAAGCAAAAAGACAGCTGCCTACAAAACATCCACAATGCACACCAAAAAACTAATCAAAATGAGTAAAAGAACAACCCCACACGCCGGCACCACCGAAATAAACAAAAGACACTACCCACGAAAAACCTGCACATGCATATACTGCGAAAAAGACTGATTAAAAGGATGTGAGAACCCACATAAGTGCGCAACGACAGCAAAAGAGATATTAAACAAAATCGCACCTAAATACAATACGAAAACAAGACCGAAGAAAGATAACCTCTCCCTCACCCACCAGAGGACAGAAAAGAACCAACAAGCAAATGAGAACTGAAGAGGAGAAATCCTATTCGACCCAACAGTCACAATCAGATCAAACCTAACAGAATGTTTTAGAATATTCACTGACCCATTAAAACAATCCAATGAACCAGCTCACTGACTACAAGCCCCAGCAAGAGGTTTAAACCTCATAGAAGATAACATCACCATATACATGGACAGCTCGTGTCTAAACAATGGAAAAAACAATGCGAGATCTGGAAGTGGGATATGGATATCAGAAAAGAACCAAAAAAAAATTAAAAGATAAGAATACTGGGAGAACGACACTCCAACCAAATAGCAGAAATGGTGGCCATCCTAGTTGCCCTACATCCCAATAACCTTTATCACCGACTCGAAATATGCAATAGACGGACTCACAAAAAATGTCAAACAATGGGAAGATAGAGGCTGGATAGGCATCACAAATAGCGAATATATCAGAGCAACAGTATATCAGCTAAGGAAAAGATCAGCACAAATGTCCTTCAAATGGATAAAGGGACATAGCGGTAATCAAGGAAATGAATATGCAGATCAACTTGCACTAGAAGGAGTCAATAAACTGATAGTAGACCACCTAGACCTGACAATACCAAACAAGTGGAACCTACAAGGTGCAAAACTCGCATCAATAACACAGGCACTAGCATATAAAGGCATAAGAACTGAAAATGAAAAAAAAAAAAAAACCGAGAAGGGCAACAACAAGCATCCTAGACATGGCAAGATACACAATCCAAGAGATAACAGGAAACCTTGAAAACGACAACTCAATATGGACCAGCTGTAGAAACAAAGACTTACCAAAAACAATCCATCAATTCCTATTCAAATCAATACACAGCGCCTACAAAATAGGAGAATACTGGTCAAACATACCTGACTTTGAACATAGAGCGAGATGCACACTTTGCTGGACAGACATTGAATCCATGGAGCACATAATGACAGAATGCACAAACAACAACCAAAGCACCATATGGAAACTAGCGAAGGACCTCTGGCCAGAGAAATATAGAGCCTGGCCAAGAATTACCACAGGCACAATACTAGGATGCAGCAACCTACATATAAAACAAACCCCCGAAGATCCAGAAAATGAAACCAACAACAGAGAAGATAAAATGAAAGGAGCATCAAGACTCCTGAGAATACTGATATCGGAATCCGCCTACCTAATATGGGTCACAAGATGCAACAGCATGATAAATGAAACAACATACACAACGAACAACATCACCAAACGATGGACAAACCTAATGAACAATAGACTCCAACTAGACAGAATATCGGCAAAAAAATAATAAGAACCGAAAAATTCACAAAACTAGTATCACTAACCTGGAAAGACACCATCAACACTGATGCACAGATACCAAAAAAATTGGGCAACCGCCCTTGAGGTTTTAGTGGGTATTAAACCACCCAGGCCCTCTATGACCAAGGCCCCCAGGTAGTAAAGAGTCTCACACTCCCCACAAAACTGTGGGAGTGCATAAACACATTTTCCCTCAGACCGGTGGTCCCCCGAACCACTGCTATAGCGCATATATGTAGAACTAGACTTAGTCAGTTGCTACCAATACACATCGCTTGTCTAAAAAAAAAAGGAACAATCACTGTGTTTTGTAGGTATCTGATGCCATGTGGTGAGCGGTAGCTACTTATAGTAACCACAGTTCCGTGCACCACGTGGGGACTCTGAGTCATCCTTGAGGCGTTTGACCTGTGCGCAGACCACCTTCATCCCAGCAACATCTACGACGGTCTACGGCACTGACGACTGTTATGAACTAGGATAGTTCTGACAATAGCAATGTGATAAGCGCTATCGGCTAGAGTCGGTTCAAGGCTTCCACATATGTAGAAGTTCATAAGACAAATCAAGGAGAGTGTCCTCGACTTGAATCAGGTTCAGACGACTTAAGATTGGAAGTCTTAAGCGAAAGCAAGTTCCAGGTAAAACCTAGTAAGATTAAAGTAAAGAACTACACAGTACAGAGTTGGGTTTATATAGTGAATGAGACGACTTTAGGGCAGGCGTATACAAGTCAGGATGAGTCAGAGATAACGATGAGTCAAAGATAACAAGAATAGATCACCTAGCGATGGCTTGATAGCGATCGTGATGTAATACAATGAGTCAGAGATAAACCAAGAAAGATAAGTCTAGTGGCGGCATCATGCGGCTCGTGACGTAATACAAGTAAGAGAAAGAGAAAATGAATAGGGGCATACTTGACTGTAACATGACACATGTACACACACGTACACGACACACGGTCACCTTGGGGAGCCTCTGGGGAGAAGCAGCCATCATGAGTTCACGCATTCCGTGGCAACCTGATCTCAGCGTCTTGGAAACAGCTTGTGCAGATCTCTTCTGTACTTAGGTAGCATCTAGATGCACAATACACGTCGTTGTGACCAAAAACTCATTGATTTTTCTTAGTCTTTTTCACCCTTAACCACCACAGCATACCCCCTCGACTTTTTATGTCAAAGAACAAGAAGATGAAGTCCCGAAACAAAGCCAGCTTTCTGCAACAGGATCTTATGGTGAGCCTTCTTCTCCTCCTCATTATCTGTTTCAAGCTCTGATAACTCTTCAGACATGTACTCAGTCTCCAAGAGAAGTGTCGGATCTGCGCCATATTCTTTGGTGTATGCTTCAATGACTGACAGGTCCACTCAATCCTTGCAAAGCTGTAGGTGGTGTGATATAATAGGTTCACGTTCATTTTGGATATATGCACCTGCTTACAGCGCTTCTTCCTCTTGTTCACCACCTTCTGTTTCTGACACTTCAGCATACTTATGCTTCAAGTTCCAAAACTTGTCTTTGGCAAATGCAACAATGTCTTTCTTCGTGAAGCTGATGTCCTTGTGTCTGAGGGTGCAAGTCTCTGCATCACGATCCTTTCCAAATCCCATGTATGTGAACTATATAGTATTTGATGATCATTTAACACTTACATTTTGTTCGTTCCAGACAATATTGGCTGTGCGATCAATAATCTTTTTGTTGCGCATTGCTTGGACTCCTTTGTCACCACCAAACACAAATCACAACTTCTCACCCTCTCGCAGATCTTCTCCACCGTCACCCCCATCACTATCATCAGTCTCAATTGTGTCCATGGAAGTCCCCGTGACATCAAAAATCGCGGTATCAAGACATTCCTGCACCATGTTTGAAGGTAAGTATGCATATATGTGCCCACATTTTTGATGAACTCACCTACAGTTCTTCACATGTAGTCTTCTCAGCTGCTGAGAGTTCTTGAAGAGGGCGGTTGAGAAGGTCCGTCCGTATCTTGCCCTTTGTCAGCTTCTTCTTCTTCTTCTGACGCATACCTTTATCTGTAGGCTCATCCTCATCATCTGCCTTGTCACCATCATCTTTGTGACCACGTTTCAGGCAATTAACCTCGTGTTGGAGGTTCTCGCATATACTCCACAGCGCCTGTACATCCAATGCAGTTTCTAAGTCTGGCTGGATAGCGTGTTGGTCACTGGGGGGCAGTGATTGGGGTACATGATTTTGATGGGGCAGATTCTGTTGAGGCTGACCCTGAACAGCCTGCACTGCAAGAGCGAGTAAAACATCTGGTGCCAAGTTTGCCAGCAAGTTGTGCAACGCAACAGGTGCTGGTGGGGGATCATTCGGACCACCAGACAGGGGTGGATATGGTGGAGGAGGAGGCCCTGCTGGAGGACCTTACTGTTTCCTGCTGCTGTTGATGCGCATTTTTGCTGGGTATGTGCGCTGATTCCGCCAGGTATATGCACTTGATTTTGGGCTCAGGGATCGGGTTGGGGAGAAAAGGTGAACAGATGTGTAGCATACCTGTACTCGACCCATATCAGGATATGTATGCACAATGTGGCTACCTGTCCTAATTCATGCATATTAAACCACCTTGAATGGCACTGTGTCTCGCGATGAGAGGATGGGAGCAGGCAGAGAAAGGAGCTAGTAGATATATTATCTCAGTCTCAAAGAGAAGGACTCTACAGTTTTGGGTAAGTACCTAGTAGATATATTCTAAAGTACTTGTTAGCTCGTAAGACGTAAGTGAATGATTCTGGTACTCACATCTCAGTCTCGAAGAGAAGGACTGAGATGTTTCTACGGGGGTGCACATTATTTTATAAGACAGGTAGAATAGGGTAAGAATATAATTGTGAAACCAAAAACGGGACGAGGCTCGGCCGATGTCAACTGCGCTCGTACCTAGTCCCTCAGCTCCTTATTCCTTCAGACGACTCGGACTCCAACACTCCCCCTCGAGTGCAGTCTTCTAAGCTCATCAACAAATGAAGTTTCTGGATGTGTGGATGGGGCAGGGCCTTGGTGAAGGCGTCGGCGACGTTATCCTCACTCGGACAGTAGATCAAGGCGAACGTGCCGTTTTTCACATGCGTCCGTACGAAGTGGTATCTGAGGTCGATGTGTTTAGTGCACGATTGGAACTTGCCATTAGAGGCTAAGGCGATAGCCGCTTGGTTGTCGCAGTAGATGGGGGTGGGGACGTGTTCGACGTCGTACAGCTCTTCCAGGAGTAGCTGTAGGTAAAGTACTTCGCAAGCTACCATGGTGAGTGCGATATATTCAGCCTCGGCCATGGATAGGGCTATGAGGGGCTGTTTTCTGGAGCTCCAGGCCACAGGTCCGCCATTCAGCATGACGACGTACCCAGACATCAAGTGTCAGTGTGCCTGCGAGGCCCAATCAGCATCAACATATGCCTCCAGTCCTGCCTCTGTGCCTCCCAAGGTCAGTCCAAATCCACTAGTACCCTTGAGATACCTCAAGACCCGTTTTACAGACTCCCAGTGCTCTCTCCCTGGATTACGCATAAACTGCGAGAGGGTGGCAATGGCGAAGGCGATGTCCGGGCACGTACTCGTGCCTGTGACATCAGAGATCCAATGCCTCTCTGGTACGGTACATCTTGCATGGCCTCGCTTTGGGCATGTGTGGCGGGAGATTGGGCGTCAGAGAGCATGCTACCAACCTCCATTGGAGTCTGCACAGTTTTGGCATCGGTAAGGTGGAATCGCTCGAGGATGGTATTGATGTAGGCTCTCTGGGACAAGGTGATAGTGCGTGCAGCACGGTCTTGCTCGACTTTTAGTCCCAGAAGCCAGGTAAGCTCACCAAGATCCAATATCTCGAAGTACTGCCCGAGTTCATCCTTAAAATGGCTGATATGGCGAAGGTGCTTGGAGGTGACAGCCATGTTGTCGACCGACACGGTGATAACGGTATGTTCATTCTCCTGGTGCTTATAGTAGACAGCCTGATCGACCTTCGATCAGTTAAATCCCATCTTGATAAACGCACCTGCTAATTCCTCCGACCACTCAAAACCCGCCTGCTTCAAACCCGGTAAGCTCCTCAGCAGCTTTAACACCTTCCTCTCATCTCCCTTCTTCAAGTATCCTGGCGGAGCACGCATATAGATGTCCTCCTTCAGCTCAGCATACAGGTAAGCACTCTTGACGTCAACCTGGTGGATATGCCAGTCGTGCTGGGCAGCCATGGCGAGGACGGTCCTTATTGAGGACATGTTGGACGTGGGAGCGAAGGTATCATAGTGGTCGATGCCGTACTTTTGTCGCTGACCGTTCGCAACTAGCCGTGCTCACAACTTGAGCTTCTCACCATCAGGCCCACGCTTGGTGGCCAATACATAGTGGCAGGGAATTAGATTTGCGCCGGGAGGTGAGTCAACGACTGTCCAAGTGCCAAGTTTCTCTAGCTGACTAATTTCATAGTCTATGGCCTCCTGCCATTCAACCGCGTCAGGACCGTTTAGGGCTTGCTGGAGCGTTACTTCAGGCTCTACAGCTGCCATAGTGTATAGGTGAGTGGGGATGCTCTCATCCTCCATATCTGACTCTGCCAGTTGAAACAGTGCTTCTGACGCTAGACCGGCCACTTGACCTTCATTGAGGGCTGCATAGTAGCCAAGAGGGTGCCGTACTCTGGTGCGTCTTGGGGCAGGTGGTGTCTCTGGTGTTTTGGCATGCCTAGGAGGAGTGGATGGGGGCTGTGGGGGTACTGGTGAGTTCGTTTGTGGCATTTGCGATGGTTCTTGGACGTTAACATTTGGCGTAGGGTTGTACTCCCCCTTGGCCTGGACACCATCAGCAACAACGACTGAGGACAGGATGAACATAACGTTTTGCTCTACAGAGACCCTCCTCCTCGCTGGCCAAAACACACAATATGCCTTACTCTCGCCGTCCACACCTACGAAACAGGCCTCCTCAGCCTTCGGCTCCAGCTTGCCGGCGTGCTCCAAGTGTACCAGGATGGAGCTACCGAACTCGTGAGCACAGGAGAGATCAGGATGGGAATTATGGGCAAGGGAGTAGGGAGTGTGACCAGGGATGGACCTTGATGGTAAGCAGTTCTTCAACCAGACAGCATAATTCACCGCCTCCGCCCACAGGAACTTCGGCAGGTTATGCGCTATAAGCATGGCGCGTGCATGCTCAACAAGAGTGCGGTTAAGTCATTCCGCAACTCCATTCTGTTGAGGTGAGTCATGCACTGTCAGTTCCCTGCCTATCCCATGATCCTTCAGGTGAGCGTCGAAGTCCGCACTCATATACTCTCCTCCCCTATCCGAGCGCAGTGTTTTGATGTGAAGTCCATCGTTTTGAGTGGTAAGCTTCGCTTCATAAGCCTTGAACGCTTCTAACGCCTCACTCTTATGCTTCAGGAATGCCACTTGGCTCTCCCTTGTATAATCATTGGTAAAGCTCATATAGTGGCTTGATCCGGCAAGACTAATGGTCTGGGATGGTCCCCACAGATCCGTATGGACAACCTCACCGTATGCTTTGGCCCGCCGAGTCGCCTCTTTGGGGAATGGCTTGTGGGCCGATTTGGCTTTGACGCAGGCCTCGCAGAACTCCGCACTAGACGTCGGATCTAGGGTGAGGCCTTCCACCAGCCCACTGGCAATAGCGTGCTTAACGGCAGCTTGTGACACATGGCCAAGGACCTTGTGGAGGTCGTGGACAGTACATTTCTCCCTCGCAAGGTTCGCATGGTGGCTGACCCTCCCTGCAATGGTATACAGGCCCTCTATTTGGGGGATAGTGGCTATGACAGCTTGCTCTGGCGATGGGGACAGGATTTTACACATCCTGTCCTCAAAATGGACTGCTAGGCCAGCACCGGTTATACGGTTAGTGGAGATCAGGGTGAAGGCCATGCTAGGTGCATATAGGGTATCCTTCAACGTTACTAATGTTTTCTCCTTGCCGTTTGGTAGCTCCAGCTTCACATCCCCCCTGCCAATGGAACTTAGGGTAGAACCGTCTGCCGTATGGACGTCCTGGGGGTCTATGGACTCATAATTGAGGAACTTGGACCGGTCCGGGCAAAAATGGGAGGTTGCTCCGGAGTTGACTATTGCGCCCCGACGTTCAACTGGTACCTTCAGCTGCTCCGCTATGCTGCAGAGGTTCGACGTGGCAAAGGCGTAGTTGTCAGGGGTAGGTTCAGAGGCTGCAGTGTTAGCGCCTTCTTTTGGTGAGCGTCCACCTTTTCTCCCCCTTTGCTTTGGGCCTTGACCTTCCTTTCCTCCTCCAGGATGCCAACAGTCAGTCTTGTAGTGGCCTTTCCTGTCGCAGTTAAAGCATGTGACGTCCGGGTCGACTTGGCTGGATCCACCTCCTCTTTTACCCCTTCCACCACTGCCCTTTGCCATCAGAGCTGAATTGCCTCCTTTCTTGGAGCCATGGCGATCCATCAGTAAACAGTGCTCGTACTCCTCGCTAATGACCGTGATGAGTTCATTGGAGGTGAGAGGTGTCTGGGTGATTCTGGCCACGGCGTTTATGGAGGAGAGAATGGGTCTATATGACTCTGGCAGGGAGCCCAGGAGGATGGCGTGGAAATTGCGATCTTCTATTGCTGAGCCCATCCTGGCCAGGGATTTGCGTAGCCTTAGGAGCTCTGCGAAATGCACTTTGACATCGCCATTTTCGTCACAGCATAAGTCTTGTAGGCATTGTCGTAGGTCTATCTGGACTAACTCTGTTTTGCCCTCATGGATGAGGCAGATCTCGTCCCAGATACTGGAGGCTCGGTCCAGTTTTTGGATGCGCAGTAACAGTCTATCTGTGATAGTACTGAATATTTGCTGCTTGACAAGTGCGTCCTTCTGGAAGAACTCGTCAATCTTCTTATCACGCTCTTCAATCTCGGTCTGCGAGGCTGCCGAGCCATTGGGCTTCGTAGCAACTCCCGTGGTCTCGTCGATCGCATATGGAATTGGTTTAACTGCTCAACCATCGGTATACCGCATCATACCTCTCGCACCTAACACCGTTAACGTTCTCTCCTTATAGGTAATCCAATTTGACCCGTCTTCGGCCAGTTTGGGGACGTTAAATAATGCAGAGTTGGTGCTGGGGAGCGTGTTATCCATGGTAGAGTCAGGGCTCATAACCTCTCACGATGAGAGGATGGGAGCAGGCAGAGAAAGGAGCTAGTAGATATATTATCTCAGTCTCGAAGAGAAGGACTCTACAGTTTTGGGTAAGTACCTAGTAGATATATTCTAAAGTACTTGTTAGCTCGTAAGACGTAAGTGAATGATTCTGGTACTCACATCTCAGTCTCGAAGAGAAGGACTGAGATGTTTCTACGGGGGTGCACGTTATTTTATAAGACAGGTAGAATAGGGTAAGGATATAATTGTGAAACCAAAAACGGGACGAGGCTCAGCCGATGTCAACTGCGCTCGTACCTAGTCCCTCAGCTCCTTATTCCTTCGGACGACTCGGACTCCAACAGTGTGCACACCTTAGTTGACCTCAAGTATACCTATGGTAGCCGTAGTATACACCAGTTTATCTCGCCGTACTGTTTATACCTCGGATACTTATAGAATCCATATCTCTCCTTCGCCGGTATACCTTATGTGATTGTACATGTGTGTACCTACAGTAGACTTTGTACCCACGGGTGTCTCACCCACGTTTCACATAGATCCATAACACGGTGAATATAAGGGATTTGCTGTGGACAAACTCTCAAGGGATTGGCCTATAAAGGGCAGTTGATGAAGACCTGCAGTTGACTGAGCGTGGCTGATGGTGGTCAGACGTGAGGCAAATTCGAGAAACCTGGACAGACGCGACAGATCGTGACAGAACGTGAAATCTGCCCACTCAGAATAGGAATGTAGACTTTATCAAGTTTGAGTTGCCTGTCATGTGACTTTTTCGTTTTTCACAAACTCGTTTATCGCCTTTATCGCATTTTGCTCATTTTACTGTAACACACGAAACACGGGCAAAGCGCAGGTCACAAAACCTATCTGTGACCTGTGTTCTGTCAGTGTGTCGTGTCAGCAAGACATACCTTTGTCGATACACTATGCCCAAGGCACCCAAGACTCCACACTCCTCTGGACGCGACACCAAGACATATCAATGCGACTGTGAGCGATTCTGCAAGAGCCAGCTGCACGACGTACCTTATGGGACATGGAGACGACATGGAGAGTTTCGAGGTCCCAATAAGTACAAAGGGGACACGTTCACTGAAGGAGATGAGAACTCACGCTGGCATGGCCAGCTCTGCTGCACAGCGGGCCCGCACTCCTAGTAGCGCGTCAGAAATGCATGGGTCTCCATCACGGGATCGCAACCCACACCTTGTACAGCAGGATGATCAGGGTAATGATTATATAGAGGTTCGTCTCACTATTCCCATGCTTTACTATAGCTTATGATTTCAGTCTATCACTACAGGACAATTATCTACCAGATTATGACGCCTCCGAAGATGTTCCCGACTTGTCGGCAGGCATGCGCCCTCCCCCTTCACCTTTTCGATATGAGATCCCACAGCACTCTCCAACCCCAGACCCACCACCGCATCTCGATGACAGCGATGTTCCTGCACCTCTCGATGCCGATGAGCGTATCCTTATGGATGAGATTTACACCCACGTTAAACGTGATGATCTTCGCCACTCACTTGCCTTCACCTCGCAGACGCAAGCAGCGAGTTTGAATGACGAATGCACTGTGCCTCCATCCTCTGGCGAATCTCAGGCTACCTCACCATCCTCTGATTCTGCCCCACTACCAGGCTCCTCGACACTCACATTTCTTGCAGCAGCGCTGAGCAATGCTTCGCTCGAGGGTGTGCCTCCGGCATTTCACCGTCCACTCAGGCTGCTACGTCTACACTGGCGGGAGAAGTTCCCATCCAGTCTGGCAAGAAAAAGAGAGGTCCGACAAACCCAAACAACCTTTTCAAGCCAAGTTTGGGATCGACAACAGCACGAAATCTCTGTGGTATCGAATGGCAAGCCCAACGCAAGACGGGCACTGTCGCAGAGTTCACAGCACACTGGAATGGCCTCACTCCCCAACAGAGAGCGCCCTATGTCACTCGCTCGAAGCTTGCCGACACTGTAAGTCTTTCTTTCTTCGATGATATCATAATCTTATTTGACTGTAGGCTAAGGCAAACGCTGCCGAATTCGCAGCTAACAGTTCCAGCACATAACTCCCCTGCTCTCGTCTCGCTCTCATTTGCATCACCGCACTGTATTTTCATTTGCTGTCGCTTGCATGTCATGGTTTTTGTCTGCTCTCACTCTCACTTGCATATTCTCATTTGTTCTCGGCACTCGCATCATCGCACAGTATTTTCGTTTGCTGTCGTTTGCATGGCATGGTTTTCATTTGCTCTCGCTCTCGCTATCACTTGCATATTCTCATTTGCTCTCGGCGCTCGCATTTTCTCGCTGCCAGTATCCCACACATACCATGCTGTTCTGCACCCTGTTGGATTGTACATTATTGCATTATATCCTACTACCATTCTGTATGCCCGCACATTGGATCAATTGCATCGTTTTGTATCCTACCACAGACCACGCTGTATCACGTCCTCCCACGTTTTAAGCATATGCAATAAGTCGTAGTCTGACGTGGTCTGGCGTGAGCAAACGTGACCACCATCCACCACGGCCTGCCACGATCCCCCACGTCAGATTTCTGTGGCCTGCGTTGATATTCGCTCATTTTCTACAGTGGAGATCGTGACTGGTGGTGATCACCACGGCTCACGTTATCTCACGCTCCGCCAACTGTAGGTTTTCACTGGGGATGAAGAGGCGCAGTACTTGATGATTGATACACAGTGGCAGCGTGGTAAGTAGCTCGCCTACACCAGTTGGGTTATAAATGGGCAGAAAAAAAATTCGAACTCACGATACATAGGATTGACGACTACGCCGGTGAGGTCCACAG
The DNA here is from genome assembly GCA_016647755.1 of Suillus subluteus. Taxonomy (NCBI): domain Eukaryota; kingdom Fungi; phylum Basidiomycota; class Agaricomycetes; order Boletales; family Suillaceae; genus Suillus; species Suillus subluteus. The sequence goes on along the minus strand of JABBWI010000017.1, from coordinate 1,033,690 downwards.
AATACGCTCCTCGTCAACTTCAAACGTTACTGACCGTCTATCTCCCTGTTTAGCGATATGTCAGGATTGCGCGATGTAGCAAAAAAGGCATACCTTACTGTCAGAGGGCGCGCGACGCTGGCGCCTACAACCCAGTCCGCGCCAATACAAACGAAGCGAGTGCACACGAAGAAAGTGTCAGCAGTCGCGTTCTTCAAAGACGGTCAACGGATCGTCACTGCTTCAGAGGATAAAACCCTGCGAATCTGGGATGTGGAGAAAAGAGTATTGGTGGGAGGGCCATTCGAGGGACACAGTGGCTGTGTGATTTCAGTCGCCATATCGCCAGACGACAGACGAATTGCGAGTGGTGGGAGAGATAGAGCCATGATCATCTGGGATGTCGATAGCAAGCAGATGGTATTCAAACCACTGGTGAAACATACAAGAGGGGTTGAGTCGGTGTGTTTCTCTCCCAATGGAAAGAGACTCGCAAGTGGGTCATCGAGTGGAGAAGTTGTGATATGGGATACGGAGACTGGCGCTGTCCTCTCAACACTCAAGGCTTGGAGTGCGGTGGATTGTGTCGCCTTTAGCCCGGATGGGCGAAAATTAGCTTCCGGAACGTGGCGCTGCATTCGGGTTTGGCGCACCGACAACGCCGAGCTTCTGTTGGACATCAAGGCTCACCAACATTCCATTCGAAGCGTTGTATGGTCGCCTGATGGCCAGAAACTTGTCTCTGCATCAGGAGACAAAACAATCAAGTTCTGGGACTCGTCGAATGGAACCCAGATTGGTCAACCTTGCACCGGTCACACTTCCTACATTCGCTCACTTGCCATTTCTTCTGATGGCTTCTTCATTGCAACCGCCTCGGACGATAAGACTGTGCAACTGTGGAACACCAAGTCACAACAGCAGATAGGACCAGTGTTGTTATTAACCCGGGTTATAACTGAATAGGTTATAACTGGTACGTCCTGATTTGAATTAACTGCGAAATAACTGGGGTTAACGAGGTTAAAAACAGTTAATTACTTCAAAGTGCTAGCTAATCTGAGTCGTCAATAACGATTGAGCTCGATGGACCATTTCCCATGCCTGATGACTCCCCTGGGACATTCCTACTAGTACTTTCATCCTCTGGCAGGCGTGACATTAGCTCGTAGAATAAAGCCTCACTCTCCATGTTTTTCACACCCTGGAACCAAAACTCGTCCCATCCAACCTCAACAGACCAATTGAACATGTCGTGGATGCGAAACATTCTCTTCTGACCGAAAAAGCAACGAATTTGTCGCCGCCTGCTACTTTCCGAAATGCCTGAGATGTCATCCTCAACCTCGACTACTTGTCCTAACCCTGATATGTATTCCTCGTTGTCGTCGTCATCAGCATCTTGCTGCAACTGCAGCGCAACAACTGAAAAGGACGATGGTGGAGTGCCGTTGCTCTCAGGTGCATTCTACTAACCTCTTAACCGGTTATAACCGGGTTATAACTGTTTTAACTGGTTAGTAACAACACTGGATAGGACAGCCGCTCAAACACACCAAACGTGTTTGTTGCGTCGCTATTTCTCCCAACAGAGAACTGCTTGCGATTGGGGACAATGATGGAAATGTTCGGCTCTGGTCCATCAAGAACACACTTTCCGCAGCATTCGGGACGGGTTCCTCATACTTTGCGCGTCGCAGTAAGGTGAATTTGGGCCTAAAGCTACATGCGGAGGCCCTTTCGGACGCGGAAAAGGTACAGACGATAACCGTTATCACTTTCACAAATGTGATTATGTTCGCAGGTCATTGAGCTCAACCCTTCGTCTTATCTCGGGTACGAACTAATGCATGCAGCGCTTCGTGGAGCACATCGCCATGATTCATTCGAGGCCTTCACAATCATGCTCTCCAAGTTGGACAATACATCCGACCCACGGATACGACGTAAGCCCCAAAGAACTCCAGCGTCGACCTGAAGATGAATGACTCACTAATTTTTTTTGCAGAGCTACATCAGCAATACGTCGGTTTATCTGAGGTAGAAGATGCTATTCGACGAGCCATTCACGCCAAACTGGAAAACGCCCCACTTCGTCTAATCGACACCTCTGCTGGACGTTTGTGCAATCAAGATGCGCAAATCAACGCATTCATGGAGAGTACAAAGTACGAAGAGCTTTTGTATTCATCGGACATGCATGGGCCCCTCCAAACGGAGCTCATCAAAGAAGTGGTCGCGAAATACTTCGGTTGGGTCATGTTGTCCCATAGGTGGGAAAGGAAGGAGCCGCTACTGTGTGACATTCAGGGCAGGGACATATACGACTTGGATCCGGTCGGAACTGTGGTGAAGTTGCAGAGGTTCTGTCAAGTCGCTCGTGCCGCGGGACATCGCTGGGCGTGGAGCGATACGTGCTGCATCGACCAGAACAATAATGTCGAGCTGGGAGAATCAGTCAATTCCATGTTCATCTGGTATCACTACTCAGCGCTCACCATCGTCTACCTATCAGATGTTCTTCCTTGGTCAAAGTCTGGTGCGCTCGCAAACAGCATTTGGAACACGCGAGGATGGACCGTTCAGGAGTTCCTCGCTCCCAGAATTGTTCTCTTCTACCGAGTAGATTGGACCCTATATCTCGACGACCGCTCGCGCAACCACAAGGAGTCTGTCAGTATCATGAGGGAGATGGAGCGTTCAACTGGCATAAATGCACGGGCGCTCATCGACTTCCGTCCAGGGACAAGAGATACACGAGAAAAACTGCGATGGGCGTCAAACCGTTACACCACGAGGGAGGAAGACATTGCCTACTCTTTGTTTGGTATCTTTGATATCAAACTTCCTGTTATCTACGGAGAAAAAAGACAAAAGGCGCTTGGACGACTCTTGCAGGAGATCATAGCGCATTCGGGGGACATCACAGCCCTTGATTGGGTGGGACAATCGTCCAACTTCAATAGTTGTCTGCCAGCCGACATCTCCTCATACAAGGCTCTGCCACGCACTCTACCACCTCTATCCGAACATGACATGCAGATATCAGTCTCCACACTGCGAAACAATATTGTGGCTGTAGAGTCGGCTTCGAAAATGTATGCCACTCTCAAGAACCTCGGTATTCCTCGTTTCTCAAGCGCCAGACTGCAATTGCCCTGCATCGTATTTCCTCTCACAGAAGTCGGGCGGAGGCCTGGTCAAGACGGGACCAGATGTTTCACTTATGACGTGAAGGCGGACGGGCTACATGACCTACTGATCACAATGGAAGACAAACTAGTTGAATTCTCGCCTGAAAGGCGTACTCAACAGACATTCTTGCTCGTCCGTCCATGGAATCGGCATGATCTCGGGCTGATTAACTTTGCAGACCAGACGCAGGGCTTGGAAGGTTGGCCCAAGCCTTGGTCTCCGTCAGATGATATGCTCAGCGGCTATCCTGCACACGACGAGCTGGCTACGCGAGAGTTGAGGTTGATCGTTCGCCTCGCACAGCCTTTCCGCGCACTTTTGCTAGCGCAGCAGTGGGGTGAGGAGTATAAGAGAATCGCTTCGGATATCAATATCATCGCACAAGCCAGGGACATGGCTTCTGTTGATGACATGATGGATGTCAGGATGCTGGAGATATTGTAGGTACGAAGAACGGGACGTTTTCATTTCACACCTTGACCAGACCTCCACGCGAACAGTATCCCTAGAGATTTGCATTGCATCGGTCCCGACATCGTATCATACATTGTCTCATACAAACAAGCTAATTCGAAAATCAGACGCCCTAGGAAAGGAGAAAACTCCAGTACAAGCGCTTTCTAGAAATGCGCTGTTTGCCCGTCTAGACGCTCGCTCTCTCTTTCAGTTTGTTCAGTAAGGAAAGAGGGGAAGGGTCCCATCTTGGATGCAGTATGATATGGTTGAAAGGAATAAATGCTGAACGCATGGGTCGACGCGGCCCGAGCAACGCGGGCGAGAACCGAATCGTGACCAAAGTGAAAGAGAACGACAGGGATGACGATTCAGACCACGCACCTTCACTACGGAGTCCCACAGGTCAGTTCATTCGGATCGAATATAAAAATGCATAAACCAACTTTGAATAGTGATGTGCATGGCCCGGCTTCAAGCCGTGAGCCGGCCCAAGCCAGACCTGATTAGGCCGAGCCGAGCCGGGCCAAAGTCATGGCTTGACCACGGCTTAGGGCCCGGCCTAGGATGTTGAAAAGCCGGAGCTGGCGGCTCGAGCCGCGGCTTTGTGTCTGTGTAGGATGTACTAGTAGCACCAGGTACTTCGCGCTGTTTATGCACTATCATAGTGTCCTTTCCTGCCAGCTCAACCTCATGTTTGGTATTATTCCTCGTTCGACCCGATCCAACTCGCCAAAATCAAGAAAATTTCCCTCCAGCACTTCAACTTCGTCAAAGCTCTGCAAGTCAGTCTGATAATTGAGCTTGTAACAATATAAACGCAGCATTCCTCGAATCGAAGTGCACTCGGCACCCCAGTGAAACTCCAACAATCACTTCACTTCACCGTGACATCAGATCTAGCAATCATGAAAGGATTTTTGTCGCTTGTTCTCGTCTCCATCGCTCTCCCGCAGATGACAGCAGCAGCACCCACTGCGTCAGAGCGCTTCCGAGGTATTTCTCTTGTAGCACTGACATTTTTTTCGCATGTTTTACTCACCTTGTTGACGACGTAGCGGTCAAAAAGCGTGAGGGCTAGCAGAGTATGTCTCAATTTGTTTGTAGTATCTGCACCCATCTTACAAGAATGTCGACGATACAGATGTTGGGAAGCGCAACATGTGGTATATGGAATTTACGTTTCGATTCCTCCGTATTCTCGTGTCCTGTCTAACGAAAGATGCATAGACAAAATGGCTGACGGCGAGTACGACGACGAAGGTAATTATTTAGTGCTAGTCTTGTTTTTCTCTTCTAACAAGAAATGCGTCGCGGCACAATCATTACAGGCACCCCTGAGACCGAGACTAAAGGTAATTGCCTTGTGCTGACCCTCTTTTCAAGACTCATACTAATCTATTGATGACACAGATGTCGAGAAGCGCAGCGCGGCAACAAGGTCATGTGTACATTTCGATTCCTCTGTACTCTCATGTCCTGTCTACCCCGCATTAACTGTTTCCTTTGCGACTCGCGTATGCAACTACATTTAATGGTTGTCAAGGTTTGACGCTGACACGAACCGTGCTCGACCTTCAAACGGACCCCTTTGCTCACGGTCAGTTGTACACGGCACTATCGAGGGTAAGAACGCAAAGAGACACGATGTGTCTATTTGCAGAGGCGAACGGAGGACAAGGCTGCTAATTTTGTATTTCCTAAGTTGCTAACCATCTGCCTACCCATTCTCATACTCGGGCCGCGGCTCAGGCCAGGCCGGGCCAGGGCCAAGCCGTTCTCGAGGGCTTTGGCCCGGCCTGTGATTTCTGAAAGCCCTGGCCGCCTGAAGCCGGGCCAAAGCCGGGGCTTTCGAGCCAAGCCGGGCCGGAACATCACTAACTTTGAATAGAAAAACCATTATAGACTACGAACTCATACGAATCCATTCTCTGATCATTCACTATTCACTCATCAGAGTCGCGCGATTCAATTGATTGGTCAGTGTCTCACTTTGTAAACCTGGTAGAGACCATCATGCGTTTGCAGATATTGGGTGTGGATTCTGTGGTCATTTAATCACACTCGCACCTCGATTCCATGATAGTCTCGTCATCGGCTGGTCAGTATCAATCTTAAATTAATTAACCTTTTCTTATATCCGCAGGTCTTGAAATTCATGTACAAGAAACACAGTATGTCCAAGATCGTATCACCGCACGCCGAGCAACCAACGACGGACAATTGCCAAAATATAATCCGGTAAAATTCCTCCCAAACTTCTTTCAAAAAGCTTCCCTCACCACCCTCTTCTTCCTATTCCCCGACCCACACTTCAAAACACGCAAATACAAGGCATGCATCATATCACCCACCCTTCTTGCAGAATACGCATATGTCCTCGCTCCAGGTGGAATCGTCTGTTGACGCGTGCACAGCACGTGAGCAATGCGACCACGAACGAGACACGGCTTGTTGGAGTCGTCAGAAGGAATGTAACTCAATATATATACCCGACTCGGTACCTATGGTGTATCTTTTCCCTCAGTCCGTTATACGAGGCTGAGGGTGAGCTGCTTCTTCTTGTCCCGCCGTACCTAGTCCACTGACAATTTATACATACAGACTGATAGTGTCTAGGTACATATAATGAAGTCCGTTATACGAGGCTGAGGACTGATAGATCTCGATCTTAGTAACATCGTCTACACCATCACAGATGTTGAGGATCTTGCACAGTGGATGCGCACTCATCTAGACGCTCATCCTCTCTTTCAGTTTGTTGAGGAGTAAGAACTGAGGAAAGAGGGAAAGGGTCCCATCTTGGATGCAGTCTATGGTTCAACGCAAGAAGGAAAAAAGGTAGAATGCAATACTGGTGAGAAATGGCTCGCATGCTTTAGACACATCGAGGTCAAAAGAATCAATGTAATCTAGTTACTGGTGTAATAAGAAGTGTACAGTTTTTGCGTGAGACTTTTGCAACAGGCTCTTAAGCTGAGCGGCTGTGTAGCGGGAATAAAATGACGGTGAACCGTGGCATCCATGTCCAAGCAACGTAACGAATGAGCCCTGCCACCAGCCCCGCTAAGATCGCGAAAAAAGATCATCCAGGCGAGTTCTTTGTATCAATGCTGGAAAGGTATGCGATTGTGTAATTGTGTACAGCTTTTTAATAGATTTGAGGGGATGCCGCGGCCATGCTCGATTCTCGAAACATGATGCATGATAGCCTGACACATCGCTCTCGTCCACAGCATTTTCAACTGCCTGTGTAGTAGTTCCGAACTTCCAAATGTCCATCGTGAGATGTACTTGGAATGAACTCATCATATTGATGCGGCGTCTGGTAGGAGTAGTCTACTGAGGGACGAAGTGGTACCACTTGATAGGAACTAAGATTTCGGGATAATCGGTACGCAAGCATATTCTTCCATTATAATTCTTCAGGGAAATTCTAAGGGATTTGCTGTGAACAGAATTCGATATCGATTATGATCATCGGGTGTTTATGGACAGAGTGATGGAAGCCACAGCAGAATTACAAAATCAATGGTTTGACGTGTAACGAGCACAGTGGTCCTGGCTTCCACAACAGAGGCACTGCGCACTGGAAGGAGCGAATGAGATCCACGGCGGAGCAACGTGGTATGAAGCAAACGATACATAAAGAGCCTACGTATCGTGATATTGGTTATGGGCAGACATCTAATACTGCTCACGACCTCTCATTACATGTGAGATCGACGACTTGACCACAGAGTACGCTCCTCGTCAACTTTAAACGCTACTGACAGCCAATCCCGCTGTATCAGGATTACGCGATAAAGGACATCATACTGCGAGAATGCACGCGACGTCGGTACCAACACAAAGGATGCGAGTGCACGCGAAGGCAGTGTCGGCAGTCGCGTTCTTCAAAGACGGTCGACGGCTCGTCACTGCTTCAAAGGATAAAACCCTGCGAATCTGGAACGTGGAGAAAATAGAATTGGTGGGAGGGACATTCGAGGGACACAGTGACTATGTGGATTCGGTTGCTTTATCGCCAGACGATAAGCAAATTGCAAGTGGTGGAGGAGATGGTGTCATCATCATCTGGGACGTCGATAGCAAGCAGAAAGCACTCGTGGTGAAGCATGAAGATAGGGTGAAATCACTGTGTTTCTCCCCAGACGGCAAGAGACTCGCAAGCGGTTCATTGGATGGAGCAGTTATGATATGGGATGCGAAGACTGGCGCTGTCCTCTCAACACTCGTCAAGGGTCGGACCGGTCAGCCATCTTCGGTGTTTTGTGTCGCCTTCAGCCCCGATGGGCTAAAATTAGCATCCGGAACACGGCGCTACATTCGAGTTTGGCGCACCGACAGCGCCGACCTTCTGTTTGACATTAACGCTCACGACGATTGGGTTCAAAACATTGTGTGGTCGCCCGATGGCCAGCAACTTGTCTCTGCATCACACGACACAACAATCAAGTTTTGGGACGCCTCGAGTGGGACCCGGATCGGGCAACCTTGTACCAGTCACAATTCCTCCATCGCGTCACTTGCCATCTCTTCGGATGGCTCCTTCATTGCCATTGCCTCGCATGACAATACTGTGCAAATGTGGAGCACAAAGTCACACCAGCAGATAGGACAGGTACTCGAACACACCGCATTGGTTAACTTCGTCGCCATTTCTCCCGACGGAGAACTGCTCGCGAGTGGAGACTCTGCTGGGAATCTTCAGCTCTGGTCGATCGAGAATGCAGTTTCCACAGCATTCGGGATGAATTCCTCATACAGTTCCTACTTTGCGTACCGCAGTAATGTGAAGCTTGGACGAAACCTCTTTTCGGAGGCCCTTTCGTATGCTGAAAAGGTGCGGATGATATCCGTTATCAATTTCACAAATGTGATGATGTTCGCAGGCCATTGAGCTCAACCCTTCGTCTTATCTCGGGTACGAACTAAAGCATGCAGCGCTTCGTGGAGCACAGCGCTCAAATGATGCATTTGAGGCCTTCACAATCATGCTCTCCAAGTTGGATGATGCACCCGACCCACAGATACGACGTAAGCCCCAACCAACGCAAGCATGGAGTTGAAGATGACTTACATTTTTCGCAGAGCTACGCCAGCAATACGTCAGTCCATTTGAGGTAGAAGATGTTATTCGACAAGCCATTCACACTCAACTGGACAACGCTCCACTTCGTCTAATAAACACCTCTACTGGACGTTTGTGCGGTCGAGATATGCAGATCAACGCATTCACAGAGAGTACAGAGTACAAAGAGCTGTTACATTCATTTGACATGCATGCGCCCCTCCAGACAGGGCCCATCAAAGAAGCGGTCGCGAAGTACTTCGGTTGGGTCATGTTGTCCCATAAGTGGGAAAAGAAGGAGTCCGGGCTGCACGACATTCAGGACAAGGTCATATACGACTTGGATCCGGTCGGAAGCGTTGTGAAGTTGCAGAAGTTCTGCAAAGTCGCCCGTGATGCGGGGCATCGTTGGGCGTGGAGCGATACATGCTGCATCGACCAAAACAACAATGCTGAGGTCCAGCAATCAGTCAACTCCATGTTTATCTGGTATCACTACTCAGCGCTCACCATCGTCTACCTATCCGATGTTCCTCCTTCGTCGAATTCGGGCGCGCTCGCAAACAGCATTTGGAACACGCGAGGATGGACCGTCCAGGAGTTCCTCGCTCCTAGAATTGTTCTCTTCTACCAAGCAGATTGGACTCTATATCTCGATGACCGCTCACGCAACCACAAGGAGTCTATCGCTATCATGGGGGAGTTGGAGGATTCAACTGGCATAAATGCGCAGGCGCTCGTCGACTTCCGTCCGGGGACAAGAGATTCCCGAGAGAAACTGCGATGGGCGTCAAACCGTGACACCACAAGGGAGGAAGACATTGCCTACTCTTTGTTTGGCATCTTTGATGTCAACCTTCCTGTTATCTACGGAGAGAAAAGGCAAAAGGCGCTCGGACGACTCTTGCAGGAGATCATAGCGCATTCGGGGGACATCACAGCCCTTGATTGGGTGGGACGATCATCCAAGTTCAACAGCTGTCTACCAGCCGACATCTCCTCATACAAGGCTCCGTCATGTACGCCGCCATCTCTATCCAAAGACGAGATGCAGAATTTGGTCTCCATGCTGCGAAACAATGTGGCTGTGGAGTCGGCTTCGAAACTCTATACCGCTCTTGAGAACCTCAGCGTTCCTCGTTTTTCCAACGCCAGATTGCAATTGCCTTGCATCGCATTTCCTCTCACGGAAGTCAGTCGGTGGCCTGGTGGACACGGGGACAAATATTTCGTATATGAAGTGAAGGCAGACGGGCTAGAAGACCTGCTGATCACGACGGAACACAAGCTAGTTGAATTCTCGCCTGCAAGACGTACTCGGCAGACATTCTTGCTCGTCCGTCCGTGGAATCGATATGATCTCGGGCTGGTTAACTTTGCAGACGAGACGCAGAGCGTAGGAGATTGCTCCGTGCTTCGGTCCCCGTCAGACCATACGTTCAGCAGCTATTTTAGACATAACGAGCCGGCTACGCGAGAGTTGAGGTTGATCGTTCGGCTCGGACAGCCTTTTGGCGCACTTCTGCTAGCGCAGCAGTGCGGTGAAGAGTATAAGAGAATCGCTTCGGATAACAATATCATCGCGCAGGTTAGGGACAAGGCTTCTGTTGATGACATGATGGACGTCAGGATGCTGGAGATATTGTAGCTGCGAGGAATGGGATCTTTTTATTTCGTACTTTAACAACACCTCCACATTCATGAACAGCATCCCTAGAATTTTGCTTTGTATCATATATCGTCTCGTATAAAAACAAGCTTATCCCCAAATCAGACGTCCTAGGGAAGAAGAGAAAGCTCCGGTGTAGGGTATGACACGGGTAGGCTGGCTTACCCGGACACCTACCTGAGCACTACCCGCGGGTGAATATTGAATCAGATTGAATCATGGGTTGGGCAGCACTGGTACGGGTACGAGGGCCTGCATAACTTGGGTACTCACGGGTAGGATGCTACACCATCCATGTCAAAGCAATGTAACGAGCTCTGACCACCAGGTCAGATGGGTGGTACTAGAGGGACACTTCCGGACAGCCCCAGCATTCAGATCGCGACCTTTATAAAAAAAAGCTCATACCCAATTGCAAGTGCTGCAGTGCTGGAACCAGTGAAAAAAAAGATCGTTCAGGGGAGTTCTTAAGTCGCACCAGTGCTGGAAAATTATGCGATTGTGCACAGCTGCCAAGCTCGAAGCATGATGCATGACAGGCATTGACAGCCTGCTCTCGTCCACAGCATTTTCGACTGTCTGTGTGGTTTGGGCCAGATGTCAATCGTGAGGTGTACTTGAAATGAACTCATCATATTGATTACGTCTGGTACGAGTAGTCTACCCATGATCAAGGGGCGAAGTGGCACACTTGATAGGAACTAACATCACTGAAAACCTTTTTTTTATTTTTTTATATCCAATTTCTGTCCTTTCATAGTAGTACTCTATGTAGGACATTACGATCTAATCTAGAGACCCCCAGTGTCTCGAGTGCATCTCGGGCTAGCGAATGCCCTGATGTGAAGCGTACTCCCATCAGTCCGCCGTTCCCGCCGGCCGTTTTAGACGCTCTGCCCTTTGGTTGAGATGACTGTGTACATGCTGTCGGTGTATAGTATTGCTGTGGTGTACATATGTTCTAACGCGTACTCGGCTGCTGAAGGCAGCTGGTACAGGAATCGGGAGGGATGCAAACAATGTAGGTGATAATTAACCGGTGCCTTGGTCAATTGGTGTCTATGTCGTTTGGCTGATTTCCGCTTCTTTGGCGTGTGGTTCTGTGTAGTCGAGTAGAGTGGTGATATTACAGTTTAGGTGGTGGTACAGAGGAGGAGATTGCTTGATGATGGATTTGGTTCGTTTCTAGGCTACTAGCGTGGTCTTTGTCTTGATGCGATGGATCTGCGAAGCGTGCTGTGTCAATCTGGTGGCTTATGAGGGAGAGGTACTACACCGAAGGTCTGTCTGAGATGGCCTGTTGCGTTGATGAACTGGACTAAATGTTGAGTTGTGCTAGGATCCGATAGAAGGAACGGCAATGAGGTGGCTTTACGTCCCAATGAGCAAGTGAGAGTGTGGCGTTCACGATGGTATCTCGGACAGTCTACGAGGAGATGCGAAACAGTTTCGTTGGATGTAGGGCAGTGTGGGCAGTGGGGGGAGGGTGTTTTGCCGATGCGGTTGAGGTGATGGTTCAACGGGATGTGCTGCGATCGCAAAGCCATGTAGAGACCAGTGAGGCGTTTGGGAAAAACAGCGGTGAGTTTGACAAATGAACGCTTCAGGATTTTCGGATCGATTCTGCTAATGCGATTGTAGTGCGGTGACTTGCGCCACATTCTTTCCCACCGAGTGTGGGTGACCGCTTTGTGAGCTGCTACGAGAGCCGAGATGCTTAGAGGGAGTGAGCCGTGTCGAAGGAGGGAGGGGAGGTGAGCTGCTGGACTGTTGTTGTGACTTCCTTCTGATGCCTTCTTCGCCTGCTTATTGGCTTCTTCATTGCCGTGGATGTCGGAGTGTCCTGGCACCCAGTGCAAAGTTGCTTTGAAGTCTCGGTGCTCCCTGGCAATGTCTTTCATTCTGTTGCAAAACAAATCAGTTAAGTACGAGCCTGGACGTGAATTGAAGCTTTCACCAGATTGTATTGCTGCTTGGTTGTCGATTAGAATGGAGATGGGGAATGTGGGGTCGTCCTCGGTTGTGATCAGTTCTGCAGCTAGCATGAGGCCTACTGCCTCGCCTTCGAATACTGTGTGCTCCTTTTCGGTACCTAAATGGAATCGGAGAGTCCTTGGACGGCGACCTGTTCGAAATAGGATCGCTGCTGCGCCTATATTACCTTTGTATCCTGATCCGTCGCTGAATACTTGAATGTCATCCTTGAGCCGGGTGCATTCTTCGATAGCTCGCTGTTTGGATGGGGCTATTCTGTACTTGTGTGGATTGGAGTTCTGGGGAGGTTTACGGGCCGGTAGGATGGTTTCGATGTTGTGAGGGACGATGGAGTATTGGCGTGTAAGGCGATGCAGGGAGGAGCGGTGCGAGCCGACGTATCGGTTTGCTGCTCGACGAATGGGTCCATGTAGAGGGTGAGAGCTTGGGTGGGTGGTGAGTCGGACTGTTGCTCTGTAGCATGTGTTCTGCAGTACGAGGGGAATGGGTAGGAGATTGGCATGAGCTTCAAGTACGTCAGTCGCAGTTGTATGCATTGCTCCAGTGATGGCTAGAGCTGCTATACGTTGGACCGATGTAAGACGTTTCGCTACTCCAATGGATCCTCATTGTAGTTCGTCCGAACCTTCTCGGAATGAAGGGGTGAACCATAGGTCCGCTGCATACAGCATTTTCGGTATGGTGACTGCCTGGTATAATTGACGCATTAGGCATAGTGGGAGTCCTTTAGCAGTGGAAGACAGTCTATGTAGCTGGAGAACATAAGCCGTGCCCTTCGCTACTGCGTTGTCTACTTGTGCGCTCCATCTAAGCTCTTGATCTACAATAACTCCAAGGAATCGATGTGTTGGGGTAGGGCGAATAGTGGAACCTTGAATATGCATATCCAGACGGCTCTTCTGACAGTTCATAGAGAAATCTATTAAGGCAAATTTGTTAGTTTCGAATTTGGAATTATGAGCATGAGACCAATCATATCCTCCACTGGGTTTAGTGCTGCCGAAGTTCGGTTCCGTCCGGTTTTTTCAAGATAACTGAGGACCGAGAACCAAACCTCGGTCGAGTTCACACAGGTAGGTTGGACTCTGGGCCGGACCACTTCGAACGGGTTCACAATGGTCAGGTTCGGGTTCGGACCAGTTCGAACCGCCGAACGCGACATAATATTTCGCAAAATTTACCAAGAGATCTTAGGCTAGTATGATCAACTATTCAACAACATTTTGAGGAGCAATGAGTTCACAGGGTATGTATCCAACCGCTCGCACTATAACACTACATAAATTATCTTACTATATGCACCGCATAGCACCATATAACTAACAAGTACCACAAACGAAACTTAGAATGAAGCAAAAATAAAATTCTTCTGCTCCCTCCAGAGCACCAGACAACCGTCAACTTCATCAAGCATCTCCCGTGCTACACACCATTGCCGGTCGATATATGCACGCGCTCCTGGAAAGCGATTGAGGTCATGCCCGTTGCTGCGTCAGAGTCAGCCACGAGCTTCGCATAATATTCTCGAACGCCAAGGATGAGGCGGGGTCCCAACACAACCATCTGCACGACTAGTAAAATATGAAGAATCCCATATTGGCCCTATAGAAATGATGAACTGTGGCCACACACAGGAGTCAGTGACAAACTGGCATACCGCTGAGATCGTTGGAGACAAATTACTTATGAGAGTGAGACAAGAAACAGCAATAAAGCTAGCATGTCCGATCCTTCAGCGGAAAAAGAGAAGCATATTCACAATATGAGCTCACCTCGCAAAGTAAAACATGTGAGTTTTCATCAACACCCTGAAACAGTCCCCAACAATTCCTCCTGCCGAATGTTGTCGCAGTGTTTTCCAGCAATCCAGACTGTGAGACACGGTGCGAAGACCTCCCATGCAGTGAAAAGTATCCAATCAATGCCACTCAGAAGCAGGGCATCTTCCGGGTAGACGACCATGCACTGATAGGTGCCGGAGAGGATCAGCTCCTCTGGTATACATCAATAAGCTCCATTCATATTTTTTCATCCGCAATTAAGCGTACCCCCTGAACCATGCACCCCGTCCATTACCACGACCATCCCATTGAAAATGTTGAAAGCCAGGAAGTTGACAACGAGAAGTATCAGGATCTTTCTGGATCGTTGATACATGGCATGCAACCGAGTTAACATGATGACTTGCAAGATGTTTCAGTCAAGTCGATATCACTGAGGTCTGGCAACTGCAAAGCTCACCCTCCAGCATTGCAAATGCCACAACATATGCCCAATCCGATATGACGAACAGAATCAAGCCTGACGAATCCAGTTAGTGATCAGCCTCGGGCAGCACACTCCAAACAGACTCACATCTGTGGTAGTCATTATAGTGAACCAATAACCTGGTCAAAAATTACACTCACGTCTACAGGGCGCCACGGTTAATTGAAGGGGGGAGAGCGGGCATCAGTGCAAAAGACTCACTGCGTCTGTCAGCAAGATTGTTGCAACACTGACTGTATGTCGCAGGTCAGAATAGGAAGAGATCGTGAATGCGCAAAGACAAGTTGATTCTCATGAGTCGCAGAACAGAAGAAACAAACTTGATTAGAATGATGGGTTCGGACCGGTTCAGACTGGTCCGAACGGGTCCGAGAGCCATCCGAGACTGCCCGAACGATGAACCTAGGTAGGGTCTGGTCCTGCATTATGTGTCGAACCACTAACCGAACGGCGGTCCCGTCCGCAAAAGTTCAGGTTCGAACCCAGGTTCGGGACTGAACGGCGGCAGCACTAACTGGGTTGCTCAAGCATGTCAGCCAGGATTTGATGCGTGGCTTCGAAAGTTGCTCCTACAGCAATGAATGCTGTGTCGTCGACGAAAGCTAGGGTGAGTTCTTTGAGCGCTTCATTACCTCGTCTGGCCTTGGCAATGTCGACTAGATCTGAGCTGTATATGATGTACAGAATCATCGACAATGGGTCCCCCTGGCCGATGCCATTGTTGATGGGAATCCAGTCGGATATGTAACTGTCAAACTTGAGCTGGGTTTGTCGATTTTCTAGGACTCTTTCTGTAAAGTCGACTATGGCGCTGGGTATACGACACATTCGCATATTGTGGAGGAGTCGTTGGGTGACAGCATTCGGGAAGGCACCTTCAATGTCCAGAAAGAGCGCTGATGCCACCTTTTGAGACCTCCATGCGTTTCTGACCGTTTCTTCTAGCAAATGCAGGGAGTCAGTAGTGGAGCATCCTGGTCTACCTCCGAAGTGAGTATGGGGGAGGAGCTGATACTTTTCTAAGGTGAAGGTAAGACGCTCTGCTACTACTGCCGTTAGTAATTTGCCCATGGTGTTCAGTAATGCTATAGGTCGATACACTTTTGGGATTGAGTAATCGGGTTTGCCAGGCTTTCGGAGGACGATGGTGGTGAACTGGTGCCAGGGCTCGTAGTAGGTATCGTACGTGAAGGCTGCATTAAATAGGTGGGTCAGATATGGGGTTAGTGTTTTGGCACATTCCTTATATACTATGTTACATATGCCGTCTGGGCCAGGGGCTTTGAGGCCATTGAGCTTCAAGATCGCGCGGGTGATTTCGGCCGAGGTGAAGGGGGTGTGACATTCTACTGGGTCAGGATAGATCATGTCTGGAGGTACAGAATTGTCAGCCGGGGGAGGAGGGAAGAAGGACTTAGCTATGAGGAGACTCTTGTCTTGATTGGTGTTGGCCTCTGAGAATGTGCCGTTGGGATTTCTGGTCTTCAGGGTTGGAATTCTAGTCTTACCACCGTCCTTCGGATCTGAGGATACATATTTGTTAGCCGTCCAAATGTCATTACCTTCGGTATTCTCCAACCAATCGATCCAGTGTTACTTCTTCGTGGATTCGATGCGCTCCGCATATTGATTCTTGAGGTTTTTCAGGTCTTCGTGGCATGGGTGAGTGGGTAGACCTCGTAGCTGGTAGGCTAGGCGGCTGAGGTCGTTGACTTGGTGGCGAAGGTCCTTTAGTTCACGGGTCCACCAGCGCTTCGAATGCGGACAGGGTCTGGAGAGAGGGACTTTCGCTTCCATAGTGCTGATGATGGCCTGAGTGATACGCTTGGCCGATTGTTGGAATTCTTCTTCAGAGGCTAGAGGGAGAGGGGGATAGGGTGTTAGTATATCGCTAAGGTACTCATTGAACTCTGTCCAATTTGTCTCCCTCCAGTTTCGTCGGGGTTCATCTTTGGCTTTTGCGACGTTGAATTCGAGGGTGAGTAGGACAGGTACATGGTCTGTACGTGGGCCTCGTTGACTTGGATCCATGTCACAAGAGATGACCGCATCGATAATCTGTTCAGTTCCGAAGACGTTGTCCAGCCTAGTCCAGTTGCCGGTAGAGGTGGATTGCAGAGTGGGTATACTGCAGGGGAGGAGTTGAATCATATTATGGTTAGCAATAAGGTCAATTAATGGTCCAGCAGTAGTGTAGTTGAACAAGTGCCGATTTTGTACATCTTCCCAGAGGGGGTGGTGCCTGTTGAAGTCACCCATCCATAGCATATGATCATTCTCCGTGGGCTGAATGAGTCCTATGTTGCTCTCTAGGTAGTCGTCGAGTGTCGCGAGGGTGCTTTGTGAGTTTCCGTCGTTATAAATATTAAAGATGGTACATTGACCGTAAGGTCCTGAGAGCTGTATTAGTACAACGTCGGAAGATGGGAATGATACCTGTTTCCATGAGTTGGAGTCCAGTGTCGTGTTAACGAGAGTGATCGCTCAGGTGCATTGCTGAGGATGAGAGTAGTGGTTTGTTGGATAGAGAACATGCCACTTGTGGTTAGCGCAGGTATTACGTAGAAAGTTGATGTACGGTTCTTGGATTACCATAATGTCCCATTCGGTCGCTGACTTATTGTTGAGGAGAGATGCTTGTGCCGTCATGGATGTATTGAGGTTTTGCTGCCATATACGTAATGTCGTGTGGTGGTTGTTGGGCCGCTCAGACATGGTTTGATGAGGAGGGTGGGGTGCTGTCGAAGAGGCCATTATCTCCTCCTGGGGAGGTCACCTGGACAATGATACTATGGATAGATTCGTCTTGAGGGCGTTGAGGAGATCGAACATGTCATATCCCGTATTCCGGACCTACGTCCGATGATGTTCCCACGCTTTCTGGATGCCTTCCGGATGCACATCCGGACCTCCATACCCTTATCCATGACCTCCATACCCTTGTCCATGACCTCAGTCCTCTAGTCCACTATCAGTTTGGATCCGTACACCTTCGTACATCCATATGTCCATACCTCCGGACCTCCGCAGCTTAGCCTGCTTCATCCACCCTTGGTCCACTCGGATCCGAGCTCATTCCACCTGGGACTTTACCTTCCCTAGACTATCGGACTATATCCATGATTCATATCCTAGTCCTGTCTTCACCTAGATCTCTGGATCCGCTCATCCGATATCCAGATGCCTCATTCAATATCTCCAGACCTCCGGATCCGACCTATACTCATATCCGAAGCTCAAACCTTAAATCAGCGTCTATCTCCTTATGGTAATCCCCTTGACTCCGGACTTCGGTTATCTGTGTTTCCATCTTGCTTATTGATCCTTGTACTCTGTCTCATCTCCGAGTTCATTTACTTATGTTCCGTTCATACTTACCAATCTGTTTCCACATGCTCGTACATAGCATTAGTCTTCAGCTTACTGATCCTCTCGGATCCCTTCCAGTATATAAACCTCTGTACAACTCCTGTAAAGTTTCCTCAGTTCAAATATCATCTTAGATTGCACTCATCTTAGATTCTGCTCTCTCTCACATCTGTTCTCGGACTTTGGTCCATCTTAGTATTGACTTTCCTTAGGCCTAGGGAATCCTTCCCTAGGCCGACTTTCCGGTCCTCCAGATTTGTCTTCCGTCCCCATCCATGCTTAGGGATTGATTCCCTAAGCCGGACTTTTGCCTTTCCAGCACTTCCTGTCTTTCCGAGACTTCTGTCTACTTCCTGTCAACTCCGTCTCTACTTAAGTGTAGTCTACCTCTGTCTGTTTCTACTCCGGACCTTGTCCGTTGTAGCCATCCTTCTCTTGTCCTAGAATCCTGTCCACTCCTCCAGTCCTCCGGTCCTCCGGTCCTCCTGACCTTCGGACCTCGTAACCTTTGGACCTCGTAACCTTCGGACCTCGTAACCTTCGGACCTCGTAACCTTCGGACCTCGTAACCTTCGGACCTTCGGACCTTCGGACCTCCGGACGTCCTGTCCTTCGGACCACTCCTCCTATCCTATCCTGCTTTGGACTCTGTCCTTTGCAGTCTCTCCTATCTGTTTCTACCTAGGGAACTTATCTTGGGAAGTCTCACCTTCGGACCCAATGCAGCGGATGAAACTCCTCCAGAGTTTCCTGTACTCCTTCGGAAGTTTCCCGCACTCATCCGGAAGTCCTCTGGCACTCAACCAGAGTAGCCAGCCTCCGGAAGTCCTTCGGACTTTGTCGGATTCCATCCTGACTTCATTCTGAAATTAAGGGCATGTACTCGGGTAAGGGGCACAGCGCACGAGCTGAGGCCAAAGCCCTTCGGATCCGATACCCCTTGAGTACGGTCTTAACAGAACACGGGTATGTTGCTGTTGAAAGTTGATGGTGGTTTGCCTGAGGTGCGGTGGCGAGTTTTCTCTGGAGCAAGGGGCGGGCAAGGTGCGAGGAGAGTCATTTGATCTTGGCGGTCTCGCAGGACGTGAGACTTGAGTCCATATGTGTTCCATCAGGAAATAGGGCATGCGGTTTTCTGGGTATTTGTCATCAATCTCCCTGCAGCATCTAACGAATTCTGGGCAGGTCCGATTCCAACTGGTGTGTTGATGGCTGTGGCAGTTGACGCAGCGAGTTGTTCGGAATGAGTTGCAGGTGGATGTCCTATGGTTGCCTCCACATGTACCGCATGTGTCTTGTGAGGCCGTGCAGTTCTTTGCGATATGGTTGTATTTCTGGCATTTCGTGCATCGGAGAGGTTCTTTCTTGTCTTTGCGGATGCTGATGCGGTCATTGGCAATGCAGATTCCGTCGTGGAGGATGTTATTTGCTGTGTGAATGTCAGTAATTTGCATTAAGGCGAAAGCTTTCCTTTGCTCCGCAGAGCGTTTCGAGGGAGGTTTGATCCATTTGATGCTTGCTATGGAGTTCGCCGGGAGATTATTTTCTTGCTCAACTTGCTTTGTGAATCCTTCGTCTTCTATCTGTGATTGAATGGGTAAGTATTCTAGGACTATCGGGTATGTGCGACGACGGAATGATACTGCTATGTCTAGGTTGCTTTCAAGTGCTGCTTTCCCAGTTGGATTATTGAGCCAGGACGCCAGGGATTCGGATTCCAGCTCTACAATAAGGCCGCCATTTCTTAGCACTGTAATCGCTTTGACTTTCCCTGGAGGAGTGGTCTCATCTCATGCTTTGTCTAGGGCGTCGTTTAGTTTGCTTGCGATGTCGTGTTTGGGAGTGTTTGGGGGGAAGAGCGATTCTCCTGGCATTGGGTCGAGTAGAATTTCCCTAGCTCTTACAGCTGCTCATCCCAATGCTTGGTCGATTGTGGGAGGTAGGTGTGAGGCAGCTACTGAGCTATAGGAGGGTCTTGCGGTATTCGGTTGTTGGGTGGACGTCAGGGGGATTTGGTGGGACATGTCGTTGATTCTGTCTTGCATCGCTTCAAGGGATGGTGCGAGCGACTTGAGTGCGTCCTGACATGTTTCGACATAAGAGAAGAGTGTGTCCGCAGATTCCTCTATACGTTCTACTGCTGTTTTTGAACTTTCATCTTCCTCATCTTGCTCCCTATGCATTCTTTTCTGGAGTTCCGTAGCTTGTTCCAGGGAGGTGGACAGGGATTGGGAGGCCGTGTGGACAAGTGCGACTTGAGGGGAAATAGCAGCGATGACGTGGTCAACTAGCCGGGTGGTAAGGGAGTCCGTAATCTGTTCGGCTGCCTTTTCCGCTACTTGTTCCGCAATTTTCTCTGCCATTTCACTTGCTGCGTGGTCCTTCATAATGAAGGCTACCGCTCTGATTGCAGCAATCACCGGGACTGGAGTAGAGCTAGACATTTGCGTAATCTGAAACAGAACCGAAATCAAATGAGTTAGTGTGAAGGGTTCGTTGATAAGACAAAGCAGTTTTGATTCGAGGAATTTCTTCCCGCTACTCGCATTCTTTACCATGCTTGTTAAGACCGTACTCAAGGGGTGTCGGATCCGAAGGGCTTGGCCTCAGCTCGTGCGCTGTGCCCCTTACCCTAGTATGTGCCCTTAATTTCAGAATGAAGTCCGGATAGAATCCAATGAAGTCCAAAGGACTTCCGGAGGCTGGCTACTCTGGTTGAGTGCCGGAGGACTTCCGGATGAGTGTGGGAAACTTCCGGAGGAGTACAGGAAACTCCAGAGGAGTTTCATCCGCTGCATTGGGTCCAAAGGTGAGACTTCCCAAGGTAAGTTCCCTAGATAGAAACACATAGAGGATATGCTGCAAAGGACAGAGTCCAAAGCAGGATAGGATAGGAGGAGTGGTCCGAAGGACAGGACGTCCGGAGGACCGGAGTAGAAACAGACAGAGGTAGACTACACTTAAGTAGAGACGGAGTTGACAGGAAGTAGACAGAAGTCTCGGAAAGACAGGAAGTGCTGGAAAGGCAAAAGTCCGGCTTAGGGAATCAATCCCTAAGCATGGATGGGGACGGAAGACAAATCTGGAGGACCGGAAAGTCGGCCTAGGGAAGGATTCCCTAGGCCTAAGGAAAGTCAATACTAAGATGGACCAAAGTCCGAGAACAGATGTGAGAGAGAGCAGAATCTAAGATGAGTGCAATCTAAGATGATATTTGAACTGAGGAAACTTTACAGGAGTTGTACAGAGGTTTATATACTGGAAGGGATCCGAGAGGATCAGTAAGCTGAAGACTAATGCTATGTACGAGCATGTGGAAACAGATTGGTAAGTATGAACGGAACATAAGTAAATGAACTCGGAGATGAGACAGAGTACAAGGATCAATAAGCAAGATGGAAACACAGATAACCGAAGTCCGGAGTCAAGGGGATTACCATAAGGAGATAGACGCTGATTTAAGGTTTGAGCTTCGGATATGAGTATAGGTCGGATCCGGAGGTCTGGAGATATTGAATGAGGCATCTGGATATCGGATGAGCGGATCCAGAGATCTAGGTGAAGACAGGACTAGGATATGAATCATGGATATAGTCCGATAGTCTAGGGAAGGTAAAGTCCCAGGTGGAATGAGCTCGGATCCGAGTGGACCAAGGGTGGATGAAGCAGGCTAAGCTGTGGAGGTCCGGAGGTATGGACATATGGATGTACGAAGGTGTACAGATCCAAACCGATAGTGGACTGGAGGTCTAGAGTCATGGATAAGGGTATGGAGGCATGGATAAGGGTCTGGAGGTCCGGATGTGCATCCGGAAGGCATCCGGAAAGCGTGGGAACATCATCGGACGTAGGTCCGGAATACGGGATATGACAGTGCTGGTCATTGCTTCAATGGTGGCTTGAGGCAGAGTTGACCTTGTGGTTTTATGAGTATTGAGGCCATAAGTAGGTGAGGAAGTGCGTGAGGCAGGTGTTGAACTTGCACCCATGCTGGTACTTCTTCGGCCCCCAGGCATCTTGGGTGTGATGCTATCTGTTGGATGGTTAGAGTCTGATATTGGAGAGTTTTGAAATAAGAAATAAGAAATCTATGATCCGCTGATGGCGGAGGTCGCCTTGAGGCGAGTTTGACGCTGTCAAGCACGTTGTTGACGAGGATTTTTCGGGGTCCTAGTCGGGGTGCCACTTGGTTCAGGTCCAAGAAGCGATACTGACTGAAAACCTTGTCGCGTGATATCACTGATATGCCGTTATACAAATTACAAGGCTGAATCATAATATTTACTACCGACATAGCATTAGATGGACCGACATCATGTTAAAGGTGAGATCTAGAACGAGCCTCAGTCATGGGTAGAGAGACTGATATTGATGTGGTACTACGAACCTAGAACGAGCCTAAGGTACATGTAATGAGTACAACAATATAACAAAGAGGAAACTAACAATACACACCTCAGTCACGGGTAGAGAGACTGAGGTGCGTTGACGGATATTCAATGTCTTAAGTAGGATTGAAAAATGAGAAAGGGGTCAGGTACTGCAAAGTGTCTCTGATATATATATGTCACTTGTCGTCATGTCCGGGTGGTCAGACGGACGCTATACGCTGCTCTTGACACTCCCACTCGTCGGACCATCCGGTATAGTCTGACGGCAAAGACCCATCTCCTCTCAATGACGCATCACCGCTGGACGAGGTAAGGCCTTTGTAAGGCTGTCAGCAAGCATCTCCGAGGTTGACTTATATTCGAGTTTGATTTGATCAGAGTCGACGAGACTGCGAATGAGATGGTAGTGGACGCGGATGTGCTTCGCCTTCTCATGGAATTTGGGGTTCTTGGAAAGGGCGAGGCTGGCTTGGTTATCACCATAGAGGAGTGGTGGATCATGAAGGTCGGGGTCAACACGGAAGTTGTGGAGCAACTGGATGAGGTATAATGCCTCTCACGAGGCATTAGAGAGCCCGATGTACTCTGCTTCCATTGTCGATGTTGCAACAACGGATTGCTTCTGAGCCTTCCAACTAATGGGACCACCGAATAGTTGGTACACGTAGGCACTGGTCGACTTACTGTCATCATGATCAGCAGCATAGTCGGAGTCAGAGTGGCTGATGAGGCCATCATCTGTCAGACCGAAAACGAGTGTCAGGTCCATTGTGCCACGGATATACCTGAGTAGGTGTTTGAGCTGACGGTGATGGTCAATACCAGGATTTTCCATGTACTGGGAGAGGCAGGAGATGGCAAACACGATATTGGGACGAGTAGTCCTCATTGCGTAGTTCAGTTCACCGATAGTGCGACGATAGGGGATGGAGGCGATAGCAGTTGCCTCGTTCATGGTAGGAGGTTGAGTAGCCTTCTGGAGCATGATGCCAGGTGTCATAGGCGTGCCGACTGGGTTGCATTGAGACATGCCAGCGTTCTCTAGAATCTTCTCCAGGTAGGTCTTCTGGCTGATTGAGAGGAGGCGCTTCTTGCAATCGCGGGTGATGTGCATGCCGAGAAAGTGTCTGGCGGGACCAAGGTCTGCCAGATCAAAGCGTTGTTTGAGGCGTACCTTGAACTGATTTAAGTAGTCGCAAGAGTTCGATGCAGCCAGCATATCGTCGACATAGACAATGAGCCAAATGACCTTGTCCCCTTCATGGAGGACATACAGGCTTTGGTCAGCCTCGCTTCGAACAAACTTGAATCCTTCCTTCTGCAGGTACTCATCCAGCGTCTGGTTCCACTCATACCCAGCCTGCTTCAGCCCATATAGCGCTTTCTCCAACTTCCATACCCAGTCTGGATGTTCCGGATCCTCAAAGCCGGCCGGTTGCTTAAGGTATATGTCTTCCTTAAGGTCAGCATTGAGGAAGGCCGTACGTACGTCCATTTGGTCTAACTCGAGGTCGAATTTCACTGCGAGTGCGAGGAGGATCCACACAGTATCGTACTTGGCAACAGCCGCGAACATTTCTGTATAGTCGATCCCTTCAACCTGAGTATAACCCTGCGCAACGAACCGAGCCTTGTGCCGGGTGATGTTGCCATCCTCATCTGACTTCACTGAGAATACCCACCTGGACCCGATTGCTTTTCTCCCTTCCGGAAGCGGCATCAGACAGTGAGTCTTCAGGTCTCGCATGGACTGCAACTCTGATTTGCAGGCATCCGACCACAGTGGCCATTCAGGTAGGGATCACGCTGTGTTGATAGAGTTTGGTATAATGGGCTTAGGGGGTGTGGATGAGGAAGCATCTGTCGATGTGTGCATCGCGGATTTGTCAGGGGGTGCTGGGTCAACAGGTTCTGGGAGTACCGGGACATAGGCCCAGCGTTTGGCTACGGGAACGCGCTTGGTAGGTATGGCTGTGGCACTTGGCTGGTCAAGTTGAGTCAGTTGACATGGGCGTCCACTTCGACGGGGAGCTGGTGCGTCTGGAGGAGGAGGAGGAGGAGGTTGTGGAGGTGCATCTGGTGGGTTGTCTGGTGGGTTAGCATCATGCCCTCCCACTGACACCTGTGGCACGGCTGGGACAGCAGGGGTCATAGATGGTGGCTCACCAGGTGGTGGAGCATCTCCCACTGGGAAATTGACAACCGGCACAGGGTCAGCATCCAGAAGCATGTGCAAGGGGGAGGGAGTTGGATCGCCGTAGAAGACAGATTTGTCAAAGTGTACGTGGCGGGAACGGATGGTGCGTTTGGCAGAGGGGTCCCAAAGTATATAGCCAGCATTCTGCACATGCCCCAGCAGGAAACAGCGACGGGAAACAAATTCATACTTGCGACGGGTGTCATCAGGGACATGGGAGTATGCGAGGCAGCCAAAGGGGCGCAAATAGCCAACATCAGGTTTGCGGCCATAGAAGGCCTCGAATGGGGTGCGGCCACCAAGCGCTGAGGATGGGAGCACATTTTTGACGTGTGCAGAGTTCAGTATTGCCCAACCCCAGAAAGATCGCGGGAATCCACTCTGGTGGTGGCAACTGAGCGCACGAGTCACGACAGTCTGGTGGCTACGTTCAGTAACACCATTCTGTTGAGGGGTATAGGGCATAGTGACTTCGTGCTCGATGCCGCACTCTGTCAGGTATTGAAGGAACTCCTTAGATACGTACTCCCCCCCACTATCACTCCGAAGACACTTGATGCGCCCACCAGATTGCGTCTCGACCCACGGTGCAAACTTCCTGAAGAGGTCGAAGACCTCGGACTTTGCCTGCATCAGATACACCAGTGAGTAGTGGGTGTAATCATCCGTGAACACCACGAAGTAGAAGTTGCCAGTCGACGAGGCGACATTGACCGGCCCCCAGACATCTGAGTGTATGAGCTCAGCGGCAGCGGAGGCACAGCGTGCAGCAAGGGGGAAGGGTGATCGTTTGTGTTTCCCCATGACGCAGGACACACAGTGAATCAGGTCAGCGCCATCACCAGCCTCAAGGAGCAGTGCAGGGTCAATAGTGAGGCCATCAACATGCTCACTGGCTTTCAGAACTGTGGAGAAGCCAGCATGACCCAATCGCTGGTGCCAGGTATGTAGAGATAGGGCAGTGGGGAGTGACTTAGTGAGCATCGCTGCAGCAGTAGGCTCCAGGGGAGCATAGGTAGCATCAAGCATGTACAGACCACGCCTGGGATAGACATGGGCAAGCCGTGGCCCGGTGCCGTCGTCAGCATGAAGCATACCACCCATTGATTCTCGTAATGTAAGGTAAGGTTAACGGTTCCCCAACCTGGAGCTAACATGACGTGGTTATCAGCGAGTTTCACATGGATCGGTTCATGGAGCTTCGTATAGTGGGCAAAACGAGATATATCTGGCTCCATGTGAGCCGTTGATGCAGAGTCTACATGAAAGGAACCCGTGGGCACACTAAGTGACGAAGAGATATTGGCTGAGTGCTCTTTTAGAGTGAGGATAAATGAGGATTGAGATGTGGCATTCGCGTCAGGTGGGTCTGCCGTAGAGACTTCCATGTTAGTGGCGATAGTGGCAGGGGAAGAAATAGGCATGGCTGACTTCAGGTTCTTCTCGTCCTTCGAGAGACACGCACGGCATTGCAGCCATATGTGGCCAGCCTTGGCACAGTGCCCACACTTCGGGCGCCATCCAAGCACCCATCCATCACCCTTCGACTCGTCGAAACCCTTGGGGGGGACGTGGTCACCCTTGGAAGGGCTGTTTACAGCACCTCGATGTCCAGAGAGCATCGCAGCGTGTTTGGTGCTCCCACCGTTCCCGGTGCGATGGAGTTCCTGGGTCTTCAAGCGGTTGACGATGTCATTGAAGTCGAGGGGGGTGCTGCTGTTGATCAGGGTTTGACGGAATGGATCATAGTAGTCGGGGAGTGCACGTAGCAGGATGTGGACAAAGATGGCATCTGGAACCTTGTATTCGTTCGGAGTTGGGGGGGCTGTGGTTGCTGCTGTAGCCGCCGGAGGGCTAATGGATAGAGCCGCAAGGTCAGCTTTTAGCACAACGAGGCTCTGGAGCATCTTGGCAATTGAGTTGCTATCATGTGCCTTCGGGATTGTGAAGAGCCAGTCAAGGTACTGGTTAAACTGGATAGCCTTCTGGGGTAAGTACTTCCCAGATAGAGCCTCCCAGCCCACATTTGGGTCCTCCATGTCGCGAAGGTATACAAAGTCCTGGGTGTCTATGGCCATAGACAATGCACTGAGAGCGAGCAGCCGATGCTGCTTGTATAGCCTCATGTGCTCGTCGTGCTTTTCCTTCCGGAGAATGTTCTGGTCCGGGTCAGTGAGTGGAGCAGGAGGTGAGGGCTCCTTCTCATCCCCACTGATGTAGGGCCATAGTCCGAGCCCACCAGCCCACATTTTGAATCCAGTAGCCCATTGAGAGTAGTTAGAGCTGTCAAGGGTAAGCTTCTCATGTGGGTACTTTTCGGTTTTCGGGAGAGAGTCTGAAGATGATGTCATGGTAATATAGTGGTAATAAGGGGGGCAATCAGGAGTGACAGTTCTGATATTGGTTTGAACCAGTCAGGAACTGCGATGAGTGAATGAACGTTCGAGAAGTGCCAGTCCGAGTCAGAGAGATGGAAGATAGTGCCGCTATCCTTTAGGCAGGGCTCATAACCTGTTAAAGGTGAGATCTAGAATGAGCCTAAGGTACATGTAATGAGTACAACGATATAACAAAGAGGAAACTAACAATACACACCTCAGTCACGGGTAGAGAGACTGAGGTGCATTGACGGATATTCGACATCTTAAGTAGGATTGAAAAATGAGAAAGGGGTCAGGTACTGCAAAGTGTCTCTGATATATATATGTCACTTGTCGTCATGTCCGGGTGGTCAGATGGACGCTATACGCTGCTCTTGACACATCAGTGATTTTGTGATTATACCCCCGAGTAGAATTAACCTTGTTGTTGAAGAATGACATTCGAAGAAATACATTTGTAACCCCAAGTCATAGTTTTGTTATCATTATCGAGTTGTGACGTTGGCTATTTAGCGTATGAGGCTCGAAGGCAACGGCACAATGGAGAAGAGTGTGTTCAAACAAAATACAGGATCAAAGTCTCAATTCTGGGGGTTCAAACAACACTGCCCTCACTCTATGACTAACTAAGGTTTTTTAACGTAAAACAAAGAGCGTCGGGCGATCATGGAAACTAAGCTTCTGCAAGGCATAGCATTAGTCCATCTCGTTCATCTCCTCCGAAGGGGCTCCCTGGGTGGAGGACCCAGCCACAACATTAGCCGGGCACTGGAGCGTTCCCTTCTTGATCTTGCCCAGCCCCTTTTTCTGGAGCTTCTGCTCCTGCTTATGCCCAAAGTTCTTCTCCCTCTTCTGACCCTCGTGCCAAGCCTCCATTTTCTGGCATTGGTAGTTGGCACTAAGAGCAGTGTGCCTAGTGCTGCCAAAGTTCAGTTCCATCTGGTTTTTTCAAAATAACCGAGGACTGAGAACTGAACCTTGGTCAAGTTCACAAAGGTAGGGTGGACTCTGGGCCGGACCACTTCGAACGGGTTCACAATGGTCGGGTTCAAGTTCTTCAAACTGCCAAATGCAATATGAAATTAGCAAAATTTTCCAAGTATGAACAATTGTAGGCTAGACTATTCAACAATAAAAATTTGAGGAGCAACGAGCTCAGCCTGCACCATTGCTGAGACATGGCCTTGACAGTACGCACTTTTTAACAGTTGAAGTGCCTCGAATGTCTCTGGAAGCAAGCAGTTGCAACATGTGGTGCCAGTGATGCCACCACTTGAGAATGCCCATTCAGATGCTACCGCAGACCCCTGAATAGCGAGGTAATCTTTTGCGATGTGAGCAACAGTGGGATACTGAACCAAGTGATGCTTTAAAAATAATTGTCAGCTTCAAGTTACACGGAATATTAAGGATATGAGCTTACACCCCACCATGCAACTATGTTCTCAACATCCTCCAGTGGTGCAGCTAAGTAGTCCTCCAATTCCCGACGAGGCCTTTGACAAGCTGCATCGTGTGAGACGCGAGCTTTGATTGCATCGTGCATCCAGCTCTGGCTGTAGGAACCTTGGCATGAGAGGGATGGTGTAGCAGAATGTGTCGTCGTGGCAGATGAAGGAGGGGCACGATAATACTGATCAAACTAGATACTAAGTTAGTGCGCAGACAATTTATTGAGACACCCGTGGACTTACCACATCTTCGAGCTGTTTCACTCCATCAGCAAAGTCTTGAGACGCCCATTTTGCCTTAGCGTAGGCAACTTTGTAGTTAGGGTCGAGGGCTGCATGAAAGTAAGAGTGTCGTCAAAATGAGAATGTGTGAATTAAGAATGGGGCACGTACCAAGGCAGATGAAGTAGACATCTGTGTCATTTGTCTTGTGATACCACTTAGCCAGATTGTCCAGGCCAGATGTGATGGATGCTGAAAGTACGTTAAATGTTGAAGTGCCAGCCATGCATTCCCACGTCTCTTGAAGATATTCGAGGACAGGAATGGTGCGCCAGACTGTAGGCTCCTGAGTAGCCGAGAAAGTCTGTTGAGCGTTAGCAGGCTCCTGCGCAGTGTAGTGCTAGTTAATACAGAAGGTGAAAAAAAGACAGTTGAAGGAACTGACCTGTAACACTGTGTGCCACACCATCTGCTCGACTTCAGCCAAGCGAGTGGACGAGACGGTGACCTCGACATTTTCTTCCTCGACGATATCAGTGAATGCCAAGGCGGCGCCGGAGCTGATCATGGCGCCAGTCTCATCGATGTAGGATGCAGTGGAGGGTAGGCCTTCACTGTTGAAGGTGTGGGCAAAGAAGTCATAGCCTAAAGGGCTCAGGGGGCAGTCGTCTAGGGACTTGTTGCGCAGGGCATAACAACCTCAGTTGGTTGCGCATGATAAGGTGCAAGTCTTTGCTATTTTCGGGGCTCCCGACAAGGATGTCTTTCCCGTACCCCGAGAGATAGAGGAGGTGGTTGGTGTCTTGGGTAATAGACATGGCGAATAGAGGGATGTCATGGTTGTCATACCACGAAGAGGGGTTGTCTGGTGGCGGGTATTTGGACGAGGACGAGCGTGATGAGGAGGATGGAGTAGGAGTGGACTGGGTATTTATACCAATGTTTTCCCCTAGTGACACAGACCCGATATCTAACATCGGGTCATCTTGGGGGGGCACTCCATGTCCAGACGTCAGATCTGCAATATTAGCATAGCTGAGCAGATCAAGGTACTCGCCTAGTGTGTCCAAATGAGACACCTGATCATAGGTGAGCCAGGTCACGTCCCTGGACTGCCATTCTACCTCGAAGACAGCGTCCTCCCGGGACCTGCTGTGGGACAGGATGTGATCCACCTGCCACTCAGTCTCTCGCTCACCTTCGAACTCGAAGATTTGGTTGTCCATGCGTCCTGGGAACAGCCTATCGTCGTTTGGGATGTGAATCTGAAGGAGCAAGGAGTGGAATACCGGGTGGACTCCGCGTTGCCAGAGTCTACTAGGTAGGTCAACCAGGAACAAGTTGTTGCCATAGTCTTTGAGCAGCCGGTAGGGGCCTATGAATTTCGGCGTTAGTTTATGCACCAGCCCTTTGGGCATTGACAGGTTCTTGGTCGATACATATGCTAGGTCCTTTTCCTTGAAGGGGCAAGGTTGACGCTTCCTGTTGGTGTTCCGCGTTTGTTTCACACGCGCCTGCAACATTGAGTCATGGGCCGCCATAACTGCCTGCTTCCTTTTCTGCAGGTACACCCTCACACTCGGGTATTCATCCTTGGATGGGTTATTCCACACCATTGCTCTTGGGGTGTGGCCAGAGTTTGCTTCAAATGGTGAGAGTGAAGTTGATTCTGAGCTGGCCGTATTAATAGTGAACTTGATCACCAGTAAACGCACCACCCAGTCAGTCTGAGTAGGCCTTATCACTGACCTCAGCATCTGGACAACCATTTGGTTCACCCTCTCTGTGGCTCCATCCAATTCTGGATGGTACGCGCTGGACATGTGTTGATTCACACCGAGCAATTTATTCAGGTCCGTCCAGAACGCGCTGGTGAAGAGTACGTCCCTGTCGCTGACTATTGACCTAGGGAGCCCGTGGTGTTTGTACCCCTCGCCGGACACCAACTCAGCCACTTTGCGTGCGGTATAGTTTACTTGGCTTGGCACAAGGTGGACCATGGAGGTGAGTTGGTCTATGATGACCATTATGGCATCATACTCACCATCCCTGTCCTTGGACATGGGTAGGGGCCCAACGAAGTCTATCCCTATGGATTCCCAAGGTCTGGTGGGTATGGGCAACGGGTGCAGCAGGCCATATGGCTTCTGATTGGTGGGTTTTGTCCTCCGGCAGGTCACACATGACGTGCAGTAGGTGTTTACGTCTACCACCATCAATTTCCACCATACATGGTCCCTCAGGTAAGTCAGGGTCTTCTGTGCACCCAAGTGAACTAACAGGGAGTGCACCTGGGAGATCATTATTTCCCGGACGCTTCTCCCATCCATCTTCAGGTCTGGGATGCAAAGGAGTGTTCTGTCCTTTAGCTTTATCCTTACCAGACCTGCGGTTTCTTCAAAGTTCCGGTAGTTACCTGGTGAGTCCAGTATGTTCTTGAAGAATGGATCTTCATGGTAATGATGCCTCATTCCTTTGATCAGCTCGTCCTCCTCTGGGTACCAGGCTGGGGGTGTAGGTAAGTCCCTTGTTGCATCTTCGGGGATGTCCTCCAGGGGCGGTACTGACGGGTTTTGGGTGTTTTCGCCAGGATCCTCCCCCTCCTTTCATTCGTGTGGGCCACGCAGGACAAAATGACCAGCCATGTGTCTGGCAAACTCGCCCCCCGTCTCGGGGCGACCTGTCTCTGCTGGGGGCACCCCAGTGTAGGGCCTGCGATGCCTGACCTCACCAGGCTCGACATCCACATCTGGCGTGGGGTGATGCCCACCTGGCCTCTGGTTTACCATGCCCGGTGTGGGCTGTTTCAGTTTTCCCTGTTTGATAGGTCATGGTATCCAGGCAGGTGAGTCCCTTGGCCAGCTAACCATTTCTGGTACTGGCTCATTCGCTCGTCTAGGCCGTCTCGTGTCGATCGGGTCCTTGGTGCATAGGCATGTGCTACGCCTCACCAGCAACTCCGGAGAGGCAGACTCGGCCTTGGTCCCCACTAGCATGGGCATGGAGATAATGGCTCTCAGCCCCGGATGGGACACCTCAGCCATCACCTCATCGTGCGCCGTGAATTTGCTGGCAGCACGCACCGTGCCAGGTGCATTGTGAGAGTACATGCGCGATAGCGCATCTGGTAAGATATTTTCTTCCCCGGGAGATATCTGACCTCAAAGTCAAATTCTCCCAGCTTTTCAAACCAGCGCGCTTGGCGCCCTGACAGCTCCCTTTGGTTGAGCAGGTGCACAAGACCCTTGTGGTTGGTGAGCCACACGAATCTCGCGCCCTGCAGTATGTCCCTATGGCGCAGCATGCCCTCCACACCTGCAAGCATCTCCTGCTTGTGCACTGCGTAGTTCTGCTGAGCCGAGCTCAACTTGGCACTGTACAGTGCTGCGACTTTCACTGTCCGCCAGTCACCTCCCTGTGCCACAACAGCCAACACACCCTTGGCGCTCGCATCAGTCATCAACCAAATGGTAGGTGACCCCTTATTGTATTCAAGGGGCACCCAGTGATGGTCCTTACAGTTCTCGGCGTAGTGCTTGACTTCGTCGAAGGCGCGTTGGTGAGTGAACTCCCAATGGAATGGCACCATGTCTCCTGTTATTTCTGACAGG
Organism: Suillus subluteus; assembly: GCA_016647755.1. Classification (NCBI taxonomy): domain Eukaryota; kingdom Fungi; phylum Basidiomycota; class Agaricomycetes; order Boletales; family Suillaceae; genus Suillus; species Suillus subluteus. The sequence goes on along the minus strand of JABBWI010000017.1, from coordinate 1,001,435 downwards.
ATCCCCATAGGTACCCGTACCTTGTGTATGTCATCCGCCAGGAAGCCCACCGCCCCTAGGAAACTACGAAGCGCGTCACGATTGACGGGAGGCTTCCAGTGCAGGATCCAGTCTACTTTGTCTGGATCCATGCGGATTCCATCATCATCAACAACGCGTCTGAGAACCCTTAGCTCACTGCATAGGAACTGCAGTTTACCCTCACTAAGGTAGAGTTTTTCGCGCTCTAATATTCCTAGCACTGTTTTGACATGCCGGACGTGTTCTTCCAGGGAATCTGAGTATATGATCAGATCGTCAAGATAGACGTCAAGCCAATTGCTGATGTATTCGCTGAACAGATAGTTCATGAGGGCCTGGTAAGTCGCCGGGGCATTACAGTCACCCTGCTGCAGGACTTCGCTGACTATGTTCCCATCAGGGGTGGTCGCCGCGGATCGTTCCACATGTTCAGGGATGATACAGATCTGCTTGTATGCGTCCTGGCCATCGATAATCGACCTATAGCGTTTTCGTGCCACATGGCTCAAGATTCCATCGATGTCTGGAAGAGGTGACGACAATTTCCTCATGTTCAAGTTACACTCACACAGGTTGATCACAGTCCGAAGTTTCTCAGTGCCCGGCTTCTTAATAAAGAGCATGGGCACTGTATTCCCGGCGCTAGTCATGTGCCAGCGACCAGAAGCCAGGTATGCCTTTCTCTTTTCACCCCACTGGGGTCTCAGAGGTTCAGGGCACTTTGATGGCCACCACCTGTAGATTTTGGCTGGGTCGATAAATGGTATTGTATGGTTGATGGCCCGCAACGGGGGTAAGCCCGTTTCACTTGCTTTCGCACACAACGGTTGTGCGAGGCAGCGCAGTTCTTGGCGCGCCCACTCCAAGTTCTCCTCATATGCCTCAGCCATGCGGGACTCTAGGATTGACACTTGTTCGCCCCGCATGGATTGTGCACTGTCACAGCCAATCACCACCCTCGCCGGGTTCAGCCCTACAAGCACCTGGTGCTGGAACAAGAAAGGGGTGCCCAGCACCAAATCATAGTTCTGTAAGTTGATTATGTCAAAGAACCGCATCTCATTAATCTTTTGATAGGTGAAGTTCACACTGGTCCCATAGTTTACCTTGGACCTAGACCCTTGTACAGCAAGCTGTATGGTGAGTGGCTTTTCCAGCGCTACCTTCTTTACATTTAGCTGATCCGCTAGCGAGGTAGACATGAAGTCTGCCAATGAACCCGTGTCCACTAATGCTCGAGCTGGTCATCCATTGATATGGACCACAATCACCACGGGTTTAGGGATCAGACGCTTGAAATCCCGTGTGGTCGCTGAGTTCCATTGGATGGCAGGGTACGCTCCCTGTGCTACTTGCTGGCCATTGAGCTCAACTAACTGCAGCTGGTTCTTAGTTTCGGCGAAACAGATATCCGGCATCGCGAATAGCTGGTGAGCCACTTCTTCCAATGCACAGTCCATGGGACTCAATGGCTCATTGTCCAGCAACTGGAGCTGGTTGAATTCCATTTCCAGCTCCTTTTCCAGCAAAAGGGCGTTCAGGTTTTGGTAAGCCTTCCTTAACCGTTTCTCATACCATTTGGTGATGTTTAACCTGGGGTTGCTCAGATAGGAGTCGTTCGCCCATATCCTTAGGTTGAGGTCCTTGTCATGGACCTCAAACATTACCTCATCCTTGAAGGATGCCCAACCGCAAGTGAAGCATCTGGGTGAGTGGATTCCTGGGAAGTTAGGCTCACTGTTTAGGATGTCCCTGATCTTGTCAGATATAGTGTCACCCACAGGTTCCTTGGTGTGCATTAATCGCACTATCGATTTGTGCATGGTGAATCGGTTGGCCAGATGGGTGGTGTACCAGTCCATCACGCAGAACTTGGGGTTGGCCAGATGGGTTGAGTCCAACAGTAAGTCTTCCTCCAACCTCCTGGCCCCATCCATCACTACGTGGTGAGTGTCAGAGGTTCGATATACCACGAAACGCTGCCCAGAGAAGGTGCTTTTGTTGGATAGATCATCCCCAGGGTAGGGCGCCTGCTGGGCTAGCAGCTGCTGGGCCTGTTCGGCCAATGGGTCTCCCAGGGGCACATCAGCCACTACTGGACTGATGGTTTCCAGGTCTGTAGGCTCCTCATAGCAGAGGCTCATGCTCCCAACAGTGACCTCTGGTACCACCTCAGTGCTCTCGGCTAATGTGAGTAGCCGTTCAGTTTCCTTGAAATCGACATGTATTGCGTAGCTTGGGACTCTGGGTGGTCTGTCTCGCCCCGATGAAGGTATGGTTCTCCTTTTGGGGCACTGATGGGACATATGGCCCGTCTCTTTACAGACAAAGCACCTCCCCTCAGACATGAGCTTGTCATGCTCCTCTTTGCTCAACTTATGCTCTTTAGGATGCTCTTCCCGTCGGGGTTTATTACCCGACTGGTCGTATCGTCCATTATCCTTGGAGGACCTCTGGGCATTTCCAGAGTGATGGTTATGGTTTCGCTCCTTCGACGATCCCAGAGGATTGTTCGGGTTGTTCTGGTGAGTCACACCCTCAGACCCTTTCGAGGATTTATCAGGTCTGTCTTTTCCAGACTTCTTGTTCCCCTTGGATCCGTCCTCGTGGCTACGGGATCCGGATGCTGAGTTAGCAAGCTCAATAATCTCGGCCATTTTCTGAACCTTAGACAGGGACGACACTTCAGGGTTCAGTCTCATTTTATATAGCTCGTTTTGGATGCTCAGGTTGAGCCTGAACCAAAACTTTACAACCTTATCCCTTTCAGGTACGTTGCCTATCATCATCCATAGTTCATTGAGTTCTGACAGGTAATCTCTCACCTGTTTGTCCCCCTGGTAGCACCTATACAGCTTCTTTCATTGCTTTGTGCTATAGTCCAGTGGAAAGCAGTAGTTGAAGAGTTCAGTGAAGAACTCGTCCAGTCTCCAGTTGCCTGGGTTGTCTGACACTTGCCTTTGGTAGAATTCATGCGCCTTCCCTTTCAGGAACCGCAACAGGGTGAATACTTGACGAGACCATGACACTTTCCCGTCTTCTAGGTATGCTGTTCCTTCAGTGATGAATCGATGGAACGCCCTAGAGTCTTCCACACCGTCATACTCAGTGGGCGGAATAGGTTTCAAGGTACTTTTCCTTTTGGAGGATTTCCCTTTCTTACGGCTCTTACACTTCTTAGAATGGTGCTTCCGCTTCCTAGTGGTCAAATCAGACCCGGAAGTCTCGGACGAGTCACTGGACTCGCTCGACTCAAGACTTTCACTAGTCTCACTGGATGACGAGCTCAAACTCGAGCTCTCTGAAGATTCAGACTCTGGAGAACTCGACGACAAAGAGCTCGTTGAACTCGGTGAGTCTTCAGCGTCTCGTCCCTTCCATTTCTTAACGTTCTTTTTCTTAGGTTTGATCTTCGTAAAAGCGTGCCGGTCACTCTATCCCCTTGTTTAGATGGTTTGCTTCCCGTTTTATTGAGTATCTCCTTGACAGGGTTGGAACCTTTCAGTTCCTTCCCTGTTTTTGGCACTCTATCTTTCTTGGGAGGTCTAATCTTAACCTTTTTGACCGGTGGGTCGTTCCTTTTCTCGAGCTCCTGCTTCAGCTGCTGAATCTCTTCTTCAAACAGCCTTGTCATTCACTTCTCGGTGGCCTTTATGGCTGCCATTATTGGATCCACTGGTTCCTCCCCGTTATCTTGTTCCGGGGCTTTTTTCGACCATTTGTGGGTCTGAGCCCAGGTCTCAAGGGCTTCTCTCTGGGCATCGAGGTCTACTTCCGACTCATCCAGGTTAGTGTTTCCCCAATTGCGTGGGTCAGCTCCCTTCCCTTTGGGGTTGGAAGGTCCTTCCTCACGAGACGATGTTGTCTGTTCTTGGGAGTCTGCATTCATTTCAGCATGTTTCCTTTCAAGGATTCTTTGCCTTTCCTCTGCTGTAAGTAGCTTCTCTGCTTCTCTTACTAGGTCAGCTTTGGGCTGATTTTTTGTTGGGGCTATCTTGGCCGCTCATTTAGATTTCCTATGGTCTCGCTCAACAGTTGTCCAAGGTGCGTCCACCTCGGACTCGTCAGACTCGCTCGAGCTGACAAAGGGATTTTCTAATGTTTTATTTACAGATGACGCAGAGTTCAGGGCTACTGACATCTTATAGCTACTAGGGGTATCCTCGGTGCTCAAGACACCAGTAGACACAACCTCAGCTCCAGGCTGAGGCGTGTCCACTCTCGTCCTTACCATGTCACTAAACAAGCATACAGGTCTCAGGACAGAACCATCAACATGAGAGTCGTTAGACTTCTCCACCGTCGAGGTATTATGTTTGGTAGGTACTGATGTAAGTGATGACTCACTTCGGGTATCGGTTGCATTTTCAACGCTGGCAATAGGAGCAGAGCGCAGAGAGCGCAGGGGGTAATGGAATGGCATGATGGTAGATGTCGAGTTGGTACGTTTCGGTGGGCCTAACCGGGTTGGTGCCAGAGTCGACAGTGGGAGAGAGTTTCTTTTAAAGGGTAGAGTAAAGCTTTGTAGACTTTTGTGTGTAAAAAAAGATGTGATGTTGGCTATTTAGCATATGAGGCTCGAAGGCAACGGCACAATAGAGAAGAGTGCATTCAAACAAAATACAGGATCAAAGTCTCAATTCTGGGGGTTCAAACAACACTGCCCTCACTCTATGACTAACTAAGGTTTTTTAAGGTAAAACAAAGAGCGTCAGGTGATCACGGAAACTAAGAGATAAGAGTAAGGAACGGGTAGTAAACAGCTCGGCCGATGGCGACATCGAGAGACTCGAAATGACTGGTAAATGAGTGTAGTAAGTAAAGTGAAACAGTTTTGGTCGGGGGCTGTAAAACAGCGCCACCATTACACGAGTCATATCGCTTCCTCCATCAGGTAGATGGCACTGCAAGTTTTGGGCAGACACCACCTAATTGGCATCTCGATTATAAGCCCATCGCAAGTATATCTCACAAGGTATGGGTGTTCTAAAATACAGCCATGGTTGCAGAAGCAGACCATGTAATGTCAAGTCAATACCGAATCAGCCAAAAATCACAAGTTCTGAGCAGATGCCACCTAATTGGCGTCTCGATTATAAGCCCATTGCAAGTACATTTCACAAGGTACAGGTGTTCTACATCAGGAAAACGTCAGACTCCTTAAATCATCCTTAAAGCGTCTTATTTGCCTTATTTACAAAAATAAGGAAACAATTTGCCCGCTGAAACTAAGGAGCTTTAAGGAGGTCTGTTAAGACCGTACTCAAGGGGTATCGGATCCGAAGGGCTTTGGCCTCAGCTCGTGCGCTGTGCCCCTTTCCCGAGTATTGCCCCTTATTTCAGAGCACCAAGATATCACGTCTAGAGGGACGGATAAGTATCGTAACGGATCCGGTAAGACTTCCGGATATCAGACGTATAGGGTAACGGCTAATCCGGATTGGATCCGAACTAGAAACTAACAAGTAAGACTGTCCGAAGACAGAGGCGGATGTATAGACTATCGGATTCAATCCTAAGTCTCGGAGTAGACAAGAGTACCGTACTCAAGTCCGGACGGATAGCAGAAGGACTTAGAGTCCAGACAGGATGAGTGCAATCTAAGATGATATTCGAACTGATCTTCTACAGCGCAAGTACAAGGGTTTATATACTACGGATAACTAACGGAATGATCAATAAGCAAAGGTATGAGGCTATGTACGAAGTATAAGCAAAGTATACATAAAGTGTATTGGTAAGTTGGAACGGGTAAATCATGAACCGGAAATGAAGTACAAGTTAAAGCGGATCAGTAAGAACAGTGGAAGTAAAGGATAACCGGATTACCGGTGTACAGGAATACCGAAAGGAGATGAACGATAGTTAGAGTTATATGAACAGGAAATGAAATGAGAATCGGATCGGATCTGTGGACCAGACGACGGATGTGTCCAGCAGATCTGGATCGGATCTGAGATCCGGATCTTCGGATCTGTAACCGGATATATGGTATATGACAAGGTCTATCTCCTTAAAATGAGGAGTCTTGTGATTTTAAGGCGAGAAAGCACATATAAGCCTACTATTAAGGCGCAGTAAGGAGAGACTAAGGAGTGTAAACTAAGCCAAAACTAAGGTGAAATAAGGAGGTCCAAATGTCAAAAGGAGGGCATGGGTAAATGGTTGTATGCGACATTAAACATCAGAGACGGGGCGGGAAAACTGCAGAATACTAGTGGCGGGACCGGTAGATGATGATGAGCCCTATACAATAAATATTAGTAATTGAAAAAATGATGGAGGGCAGAATAAATTACAGATTCCAGGGGATGACATGTCCTAGTAGAGAGAGAGAGAGAGAAACATTAGCAGACAATGAAAGAGAGGAGGGTAAATAAATATTACAGAGATGAATGTGGGCACATTTGTTGGCCAGCATGGTCGAACTGTTGGCACGAGATTGGACATCTTCAGATGTACGGCCCTTGGAATGTGATAATTTCATGAATTCCTCTGCACACATAACTATCTCCTGGATCTGAGAGTGAGGGAGGTCCTTGATGCTTTGCACGTATGCAATGGTGTCCGTCTCCCAGTTTCCAGATGAGAAAGCTGTCCCGGTGTTGCTCATCTTGTTAGTGGCTTCATTGAGAGTTAGCGAGATCTTGTAAGGTTTCTTGTCATGATCATCAGCTGGGTCACCATCGAGTATGAGCCCGTCTTGGACCAAGCAAAGAGCACGTTCTGCCTAGTACCAGAAAAAAATTGAAGGTTTTGAGTCCTGAAGAAGACAACTCAAGGGGACTTACCGCTGCAGCTGTCAATGCAAGTGCAGTTATATACAAAAGCTTCCCAAACTCTATCAGTGCATCCACCCTTACCCTCCCAATGATTGCAGCAAGGTGTGCAGCAAAAACGTGTAAGATATACTCTGATAAAAATGCACCTGGGTGGTCATTGTTATCGGGGTCTTCATATATGAAACGGAGGTCCTCAATTTGATCCTCAGCATATTCCTTGTGTGCTGCCTGGGTCTTGTATTCGAGCTCTGAAGAAAAAAACGCCATTAAAACGCTGATGGCAGTTGAGCCAAATGTAGCCCACCATTCGTGGATCCTTTGTGTTGCCTGTAGATTTGTGAACAAACTGTTGCATCTATAATGTGTTAGATTACTCACCACAGCAAATGCATGCCCTCCAGCATCGAAAGAACCGGGACCTTGTTCATGTGGTTGCACCGCATCAAATATGTCCTCAAGGGCAACCTCAAGTTCACTTTCTGGGATGCTCCACCCATAATCACTATTACCAATCCAGTAAATCAAACAAGGAACGAATTTCGCCCACCACTGGTCGTACACTCCAACAGGCAGGTCTGAATTTTTCGGTTTTCCTTTTTTGATATTGGCGCGAAAGTTGTCAGTCTTGCTCCTCGTGTTCTCACTTGTTATACCAACTGGCATCTATTATCATATTTCATGCACTTGTTAGTATGACGATCCGGCAACATGAATAAGCTCACCGAACTAGTGACCCGACTCTCAGTTTTAATCCGACTCACTTCAACCTTAGTGACCTGAGTCTTAGCCTCAGCCTCCATGTCAATGCTTTTGCCATCACCATCCTCCATCATATCATCTTGACCTGCATCTGATTCCACATCGTCCAAGTTGCTTTGCTCAATTGCCGAATTCTCATCTTCAGCGGCCTCCGGGTCTTTGAGGATTTCAAGGTCTTCTTCAGTATCAGCAAGTGACCCAAGATCTTCTGGAGCTTCTATTACAGCATTTGAATGCTTTTTGATTCTCATGGCGCCTTTCGGTTTCTGGATGATGTTCACGATGTCCTAACTTATGTGAGTATCTATCTAAGACTTCAAAAGCAGTTGCTTACCTTTGTGCCTCGCCTTCTAGGTTGCTCGTCAAACTCTTCAGGTGGTTCCTCGAGGTCTGGTTCTGCAAGATAGCGTATCTTGGAGGGTTGGGTAGTACTGGATGGCGTGGATGGCTTCAACTGAGGCCAGGATGAAATTTTGTCCACCCAAGCTGTGATTGGCCCTTCAAGTTCAGAGTCTAGACCATCCAGTCCCTTCTGATTGGCACTGGTTTGTAATGCCCATATCCAATCGAAGTAGTAAAGTGAGTTCTGATAGAATCAACATCATGGTCCAAAAAAGAACTTACCATCCTTTGATTTTCCCATCGCCAACAATTGCGCTTCCAACACATGTGTTAGTTGTGTCACTGACAGAAACTGACACTCCATCATTTGTAACCTTGCGATTGGTAACGACACTCTCCCTAAAGGTAAGCTTCAGGCCTGGATGTCTCCTCTTGACCGGTTGAATTTCTTCGTCTGCAGCTGACTTTGGATTTGCCGCTATACGAGGATCAATAAATGGGTGAGTCATTTAAGTGCTAATTAATATGACTCACATGTGACAATAGGTTCGAAGGAATTCACTTTTGATGGCTGCTTGTTCTTACTTACCATGCGTGGCCGTGGTTGAACAAGCTTTGGAGGGCCATCGACTTGAACACTTTGCTCGACAGCCATAGCATCCTCAGCTGCTGCAATTTTCGTACATGCTTTTTCGACTGCTGCAGCATGAGTGTCTTTCTCAGCTTGCTTTCGACCTTTTTCAGCTGCAACTTCTTCTTTGGACCATCGTACTTTGTTTGCATCCTGGACGATTTTTCCAGGATGCTTGTCAGCATTACATGGACGCGTTTTTGGACGAGACATTGGGAAACGAGTGACGGGAAAACAAGCAATAAAAAATGAATGACAAAAAAGAGTGTCACAGGTGAAAATTAAAAATGATTTAGGGTGTTGATGTTGGTAGTGAAAACAAGTTCAACCGTTCAGGGTGCATTATAATTCAATCTGACCCGAAACGAATAAGTTCACACAGTCACTGTTGGACTTAGCTTTAAACTCAGGCTTCAACTTATCATATTTGTGAGTCCTACCAGCTGTTAAGACTGTACTCAAGTAGTATCGGATCCGAAGGGCTTTGGCCTCAGCTCGTGCGCTGTGCCCCTTTCCCAAGTATTGCCCCTTATTTCAGAGTACCAAGATATCGTGTCTAGCAGGACAGATAAGTATCATAACGGATCCGGTAGACTTCCAGATATTGGACATATAGAGTAATGGCTAATCCGGATTGGATCCGAACTAGAAACTAACAGATAAGGACTGTCCGAAGACAGAGGCGGATATATAGACTATCGGATTCAATCCTAAGTCTCGGAGTGGACAAGAGTATCGTACTCAAGTCTGGATGGATAACAGAGGGACTTAGAGTCTAGACAGGATGAGTGCAATCTAAGATGATATTCGAACTGATCTTCTACAGCGCAAGTACAAGGGTTTATATACTACAGATAACTAATGGAATGATCAATAAGCAAAGGTATGAGGCTATGTATGAAGTATAAGCAAAGTATACATAAAGTGTATTGGTAAGTCGGAACGGGTAAATCATGAACCGGGAATGAAGTACAAGTTAAAGCGGATCAGTAAGAATAGCGGAAGTAAAGGATAACCGGATTACCGGTGTACAGGAATACCGAAAGGAGATGAACGATAGTTAGAGTTATATGAACAGGAAATGAAATGAGGATCGGATCGGATCTGTGGACTGGACAACAGACGTGTCCAGCGGATCTGGATCAGATCTGAGATCTGGATCTTCGGATCTGTAACCGGATATATGGTATATGACACCAGCAATGTCAATAACCCAACTTCCTTGTCACATATCTGGTTGCAAACGGATCTTCAAGAACAAGTCAGGCCTAACTAAGCACCTGCATACTGTGCACCCGGATCCTCTGCATCATCATAGGACCTTTCGTCAAGCAGCACCTCCCCCACCTCACTTTCCAAGTCCTGAGCATCATAATTTTGATGATGAGCCCCTTCCAGCTGCAGCTGATGCTCCGGAACACCTAGGAGATGCTGATGGATTTATTCCAGAAGAGGGCACTTATGTGCAATTTGGGCCGCTTTTCCGGGCATTCCATCCTCATCTTACAGGTAACCCTAAATTACACCATTCGCGCATTTAAATCTGACATACTAGCAGGACTCAAGTGTGATATTGATGGCAATACTATTGACCAGACTATGCCGCCGCCACCACAAACCGAAGCATCGCCCACTGACTGGACTCCTTATGACAGCTGTGTTGCATTTGAGACAGCTGAATTCCTCTTTACGCGCAACCAGATGTCTGCAGGACAGATTGATACCCTTCTCGACCTTTGGGGATCAACACTCATCAAACATCAAGATACTCCCCCGTTTTCCAGCCACCATGACCTATACAACACGATTGATATGACTCCTCTTGGTGGGATGACCTGGGAGAATTTTTCGATGTCCTATAATGGTGTCAGACCAGCTGAAAATGTACCTCCATGGATGATGAGCACATATGAAGTATGGTTTCGTGATCCACGTCTTCTTATACATAATATGCTTGCAAATCCCGATTTTGACGGCAAGATTGAGTATGTTCCATACCGGGACTATAATGACAAGGACCAACGCTGCTTTAAAAATTTCTTTTCTGGTGACTGGGCTTGGAAGCAAGCGGTATGTGTCGCAGTCCTCAATTTTGTACCTTTCCTCGAACTAATACTACATCGCTACACAGGACATTATTTCAGAGGACCCAGCGAACCACGGATCAACATTTGTGCCCCTCATTGTTGGCAGCGACAAAACTACAGTATCTGTCACTACAGGGCATACTGAGTACCACCCTCTCTACCTATCCATTGGTAACATTTTTAATAGTGTTCGGTGTGCGCACCGTAATAGTGTTGTGTTAGTGGGGTTTTTGGCTATCCCAAAAAGTGAGTCAATAGTGCATTGGTGTATTTTTCTGATTACTCATTCGTTTCATTTATATTATAGGTATGAAGGAACATCTACAAGACATTGACTTTCATAATTTCCGCCGGCAACTATTCCATTATTCACTGGCCAAAATATTCGAGTCCATCAAGCCGAACATGACAACTCCTGATATTGTGTGCTACCCTGATGGCCACTATCAACGTGTTATATATGGCTTAGGGCCGTATATAGCAGACTATCCAGAGCAGGCGCTACTGTCAGGTATTGTTGCAGGATGGTGCCCAAAGTACGTATGCTATTTCAAAATCGTTCCCTAGACTTACTGTTTAAGATGTTTGAACAATCGCAAAGATCTCAACAGAGAAGGACCATCTTTGCTCTGGTGTAGAGAACACACCAACCTGCTCATTGAAGAGCTCGATCAGACAAAGCTATGGTTTGAATACAGTATCATTGACCATGTTGTGGTATGTTTTTTTAGTTCTTCATAATATTGATTTCTCATTATCTTTCAAGCCATTCACAAGTGATTTTCCCCGAGGAGATATACATGAACTCCTTTCTCTGGATCTCCTACATCAGATCATCAAGGGCACCTTCAAGGACCATCTTGTTACTTGGGTCGAACAGTACCTGGAGCATACACACGGCACTTCGCGCGCAGCAGAAATTCTGGATGATATTGATCGAAGGTGAGTCTTTGTCCCAACCCAAGTACTATGTCACATCTTGCTCATCTTACTACTCAATCAGGATTGCTGCCATTGCTCCTTTTGCAGGCCTGTGCCGTTTTCCAGAAGGGCGCGGATTCAATCAGTGGACAGGCGACAATTCCAAGGTGCTGATGAAGGTGCGTCAATGTATTCTCTTATAATGTGCGAGCTAATCCTACAGTATGTGGGTCTATCTGCCTGCCATCAGAGGCCATGTCCCTCAGGATGTCATTTGTACATTTAGTGCCTTCCTTGACTTCTGTTATATTGTTCGACAAGAGGTGCTTACTGAGGATGACCTTACACAACTTCAAGATGCGCTGGACCGTTTCCACCAGTACCGTGAAGTGTTCAAGACCACGGGAGTCATACCCACCTTCTCACTTCCATGCCAACATTCCTTGAAGCATTACCTCCTCATGATCCGGCGCTTTGGAGCCCCCAATGGCCTCTGTTCTTCGATAACAGAGTCAAAACATATCAAGGCAGTCAAAGAGCCCTGGCGCTGCTCTAGTCGGTACAAAGCACTGGGTCAAATGCTCCTCACAAATCAACGCCTGGATAAACTAGCTGCTGCACGAAGCGATTTTGAGGCTCGAGGTATGCTTCAAGGTTCGTGTATGTCAGACGCTTTGCGGGCACTGAGACAAGGTGTTACAAGAACATCGGGTCGTGTTAGGCCCCTATTCATTTTCCTCTTCACTTGTCTCATTTTGTACTTACTACGTCATTTCACTTCGAACGCGCAGCTCATTCTAGAATGCTGTGCACGTTTTACTATTACCGTTGTCTCATCTCTCTGACTCACAACCCTATGCCCTTACCGCCTGACCGGTACTTATCTCTGACTCACTTTCCCCTTTGCCCTTACCGTCCAACCAGTACTTATCTCTGACTCGTGTTCCCTTTGCCCTTACCACTAATACGGCAGTCCTGCCCTCAACCACTTCCTACCTATATATACCAGTAGGGTATCGCCTGTATTCTCTAACTTGAATCTACTTGGTTCTATCTGCCCACTTCCTAGAAGCCTTAAGCAAGCTTCGCTTTCTCATCTTAACTTCTGTTGTGCTCGTCGCCCAACAGTCTTGATAGTTGAGAAATACGATTAGAGACACGCCGTCCTAATCGTCGATAATACCTTCGTCTCACCAACGAAGTTATTGCTCAAGAACTCTTGCTATTGAATGCCTGCTGGTCTCAGCAGGCTTAGCAAGAGCTCCTATCCAAGTTCTGATTACGAACTCGCATCATTCATAACAAAAGATTCAAGTTACCTACTGATCCTTTCATCACAAGGATCTCGACACGTCTTCCTGGATAAGGAAGTTCGCTTGGGAAAGAGATCCCAACACACCAGACTCTGACCCCGAAGAAGAGGAGGAACAACCCCTTGAAGAACAGTATCAAGAGGCCAATCAAGACCCTGATCAAGAAACGAAGACTGAAGAAGATACTTCTACTTCGTCAGACGAATTCCCTGAAGAGTGTCCACCAAGAAACCTCTCAGTGAACCCCAGCTTCAGAATGTCGAACCCCATGATGACCACCAAGACTCCCATTGAACTCAAAGCGGGACAACCCCATGACTTTGACGGAGACTTAGATAAAGCACAAGGATGGCTCCTTAGCTTGAGGCTTTTCTTCATGATCAACCATGACGTATACAACAGCGACACCAAGCAAGTTGGCATGGCCCTCGCCTACATGGCGTCGGGAACAGCCTTCAATTGGAAAACCAACTTCGTTGCTGAAGCCCTCGCTCAAACCACCCCTTCGCTAGGAACCTTCGCCAACTTTGAGAAAGAATTTAAAGCCTCTTTCATGAGCATAGACGCCAAGGTAACCGCAATGACAAAACTCAAGACCCTTAGACAGGGCAATGACATTGCCGACTATATTGCTGAGTTCAAGACCCTCGCAACACAGTCCTCAATGAAGGAGAGCGTCGCTCTCATCCACTTCTTTGAAACTGGAATGAAATCCCAACTCCGTGATGCCATCTACAAAATGGAGACCATCCCCGTTACCATTAAAAAATGGTACACCGCCGCCACCCAGCTGGACGCCAACTATCAAAGAAGCCGCACTATGCACCAAGCGCTGAAACCCTATAGGCCTAACCAAGGCACACGATACATCCCTAAGCCTAATGGTCCTAAACGTGACCCAGACGCTATGGACATCGACCGCACCCTCACTCCAAAGGAGAAAGCCGACTATATGAGGAACAGCAAATGTTTTGCCTGTGGCAAGACTGGCCATAGAGCCAACAGTCGCCAACATCATCCAAAGGTCCGACGAGGAGATGCTGAAAGCTCCAAAAAAGGAAAAGAACCGGTAAGGCGTGGTAATGACCAGCCTGATGATGAAACAACCGACGAAGACTCGGATGAAGAGATGGAAGTCAACCGACTATCCACTAGGAAGATGAAGACCAGGTCCAAGGACGGACCTGAGGATTTTTAAAGAGGAGATCTGCCGCAACGTCAGCCTCTCCTACATGCTTGTTGTACACTAAGACTGTTGGTAGATCAAATGAATTTCGTGTCCCCATCACTCTTTTTTCAACCCTAAGCATCAAAACCATTGCATGCACCGCTATCATCGACTCAGGCGCTGGAGCGTCATTTATCGATGCGGGTTTCTGCCGAAAGAACCGCATTGGACTACACGAACTCTCCAAACCCTTTCACATCACCACAGTCGATGGAAGCCACTCGAAGGCTGGACGAGTCACGCATTACTGCACGTTGTTTATCAGACTTGACAAACGCGTAATGTGGGGCAAGTTTAACATCACCCAATTAGCGAACCAAGACGACATGCTTCTTGGCAAACCCTGGCTCACCGCCATGAACCCAGTAATCGACTGGGCCCAAGACACGATTATCCTTTCCGAGACCCCCAGATCTCGAGAAATTGAAGAAATGATCAATGACAAACGCAAAGGAAACGGGGCGGATCCCTATGTATTTCGCGGTATGAAACTGATTATTGAAGATGAGGATGACCTCCCCTTCACCCCTCTCAAAACTCTCTCAAGCAACACTATGCATGCCCTTGAAGAGATTAAGACGAAGAAGAAGAAAACCAAGAAAACCAAGAAAGTCAAGAGACAGGAGGAACCGACCCCCGTCATCATTGATATCCCAGATTTCGACACCATGCAAGACGCCTGGGTCACTGATGCGCAAATCGTGCCTGAGGTAAAGGAGATTGCCTCCTATCCCCTCTCTAATGATGAAGTATTAATCGAATATGCTTCCGATGGGACCTCCATCCGGCTCATCGAGAACATCTCCTATGACACCCCCCTTACTCGCAATGGAACATCCAAAAGGGAACAGAAGAAAACCCCGTTTCCCCTAAGGAATGTCTGGCTGCTGGCCGCAGCAAGAAAAGAAGAAGAGTATACCAAGATGAGCAACAAGGCTCAAGAATTCGCCTCGGAAAAAGCCCAAGAAATGAAGAAGAAATCGTTCGAGGAACTAGTTCCTGAATACCTCCACGATTTCGCCGATATATTTGCCAAAGATGGCTTGAATCAGCTCCCGCCCTCCCGACTGGGCGTGGACCATCATATTGATACGAAGGAAGGCTTCGTGCCTAAGTCATCACGAGCCTACCCCCTCTCCCCAAAAGAAACTGACGCGGTCAAGGCCTTCTTAGATGAACACCTAAAGAAGGATTTTATCCAACCGTCAAAATCCCCGCAAGCTTCGGGATTCTTCTTTGTAGGAAAGAAAGACAGTTCCCTATGCCCCTGCCAGGACTACCGGTATATCAACGAATGGACCGTGAAGAATGCCTACCCCCTTCCACTTATCCCGCCCCTTATTGCCAAGCTCCGAGACGCCAAGTACTTCACCAAAGTAGACGTACGCTCAGGCTACAACAATATCTTGATCCACCCTGATGATCGATGGAAGGCAGCATTCTCCACATCCTTCGGACTCTTCAAGCCGAAGGTCATGTTCTTTGGTTTATGCAACTCACTGGCTATGTTCCAGGCTTATATGAACCAAACCTTCGATAAAGAAATCAATGAAGGATGGCTAATCGTTTATATGGACGACATCCTGATTTTCTCAAAGAATCTTGAAGAGCACCAGGAATGAACCCGTCAGGTTTTACAGAAGTTAAGGAATGAGTCACTCTTCCTTAAACCAGAAAAATGCACCTTCAACGCCCAAGAAGTTGAATACCTCAGAATGATTATTCGCCCCAACCAAGTCGCTATGGACCCTGCCAAACTTAAGGGTATCAGCGACTGGCAGACCCCATCCTCTGTCAAGGATGTATGATCCTTCCTTGGATTCTGCAACTTCTACCGACATTTCGTCTCTCACTATTCAGACACAGCATGCCCCCTCCTTGACCTCACCAAGAAGGATGTATCCTTCTCATGGAACGACTCCTGCGAAGCGGCCTTTCAGAAGCTTAAGGCCTGCTTCACCTCAGAACCTGTCTTACAGAACCCCAATCCCTCGCAGCAGTTCACGCTTGCTACCGATGCTTCACTACATGCGACAGGAGCTGTCCTCCTCCAAACTGATATGAACGGGGCTTATCACCCCTGCGGGTATCTCTCACAGTCCCTGAACCCTGCAGAACGAAATTATCAGATTTATGACCGAGAACTCCTCACTGTCATCCGCACCCTGAAAGAATGGCGCCACTTCCTCAAAGGGAACCCTCATCCTGTCATCATCTTCACCGATCATAAAAACCTTCTATACTTCCGATCTGCACAGAAGTTGACCCGCCAGCAAGCACGGTGGCAACTCACCCTCTGTGACTTTGACCTTACTTTCCATCATGTCCCTGGAAGTAAGCTCGCTGCACCCGATGCTCTCTCTCGTCACCCCGACCATATTATAGCCAACAAGGATAATGAAGACCTCATGCTACTCCCTGATTCCCTGTTTGTAAAGATGATCGACTCTGAGCTCACTGATGAATTCCACCAGCTCTCTGATTCCCCCACCGATCTTACGATCAAGACTGCACTTGATGTGCTCAATGGCGTCTGTGCCCCTCCCATGAAATCCGCGCTGTCAGATTGGAAGTTCACTGATGGAGTCCTGTTTTACAAGGATCGCGCCTATGTCCCTGCAGACCTTCGCCACCGCATCCTTTCCCTCCATCATGATCACCTGACCGCCGGACACCCCGGTCGTTCCATTACTGAATGGAACGTCAAGAAATCCTATTGGTGGCCCGGTATGGGCACCTATGTATGAAAGTACATTGACGGCTGTGCAATCTGCCAGCAAATGAAGGTTAACACCCACCCGACGACACCTCCCCTGATGCCTATCCCCTCCTCCGCTATGCGCCCCTTCTCCCAGGTTTCCGTTGATCTCATCATGGACCTCCCCGAGTCGGGCGGCTTCAATTCTGTCATGGTCGTGGTAGACCATGGTCTTACGAAGGGGGTAATTCTCACACCTTGCAATAAAACCATCTCCGCAGAAGGAGTGGCCCAGCTTTTTATTGAACACGTCTACAAGAGATTCGGTCTCTACGACAAAATCATCTCAGATAGAGGTCCACAGTTCGCCTCGAAACTCGCCAGGGAACTAGGACGCCTCCTAGAGTACCAAGTTGCTCTCTCCACCGCCTACCACCCCCAGACTGATGGCCAGACTGAACGTATGAACCAGGAATTAGAAACCTACGTCCGGATCTACTGCAGAACAACTCCTACCCAATGGGCACAACACCTTGGGATGGCCGAATTCGTCCATAACGCCAGGAGGCATAGCGCTCGTGACGCCTCCCCCTTCTTCCTGATGATGGGCTATGAGCCCAGAGGGATTCCCCATGCATTCCCTGACTCCGCTATCCCGGCTGTGGAATATCGAGTCAAATTCCTTAAAAAGATCCGTGAAGAAGCCCTTGCCTGCCACAGTCTCGCTCAGCAGCGAATGGCAGAACGATCCCATGGGCAAAGATATCAGCCATGGAAACGAGGTGATAAAGTTTGGCTATCTGCCACGCACCTCATCACTGGTTTACCCTCAAAGAAACTCGCCCCGAAACGATACGGACTGTTCGAGATCACTGACGTGCTATCACCAATCACCTTCAAGCTTAAGCTACCAGCAACTTGGAAGGTTCACCCCACGTTCCATGCCTCAGAACTTTCCTCCTATCAGGAGACAGAAGTACACGGTCCGAATTACCCTGAACCCCCTCCTGATCTTATTGATGGAGAGGAACACTACGAAGTGGAACAGATCCTCCGACACAAGGGTACCGGCCCCCGCCGCTGTTATCTTGTGACTTGGGCAGGATACCCTGACTCCAAACACACCTGGCTACCTGAATCGGAATTGAGATCCGCAGTGGAGATCCTCAAAGAGTATAAGAAACGACTGAAGATGGTCAAACGAACCTCAGCTTCATGACCTTCCCCACCATCTCTTCTACCTTCATCGAACATGTCGTCCTCCTCTGCATCTTCCTCTGCCTCCTCCATGTCATCCTCAATCTCCACCTCCAACTCTACCAGCAGTGATTATATCACCAGCGTCCCCTTCTCGACGTTGGGAACCCAGACCCAACAGCACGCCATGTGGGAAGCCATCATACTTGATATTCAATATGCCCTCTGTCTCGACAACTATATCTTGAGAACACAAGACTGGCCCCTCCTTCACCTTGTCAACATACTCTGATGTGCTGACAACCTCGACATCGCTGCAAGAGAACTCCAGCAAACCCCCGGCTCTAAGTATAGCGCCATCTCTGTTCGCTACCCCCGCAGAATGATCAAACGATCAGTCATGCTCCTCCTTGAAGCAAGGAACTTCGGTGACGTCTGTAACAAGATGGAAGCTGAACGTGAATGGAGTGCCCCCTCTGACAACTTGGAGGTTGTTGAGCAAAGCTCCACCCCATTTGTCCCCGTCGATCCGGCCATATCCGAAGCCGAGATCGAACAGATCGACGCTGATCATCTGCTTGCACTTGCACTATCAGTGGCACCCCCATCTCCCCCCTCTTCTGAGCCTGATGACACTCTCATCGCATCACAATCCGAGCTTGCACTCATAAGGGGATACTCCCCCAGCGACGACCTCTATGTCGCTGACCCAGACTACGTCCCCACCTCCTTGATCGATAGAATCGATCTCGACACACCTACCATTACACCTGCACTCTTGCCAGTGCCTCCACCTCAGCCTCGCTTGCCATCACCTATGATTCCCCTCGCGCGTACTTGCCCTTCTAAAGGCAAATGTCGCATTCGCGCAACCAGCCTCCTATCCTTTGGCCTTCCACTATCCAAGGTCCATCGCAAACAGCAGTCTTGGGATGACACCACCAACTCCCTCCAAGTCGATACCACTGAGTCTATCCGTTTCACTCAGATGGAAGCATCGCAAAACACCCAAGAACTTCGTTCTAATTATGTGTGCAACACTTGCCACCAACTAGGACATAAGATGCGCCACTGCAACCGCTACTTCTGCCGCATCTACAGACAGTTTACCCCTGGTCACTACACTTCCACCTGCCGTAACCTTAAAGGCAAAAGACTCCTTCGCCGCGGTCTCTCTGACCCAAACTTCTTTGCGCAATTACGCAAGTTAGAAGCCACCTATGACCAAGCCACCACTGTTGAAGACCAACAGCACGAGCTCAGCGCTCTAGAAGCCGAGGAATGGCTCACTGATGTTGATGTCGACCCCTGCTACTACAACAACCAGGATGACTGAACTCGCTGATTTCAGGTCCTAGAAACGGGGGTAATGTTACAAGAACATCGGGTCGTGTTAGGCCCCTATTCATTTTCCTCTTCACTTGTCTCATTTTGTACTTACTACGTCATTTCACTTCGAACGCGCAGCTCATTCTAGAATGCTGTGCACGTTTTACTATTACCGTTGTCTCATCTCTCTGACTCACAACCCTATGCCCTTACCGCCTGACCGGTACTTATCTCTGACTCACTTTCCCCTTTGCCCTTACCGTCCAACCAGTACTTATCTCTGACTCGTGTTCCCTTTGCCCTTACCACTAATACGGCAGTCCTGCCCTCAACCACTTCCTACCTATATATACCAGTAGGGTATCGCCTGTATTCTCTAACTTGAATCTACTTGGTTCTATCTGCCCACTTCCTAGAAGCCTTAAGCAAGCTTCGCTTTCTCATCTTAACTTCTGTTGTGCTCGTCGCCCAACAGTCTTGATAGTTGAGAAATACGATTAGAGACACGCCGTCCTAATCGTCGATAATACCTTCGTCTCACCAACGAAGTTATTGCTCAAGAACTCTTGCTATCGAATGCCCGCTGGTCTCAGCAGGCTTAGCAAGAGCCCCTATCCAAGTTCCGATTACGAACTCGCATCGTTCATAACACAAGGTGAGTTTTTGAGTACAGAAATACTGCATAAATGTTTCTAATCTATTATACAGGCCGCGAATCTCTTAATGATGATGACAATGATGATGACAACAACAACAATGCAGTCACAGCTGTGCCTCAAGTTCTCCCCAATCGTTTACATATCAATGAACCACAAGATCAATCTGTCGAGGGAGATGTGGCCAATATAATTGACGGACCTACCATTGAGGCTCACGTAGAGCTTGCTGCATCACCTGGTATGTCTTATGTCTTTTGATAAGCTTGATTTTATAATGTTTCATAGTGTCAGGTGGTGCGCATGACGTTTCTGCCCTGGCACTCAAGCTTGGGCTTCCGAACTTCCCTACTATTCTCCAACAGTTTCTTTATGATCAACTTCATATCGCAGATCCTGACCCTCCTATATTTGACCCTGCAACAGCACCAGCCTTCATGGGCCAAGTTTCAGTGTTTAGCTCAGCAGCAGCATCATTCTATGCCCCCAGTGACCTCAGCGGTACTGGAGGCATGCGATGTGAGCATATACAGGCAACACACTCTTGGCGAGGAGGTCCTGCAAGAAATGACTGTGTTCTTGTCAACATGAATGATAACTTCAAATGTGGTGTGGATGGACTTGCCGTTGCCAGGGTACTACAGTTTTGCGCCTTCAAATATCGGACACAATATTTACCATTTGCTCTCGTTCACTGGTTCTCATACACATCCAATACCTGCGATCCCGACACAGGAATGTTCATTGTTGTGCCATCAATCAATGATGACCGCACGCCGGACATCTCAATCATCCATATTGATTGCATAGTCCGTGCAGCTCATCTTATCCTGGTCTATGGTGTCAACTTTTTGCCTTACGCCATCACACTTCATGACAGCTATAACGTGTTTCATGCTTACTACATCAACAAGTATGCTGATCATCACGCATTCGAGGTAGTGTGACATCGCTCGTTTCAGTGAGTTCTTAATTCTGCTCATGAGTTCGAAATGCTAAACATCCATAGGCACCAGCTCCAGTGACTCAAAGCGCACCTTCCCACTGCTCGGGGATCCTCGGGTCATCACCCAGCTAAACATCAGCCTACTCTGACCCATGAGCAGGTTGCCTGTTTATGTGATCAGTTCATTCCTCCAGTGACTCAAAGCGCGTTTTCCCACTGCTCAAGGATCCTCAGGTCATTACCCAGCTAAAAGTCAGCCTACTCTGACCCACGAGCAGGTTGCCTGTTTATGGTTAGTGCCCATTTATGCGATCAGTTCATTTCTCCTCTGATCCAGCAGGTTACCCGTTTATGCGATCAGTTCAATCCTCCTCTGACCCACGAGCAGGTTGCCTATTTATGCCAAGCCTACTCTGACCCATGAGCAGGTTTCCCATTTATGCGATCGGTTCATTCCTCCTCCAGCAACTCAAAGCACCTTTTCCCACTGCTCAAGGATCCTTGGGCCATCACCCAGCTAAATGTCAGCCTACTCTGACCCACGAGCAGGTTGCCCGTTTATGTGATTGGTTCATTCCTCCAGTGACTCAAAGCACATTTTCCCACTGCTCAAGGATCCTCAGGTCATTACCCAGCTAAAAGTCAGCCTACTCTGACCCATGAGCAGGTTACCCATTTATGTGATTGGTTCATTCCTCCAGCGACTCAAAGCGCATTTTCCCACTGCTCAAGGATCCTCGGGTCACCACCCAGCTAAATGTCAGCCTACTCTGACCCACGAGCAGGTTGCCTGTTTATGTACTTGATTCATCACCCATCTTTTCACTTGAGTACCCCCCTTCATCTTCTAACTCACAGGTTAAACTTCCCCATTTTGGCCTACACTGCACAAACTGTCTTGATGACACCACTAACATATACATGGCCACTTAGACCTGTCTCAATGACACCACTAACATACACATGGCCACTTATACCTGTCTCAATGACGCCACTAGCATATACATGGTCACTTTTACCTGTCTCGGTGATGCTGCTAACATACTATATGTGCTTACTTTTACCTGTCTCGATGATGCCGCTAACATATACATGGTCACTTTTACCTGTCTCGATGACGCTGCGAACATATACACTTTCATAGCAGTGGGACAGTATACTATGAATGTCTCCTTAATTTGCTTATGTCTCCTTACACTTGTTGTTCTCCTTCATTTAGAAATTGATTAAATTCCTTATGTTCCTTAAATCCCCTTTACAGCCTTATGCAGTTTACTAAGGAGAATAAGGCAAAAAGGCAAAAAAAGGACACTGACGTTTTCCTGATGGGTGCGTGAAAAACACGGGAACCACCTTGTTAGAACTGCAAGGCATCTGATGCCTGGAAAATGTTTAACATCTAATGGGGAAGGGGCTCTGTTACTAGTAGCTGCACTGGCACTTCCGGTCTGCAAATGGTACTTGGGTGGCTCCGCTGAGCCTAAGATGTTTCAAAGTCAAAAGCCATTTGAGAGGTACTCACCCACGACAGATGTATAGTTGTTTTTGGCCAGGCTCCTTGCTGTACCACTCTGGTGGTTTATGAATTTGTAAATTCCTGGTTGCATGGCTGCTAGTGTGGCACAATGGAGAGGAAACAAAAGAGACTGAACTTGAGAGAGGCATTAGCGCAAGTCCAGCAAGCAAAGACGTGTTCACGGGTACAGTGTCATGGAGTACACGAGTCTGGACACCCTGACAACTTGTGGTACTGCAGAAAAACATGGTTGAAGGCATCACAGTCAAAAAAAAAAAGGGAGAACCTTGTCATGAGCATGTACTGATGTTTTGAGATTACAATTTTATGGATCGGAAACACTTTAGCAGTCTGTTCGATACCGAAGTTGTACTGCATTAACTCGTCAGTTCTCTGTCGGTACCAATCTTATCTCAAAGCTTACATTGACTGATGTTGAGAAATGTATGTCTTGATCGTGAATTTCTCCGCTCCTGAATTTCTCCGCTCCTGAATCTTAATGATTTACAAGATATTCAGCAACCAGGACTCGGATCGGTGCGCATGGTCGACTTATCTTCATCAGCTATTAGATCACCGCTGCCTCACTAGCCCTTTGTTGCAGTGATGATTTGAACAGTTGTGCATATTCTGCTGCCTGGAGACATGAACGCTGAGCTATCGCTATCGGCCTGCAGGCAACCAACATGATACCCACTGCCCAGGTATAACCAGATTTTTTTTTGAATCCTTGTATTTAAAACACAAAGCTGGCGAAGGTACACGGAGTACTTCTCTTGAAAACAACACGGTCCATTTGCGGGCGTGACACTCGGGTTTCTCCGTTTTGATGACGTGACTGACGAACATCTTTCTTGTTTCAATCATGGTGGCGCAGACCCCTGGAACCGCAGCCACAGATCAACGTCAGTCTCAGCCCCATTTGTTGTTGTTGTTGTTGTTTCCCATTGCCGTCGTGGGCCATTTTCTGCTGTACGTTCTTCACTGCGAAAGGATGATTGCTGACACCCGCCTGCTTTTCCCAGATCTCTCTCACTGTCCACAGCAAGATCACACGCAGGAACAAGTCAAACAACTCTGCAAGCCCCTCAGGAGGCCTGCATGTGGGCGGAGCGCTCATCCTCATTGCTGTGTTACTCTCTCTCGGCCTCCTGGTCACCTACCACTGGTGGAGGCCGAAGATACCTGTCAACTCGTTCTGCAACTGTTGCCCTTGCCTCATCCCCATCTGCCATCGTGACCACTTCATTGGAATGACGTCCATCACTACCGTGACTCCCTCTCCTGATCTCCACACCCAGCTCACCACTGCTACAGCAGGGTCTACTGCTGAACATGAGTCTTTCTGGAGCGTGGATGCTGGCACGGTCGAAAATGTTGATGGGCTGTCAGGGTCCCTGCCTCTCCTGCTCCGCTTTCGATCGGATGGAGAGCCAGAAATCGAGCATGTTGAAATGTGAGGCTGTTGTTCCCCCTTTGCTTTGCTTTTTGGTGGGCTGATCCTTGCATTGTGCAGCTACAGTATGGCTGGAAAAGCCCTGAAGCAAAGTGTGTCCAACTTGGCCTCCCTACCTCTGGTAACAAGACAGTCCTTCGCAAATGACTGGAGGAATTCAGTCATAACCGCGATGCATGGGACAGGTGTGTCGGAGCAGTCTGCTCAAAACAATGCTCACTCATTCTCCTTCCCAAGGCTCAAACCAGGGGCTCACAAGGCCCACAAGGGCCCGTGAGTGCATTCGATGAGCAAGCCCAAGGCTGGCCGCCCAAAGCAATCTATGCAGCGCCGCAAGCAGCTGCTTGGCATGACAGCATCTGATGCTGCAGCCACTGACGTCAGTTGGTCCAAGGACACACGGACAGCACCAGAAATCAGTGCACTGCTGCCTTGGGTGAGTACTTTCGTGCTCATGCTGGCTTTGTCCCACTGAACTGAATACTTGCGGGCAGGCTGATACCATCACCAGCATGTATCCATATGCGCTGACGGATGGTATGCCCATGCCAGCAAGCACCCCAAACCCGCCTGCTCTTATCAGCAACACCACACTGCAATCTTTCTCTGCTGATGGCCTCTTGGAGGAGGCCATCATCCAGAATGTGGGCACAAGGCTCGTTGAAATTGTTCAAGGTGCCCTCCAGCCAAGTGCTGCTGGTTTGCCTCCATCTGTTCGACCCCAGGTGGCTGAAACAGTGGACATGGTGAGTGGCTATTTCCCCCACATCAATCCATTCAAACTGATGGTAGCATGTTTGAGCAGGGTGTGAGTGGCGCAGCTACAACTGCCTGCCAACAACCTCCTTTGGAACCAGGCAGCTTGAACAAGCTGCGCGTTCTCAATCTCAGGGACGGCACTGTTCTCCAACTTGCGGACGACGACATCCCAGATCCCCCTGCTGTCAGCTTTGCCAATAATATCCTACGTCTCAATGCAATGTGGGACAACCACACGACACACTGAAAGAACGAGTCCATCATCACCATTCGAGGCCACCCCATCGCTATCACGTACTGGCCAATACTCTACCGCTACAGTCATGATCAGCAATGGAAGGGTACGAAAAGCAAGTGGATCGACTGGCAGGTGAGTGCTTCTATCACAACCTTCCCTTCCTACTTCTGATCCTCCTTCTGGTTGTGCAGGATGTCATCGAACGCTACAGGCGTGGCACCCCAGATCAATTCTGGGCAGACTTTACGGCTGACAATGGTGAATGGATGAAATTCACTGCCATTGTCCACAAACTCCTTGATGAGCACAAGGTGGAACATGCTGCACTGGTGGAGCGTGCTCACCAAGAATTCCATGCCGAGTTCGACGACCTTTTCACTTACCGGCAAGGAGGAGAGGAGCATGTGATGATGAAGCCATCTGCCATTGCGAAGAAATACATCGAATTGACGACTGGGCTCGTGGTCCGTGACTGATGATGGACAGTAACTAGTAGTAATACCATAGCTTTATGTGAATAATGACCAATGCTACATGTTCTGTTGACTTGGAGGCTTGGAGTGCTACCAGTAAGCTTGTGTGCGTGTGTGTTTGTTTGAACACATCAAGGAAAAAAGGGGCCATACTTCAAATAAGGGGCTCTCGCTTTATCTCACCGCCTCCCACATCAACCATAACCATATCGTACACCAGACTTGTTCAAACACAGGCAAGGTAGGCCTCTAAGTCATGAATGACGGTACCACCATACTGACAGATCAGAATAGCATCCACCATGTCAACACCAGCCACAAACAACAACACTAAAGCTAGAGTGATGGGCGATGGCGATGCGAGTCCAGAGCCCGAACTTATGATGGATGTTGAGATACACAACAGTGACGTTAGGCACTTTGCCCAGCTTGGCTTTGCGCTGTCAGTCAAGGACCTCGCGAAACAACACGGATTTCATGAAAATGCTGTTCAGAACGTTTACATGCAACTGAACGGCTATGCAGAGGCAATGGAAGTCATTGAGGAGATGCAGGATGCTGCAGAGGAGAAAGCTGTGGCGATGATACTGAAAAGAAAGGAGGAGGACATCAAGGAAGAGGAAGAGGAGTAAGCATTCAATGCCATCAATACAAGTAGTATCTATGTCCCAGCCTGCTACAATATGACACCTTTGAAGTTCTTCCTCCAGCGTCCGAGTTCAAAAGAGTCCTTGTCAACACCTTCACAATCAGTCTTCCTCCAGTGTCCATCCAGTCTTTGAAGTTCTTCCTCCAGTGTCCATCCAGTCTTTGAAGTTCTTCCTCCGGCATCCATCAGTCTTTGAAGTTCTTCCTCTGGCATCCAAGGTCAAAATTGCACAAGCAGACAATCAGTCTGGAAGATGACATGCACCAAACCACTCTGAGAAGGGCTTCCTCCAGCCTCCAAGGTCAAAATTGCACAAGACAGTCAGTCTGGAAGACGACGTGCACCAAACCACTCTGAGAAGGACACCTACAATCTAGATGGAGGGACGAGGACTTAGGATCTGGGGCCCGAGTTATGAATATTGATACCGCAGGGAATCACCATGCTAAGAATCTGCTTCCTGGACCACATGGGTTTTGGCGCGATGATAACGGGTATTGGTACACTGCCGTCCCAGCAAGGGAGCTACAACAAGATGTTCTGAACCTGGTTCCAGTCCATGGGGAACCCATGCTATTGAGCCCCTTCAGTGACAAATTCCATATTATACGGGTCACCCGACCTACATAATATCCCATGTAATACGGGCCAGCGGATTATGGGCCGATGTTATGTATATTCCCGATGTTGACGGGTGGGCCGGGAGAAATATTATTTCTGATGGAGACGGGTGGGCCCATCTATGCTGATGTTATATATATCATCGATGAGCCCCTTCAGTGACAAATTCCGTATTATACGGGCCACCCGACGGACATAATATCCCGTACAAGACGGGCCAGCGGACCATGGGCCCATGTTAAGTATATCCTCGATGATGACGGATGGGCCGGGAGTGATATTATTTCCGATGGAGACAGGTGGGCCCATGCAAGGCAATGATATATATATCCTTGATGTTGACGGATGGGCCGGGGGGGGGGGGTTGTATCATCACCAATGGAGATGGGTGGGCCCATCTGGGTAATGTGCAGAGTAGGATATTATAGACAGGTGGGCCAAGGGAGAGGAATATTACATATACGGGTCGGCCGAAGGTGGGGTAAAATATTTATTACATAGATGGGTGGGCCGAGGTAGGGGAATATTACATATACGGGTGGGCCCGAAGGAGGTTAAAATATTTATTACATAGATGGGTGGGCCGAGGGAGGGGAATATCACATATACAGGTGGGCCGAGGGAGGGGAATATTACATATACGGGTGGGCCAAGGTAGGGTATAACAGATAGATCGATGGGCCGACGGTGCCGTAAAATATTGATTACATAGACAGGTGGGCCGGGGTGGGGGAATACTAAAATGAACTCTGAGTCCTGAGTGCTGGGTATCAGATGCCAAGTCCTGAAAACCAAAACTCAACACTGCATAAGCTCATGATGTCATGAATGCACTGAGTCCAATGCTGGGATTCAGGGCCGGAACTCGGCACTGGCACTCAGGGCTGGACTCGTGACTGACAATGTGAGACTGGACATCATAAAATGTTGGCATTTCTCAAAGATGAGAAATGATGATCACCAAGTGCCAAGTCCTGAGGCCCGAGTCCCAAGGTCCAGGAGCTGGGACTCGGGACTCAGTATGTGACACTCAAGATTTCAGATTGGAAGTGATACATATGAATCACATTTTTTATTTCTGAAAGGTGAACATTTTGGAGATTACCGAGTCCTGACTCCCGAGTTCCGGCTTCCGGGACTCCGGGTTGCCAGCACCTGCGAGTGGGGAGTTGGGACTCGGTGATCTCCAATATGTGCACCTTTCAGAAATAAACAAATGTGATCGATATGTATCACTTCCAATCTGAAATTTTGAGTGCCACATACTGAGGCCCGAGTGCCAGGTGCCGGCAACCCGGAGTCCCGGAAGCCGGAACTCGGGAGTCGGGACTCAGTAATCTCCAAAATGTTCACCTTTCAGAAATAAAAAAATGTGATTCAGATGTAGCACATTTGCTTATTTCTGAAAGATGAACATATTGGAGATCACGAAGTCGTGACTCCCGACTGCCGAGTTCCGGCTGCCAGGACTCCGGGTTGCCGGCACCTGGCACTCGGGACTCAGTAGGTGGCATTCAAAATTTCAAATTGGAAGTGATACATATCGATCACATTTTTTTATTTCTGAAAGGTGAACATATTGGAGATTATCGAGTCCCAACTCCCAACTCCCGACTCCCGGGTGCCGGCAACCCGGAGACCCGGAAGCCGGAACTCGGGAGTCGGGAGTCAGGAGTCACGACTCGGTGATCTCCAAAATGTTCACCTTTCAGAAATAAAGAAATGTGATTCACATGTATCACATTTGCTTATTTCTGAAAGATGAACATATTGGAGATCACCGAGTCGTGACTTCTGACTCCCGACTCCCGAGTGCCGGCTGCCGGGACTCCGGGTTGCCGGCACCCGGGAGTCGGGAGTTGGGAGTTGGGACTCAAAATCCAAATTGGAAGTGATACATATCAATCACATTTGTTTATTTCTGAAAGATGAACATATTGGAGATCACCGAGTCGTGACTTCTGACTCCCGACTCCCGAGTGCCGGCTGCTGGGACTCCGGGTTGCCGGCACCCGGGAGTCGGGAGTTGGGAGTTGGGACTCAAAATCCAAATTGGAAGTGATACATATCAATCACATTTGTTTATTTCTGAAAGGTGAACATTTTGAAGATCACCGACTCATGACTCCTGACTCCCGGGTGCCGGATGCCGGAACTCGGGAGTCGGGAGTCAGAAGTCACGACTCGGTGATCTCCAATATGTTCATCTTTCAGAAATAAACAAATGTGATTGATATGTATCACTTCCAATTTGGATTTTGAGTCCCAACTCCCAACTCCCGACTCCCGGGTGCCGGCAACCCGGAGTCCCGGCAGCAGACTCTCAACTCCCGAGTTCCGGCTGCCGGGATTCGGGGCTCCCGGACCTCAGGACTCAGTGGGTAAAACATTCAGTTCAACCAAAGAGAACATGCATTGAAAATAAATCTATGTACATCTATCACTATGCAATTATGTGGCCATGTCAACCTCCCCACCAGAAGTCTCATCCTTCACCTCAACATCCATCTCCTCAGAGACTGAATTATATTCTGGGACAAGGTTTCCCGGATCATCTGGGTCCTCAATTTTGCTGGACGGTTGTGGACCGTCAGGCTGAACTGGGCTTGGTTCAAATATGAGACCAACCATGTCAGATGCATCCTCAACTTTCAAGGATGAGGGTTCCATGACACCCATATCCAAGTTAATGAGGTTGGGAAGTGCAGATGGGAGT
This sequence comes from Suillus subluteus, assembly GCA_016647755.1. Classification (NCBI taxonomy): domain Eukaryota; kingdom Fungi; phylum Basidiomycota; class Agaricomycetes; order Boletales; family Suillaceae; genus Suillus; species Suillus subluteus. The sequence continues at coordinate 972,097 of JABBWI010000017.1, read as the reverse complement.
GGTGACATGGAAGGGGTGATGGACTGATCGAGCAAAAACGTTGCAGGGGCAGGAGAGTCTGGAAGTGGGAATGATGGGTGCCGGTCGACGACTTTACGCCGGAGGCTCTCATGGAGGCGTTGCAGGGTGTCAATCTTATCATCCTGCTCCCTCACACGAGTCTCCAAAAGCGCGATGCGAGCTGCACCATCCCGGATCGCGATGGCCATGGAATGAAGATCCGGCATGGGGACGTCGAGTGCTGCCGGAGGCACTCGGGAGCTCGAGGACACAATGGCTAAATATAAAATCGGGTCAAATGGTCATTAAAAATTCGGGTCACTCACCAGGAGGTGCAGGGGCGAGGGCAGGGGCAGGGGCAGGGGCAGGGGCAGGGGCAGGGGCAGGGGCAGGGGCAGGGGCAGGGGCAGGGGCAGGGGCAGGGGCAGGGGCAGGGGCATGGGCAGGGGCAGGGGAAGGAGTAGCAGCCCTCTTTGCATTGTTGGTCTTCCTGCGACCACGTGACTGGACCTCTTGTGAGGCTGGAGCAGGGGTGGCCGGATGATGGGATGGGCCACGAGACTGACTACGAGTCCGGGGCCTTGACTGCGAGGCAGATGGAGCATTGGGGGCAGGTGTCCTTGAGCGCATTCGACGGCTGGTGAACTTACCTCCACCGCGAGTCCGTGGGGGCGGGGATCCCATGGATGCAGGTTGACATTTGAGCTTCTTGGTGGCACAGCGGACGCAAGACAGACAGGGAGTGCTTGTCCTCTTGTCCAAACGACTTTGGCAGGGCCAATCCTCTTTGGAGCAATAATAGCAGGGGTTGTTCTGTGGCATCCATGAGTTGATGGACGTCCTGGAATTAAAAATAGCACTCACTGGGCCAGGAATGGTAATATCAAATGTAAGAATTGCAGGGGGATTACTAGCGGGGGCGGGATGACTGCCGGAGGTTTCCTGTAAATTTCTAAGGATATACATGAGTTCTGGACAACTGTTCAGTACTCACCAGAACCTCCGGACGACTGCCAGCAGTGAGCTATGGACAGCTAAGCATCTTTCTGAGTTCCAGACGAATGAATATGACTCACCGATGCAGGGCCAAATGCTTGCTTCTTTGGGGAACCGGGTGAACGCGGTGAATGGGGCGTCCTTACAATAATTGTGGAGGACCGGGGAAGGACGACCTCCGGAACTCCACTCGAAATTGGCTGCAAAAAATTCAGATAAGTTAAAAAAATGAACCAGACAACATACCTTAATAATAGCGTCGTCATCATCTTCTGACTCCACCACCAGGCTCGACTTCACATCGGGAGTTGACTTGACCCGCTTGCGAGACTTCATGGCGGACTTTGGAGGTTCGGAGGGCTGAACCGAAATCAAAGGGGACTTGCGCTTCCTGCTCCCCCCCACTTCCGGGACTAGGGGACCATCGATTGCTTTACCTTTTCCTTTGCTCCGGAACTCGGCGGTCGTGTTAGTGGACGGCCCGGCGACCGGGCTGGCAGCAACTCGTGGGACGGGAAGGCCAGGAGGGGAGGGAAGGACAGAAGGGGATGGAACGATGGGTGGGGAAGGGAGGTCGACAGTGAGTGGGCCGGTGGAGGGATTTGGCATGACAGGGAGATCACAAGAATTATCACCTAACGCCTCCCAGGCACGAACCTTGGAACGCCAGGCATGTTTGGACACCCGGGGGTCGTCGTGGCCGATGCTGTGCCAGTTGGGCCACACCCGGGGAGTCATGGACCTCACCCTCAGCAACTCCTTGGAGCAGGAGGCCACAACGCCAGGCATGTAAGGCCCATTCTGAAAGTCCCGGACGATAGCTCCCTACCCGGATGTTGGTGACACCAATGGCAAGAAACATGCAGGAATTGTACTTACCACAAGAGTGGTGGCCTTCGCTGTGAGGGCAAGATGGGCCTCGCCTGTGCCGGCCGGGATGTGCCGAGCCCCGGATATGATGTCCACAAGCTGAGCAGTGGCTGCCTTGAGACTGGCCAATGAGGTTTGAACTGGAGCAGACATTCTGATTGTGATGAAACAAGTAAAAAGCTTGAAAGCAGGTTGAAATCTGTTATCACTGGGATGAGGTTTCAAAGGAAATCAGACGCTTGAAGGACGATGTTGAAAATTTTGATTGTTTGTCTTTGTTTGGTCGTGGTTCAATTTGTGGCAATCGCCGGCCTCACGCTGATTTGGGAGGTTATCAGTGATCAATCAGTTCATCAGTTCCTCAGATATCATGAACACTCAGCCTGCAGTAAGATTCCATGACCCTCCGGTCACTGAATGCACCTCAATGGATGTGGATGACTCATCTGAGTCCCGGATGTCGCTAGGTGTGTGTTCTTGTGGCATCTCATTCAATTGACCGGACATGTGTCAGATTCACTTGATCATGTTTACCTTGGGCCGGATGAAGAGCTGGATTCTGATTCTGGCTCATCAAGAGGTCCGGATGTCTTGGATGCAATTCCCGGTATGTTCTCAATTCAACCATTCAACATCTCACTCTGCATATTGATCAAACACTTCCAGATCCATCATTTCCTGCTCAGGCGGATGACCTCGCTTTGTTCAATGACCCGGACTTGTATCTCGGGCCTGAGGATGATTTGATTGAGTGTGATGATGCTCCGGCGGTACCGGACTCACCCATGACTGGTGAGTGTATTCATCCCATCTCATGTCAGTTGTTGATGGCATTTCAAAAGCAACCAAATCAACCCCCGAACCTCCATCAGTTCATCCGGTGGTGTCAGAGGCACCCCTGAGTTGTAAGTCTCTCCATCCCCTGTCTTGTTAATTATTCATGTGATCTCCCAAGCGCGCGCAACCACTCCCGGACGTCAATCGACTCAGCCGGATCTCACCAATGAAGAACTCCGTGCCATGATTCAGGAGTTCATGCCAATCGGTTCTTATGATCAAACCGAAAGTGAGTGGCACAAAGTTATTTATTTATTTTCCTGCTGATGCTGTGCAAGTTCAATCAATTATAGATCGCCTGGGCGATTACCAACAGCGTCAGGGACATATTCCTCACCCTACTGTAGCCCAACTGCTAGAGGCTGACAGGCCATTTCGGATGGCATGGGCTGAAACATCCGACAAACTCCGAAGAGCAGATATGGACCTCCGGAGAATGCAAAGGGTAAGGCAATCGACCTCCGAAATGCTGGTGGTATTAGATAGACTCATAGAGTCATATGATGAGGATTGAAGTGACATGTAAATTACTGCATTTATCATGGTAGACACATTACTATATTCAATCTGTGGGTGGCAGGGACATGTCCTGTATATTTCGGGACTCCAGACATGGTGCTCGTGACTTGTGACTCGGGAGTTGGTACCTGGGATTCGGGTCTCCGGACATGGTGCTTGGGATGTCAGTGCTTGCTTGCTAATCCCACATACGGAAACATGTTCACCACCGAAGTCCCATTGCAGGACTTTGACAAATTAACAACAGCAGATAGCGTGCTACACATGGGGGCAGTACGGTATATGTATATTATCTCCGTCCCCGTGCTCTGGTCGCTCCTAGTGTATTCTCAACTGGCATTTGCGACTTACTCCTGGTGGTCCTAGTGGATGGTTCAACCACAGCCTTCTTGCCCCGCCTCCTCTTTGCTGCCGGAGACGTGTTCCTTTTTTCCATTTCAACATCCTCATTCACCTCGCTAGTGGCTTCGTCAGTTAACCCGGCTAGGCGGTCGCCCATTTGTGATGTCAGTAGTGCACCTGTTGTTCTCACTGACATCGCTCCGCGAGGCTTCTGAATTGCACGTGGGACATCCGGGACTTTGGGTGCTGGACCTGCTGTTTTTCTGGGTGTCTTTTGTGGTGATCTCCCGTCATCCAGGTCTTCATCCGCATCATCCTCCGTATGATGGGTGTCATTCTTGGCATCACTTCCAGATTCGGTTGATGAATCCCGAGGCCTTCGCAAAGTTACCCTCTGCTGCTTCCTCGCTTTATGAGTCTGTGGAGAGGGCGAACGTCCGGATACGATGGATGGCACCATGTCGCCATCTTGGTTCTTCCATGCTTTGAACCGGAATGCGGGACCTTCTCCTGATTCCTGCCGAGCATACCAGAAATTGAGCAAGGCGGTCGTGTCCCAGTTTTGCAGCTTGGAAGGCTCCTTCAAGTCGACATCCTCCGGTAGATACCTTCTTTCCACAAAGTCATCCTGACCTTGTGTGATGGCACTCCATGGCACGACCGCCCTGTCTTTCCCGGAACACATACCTGTGGCCATGAATTCAACAAATTCTCCGATGTTGTCAGGACTGACTCACGGTAGTGTGATGTGAGAAAAGCCCTCACTATGGCCTTCTTCTCCTCAAGTTTTGTTTCCGTGATGTCCGGCAGGAGCGGCATCTCATACCCGTCCGTTTCGAGTTCGAAAGCGGGTTTTCTGATTCTTTTGCGACCTCCCTTGAGCTGTCGTCCTCCATCCCGTGCCCCAGCACCTATCATCGTGATGGTCAACACATCACATCTTGTATACGCAGTACACACACTCACCGAACTGTTCCTGAGCATACTCCTGCCAAACAGGCTCGATGTCCTCCCAGTCCTTGGTCTTCATGAAGCTGTCCCCATCTCCTAATGCCTCGTTGTCATCATGCCTGCATGAATGCATTCAGACGAAAGATCTGCTGTGACACATAAAATTTACTTGCATCCCGAACAACACCTCTCCCTTTTCATTTTTCCAAGCTGACATCACGAAAACTCGCATCCCGCATTGCCTCCACATCTCGTTTGAGAAGTGCTCCATATATGCCGGTCCCTTCTTACGAGCGACTTGTGCCTGTATTTCCGGAGGCGGACAGTTGTTGGACCACTCTTCCGCGGTTTCCTTCGCCTTCTCCAACTCATCGTCATCCAATTCTGATATGACTCTCTTCACAGCCGCCTGGTAATGTTTGAACATACTGGGATCTCCTGGCTTCGCCCCGGACTCCTCCTCGATCCTCTTCAGCACCTCTTCACGTTTCTGCTGGTAGACCACCATCCTGGGCGTCCATTTCCTCCCATACTTGATCGTGGCCTTCCTTTCCTTCTTTTTCTTGTTGTTGAACAGCCAAGTCTTATACATCTGCAAGTTGATGGAAGAATATGGTGTTAAATCCAGTTTTTCAACACAACGAGGATGCATCACCTGCTTCCTCTTTTTCCATTGTCCTTGGTCCACCTTGGGAGCAAACAACCTGGCAGCCCGTGCTATGGCAGTGAAAACTGCTCGCTTCTGGCTCCTTTTGGCTGCAGTCCACTCAGGAAGGTAGTTCTTCAGCTGCAAAATTTCGTTTTCCGTGAGCTTCTGCAACTGTGGTTGACGTCCCCTATGTTGGCCAGAAGTAGACTGAGTGGAATGACCTGTCCTTGCCATGGTGAATCAGATTGAGGAATGGGCTGAGGATATGCGATGTGGAAGTATCAGTGGATGGAGAGAAGTTGAACTTTGAGCAAAGCCTAACAGTAGGTTAATCGACCTATATGGGACGCGAAGCCATTAATGGAAATGAATTTGTAATGAGCCAACAGGACTGCACTGCATCACATTGAAATAACAATAACAATTCATTATACACGAGCTGATGCCTTGCTTGCAGCATCAGTGAATAAGATGAGGATAGGTAGATGCACCCCGGTGCAAAAATCTCACAGGGTAGAAGCAAGGGGCAGCAAAGGTAGGAAGACTTGGGTCAAGGTCCCACTTGCAAGCACGAGACGACATGCCTACAGGTCCATGCCTGGCTCTCCCCCGGAATCACCGACCATTCAGCCAGTTCGGGCGCCAACTCCTTGGGAAGACTTTCATGACAATGCTTACGAGCCAGACCAAGGCTCATTCATGCCTTTGCAACTACCAAAAACCATGGCGAGTTCATGTCATATGTTGGAGTGTCATTTGAACAATGGCTGAGCATTGAAGAATACAGAGTCAGAATGACTACCTCAGGCAATGGCTGCCAAGGCAGCAATCATATCTGCATCACCTCCTGGATCGAGAAGCTCCGCCAGAAGACAGGAGATGCATCGTCTGCGAACAGGATGGGGTCTACAAATGTCAAGATTGTCTTGGCGAGCCCCTCTATTGCACGGGCTGTTGCAGGAGTCAACATCATCACAATCCTTTTCACTGGATCAGTCAATGGAATGGACAATTCTTTGAGCAGAGTTGTCTCGCTCAGGCGGGACTCGTCATACACCTTGGCCATGATGGCAAACAATGTCCGGCCCTCGCAGATAGGTGGGATTTGTTCGAAGGAGACGAACATGAAGACCAGCTCGAGCCTGAAGATCTGCCATTTGTGTCGGGACCCGAGTTCCAGCCGAAAGAAAACACCATGGTCATCATTGACAAATCTGGAGTACATCGCCTGGAGATACGATGCTGCGATTGTCCCAATGCGTTGAGTCCAGACATTCAGATGTTTCGACATGGATTTTTCCCTGCATCATTCAACAGGCCGAAGACTGCCTTCACATTCAGAGTGCTGGATGATTTTCTATTGGACAACCTTGAATGCGGCACCTCAGCGATGAACTATTACAGCAAGCTCCGGCGAATGACCTCCAGCATGTTTCCACACCTTGTTCCGGTAATACTATGCCTCCTCCATCAACCGGACATGATATTGACAAGGCATGTTGCAAGGACCGATACAGGGAGCTCATGAGGGTTGCTCGACAGTGGAGGCAGCTGAAGACAATGAAATGGCATGGCTTCGGCCACCGTTCTGACATCCCAAGCACAGGAGAACTAGCATTGTTTTGCCCGGCATGTCCTCAGCCTGGTATCAACGTACTGGTGGCAGGGGATGAATCGCTTGATGAGTGAGTGCTGTTTAATACTGAAGTGACCTCAGCGATGATAAGAACTCTCCCAGCTGGAAATATACCCGGTCATTTGTGATGGACGGAAATTTCAAAGCCGAACATCTGCATCCCATAAAGCCATTTGATGAAGTTTGGCTGTCCGATGGTCTTGGATTCATGGTGGGAAAGGACAGGTATAAAATGCATCTGGCAGAGGCTGCTGACATGGTGGAAAAATCGAGCTGCAACAACCACCGGGCGGTCAATCAAGCTAATGCTGCTCGGCACAAGCTGGAGTCCACCGGTATCGGGGGAGTTGCCTGTGCCCGACACGGTTGCTTTGTCCCTCACTCCATGGTTGATTTTCAAAAAGGCGAAAGGCGAGTGACATCTGCCATTCCTCATTCACGAGTTGACCATGCATCGCATGCAGACAAATGAACATGGACTACGCCCTTTGCGAGGCTGCACGACACAACATGGAAGGCATCTCCAGGGCCGTCACCTTCTATGATATCAACTGCCAATACAACAAACACTTTCGGGCTCGGGTGGATGCCAGCCGGTTTCTGGAAATGACGCAGGACCTCACAATCATTCCCGGAATTGGGTTGTGGCATGTTCATGGACATCAGGACAGCTGTTATGTCCGATACGCGTCCAACTTTATCGATGGCATTGGCCGGATCGATGGCGAGATCATGGAGACCCTATGGGCACGTCTCAATCTGATTTCCCCTGCAGCTCGGGGAATGTCATCTCCGCACCGACAGGAATGTCTTGATTATCAGATGAATGACTCAAATTTCTGCAAGATGATCCGCATGAAGAGGACCCTTTGCCGTAAATACAAGCTGGCAATGAATGGCATTACCGAAAGTGGAAAGGCATTCGATAGACTCGATGAAGCGGCGCCCGCACATTTGAAGACTGAATGGTCAGCCAGGGAGAGGAGAGCTCAGTCAAGCAGACTCAATGATCCTGAGGCGATGGATGAATATGAGATCAATATCAAGAAGGGTGAGTCGACGTCCATCGTCTCAATAGATGTCTGAATGAATATCGCACTCAGCACCGAGCAGGAAGGAGATTGAGCTTAGATTATTAGAGGAGGGCAGCGCCCGCAATGCAGCGCCCTCTCGCAGGTCTGTGGCGACGTGGATATCAACGGGGTTGGCAATCGAAGAGGCTCAGATTGCATTGCTCATCGAGGTCCGAAGAATGGGAAAAAGATCCACTGAGACCCAGAGATTAGACATCGCCCGGCAACGGGATCGTCTCCAAGGCCAGATAGACGGATTCACCCAGTCCGCCCTGACACATCTCGGGGAAGGATTTGATGCAGATGACGATCCCGACGACTTGAATGTAGACATACTCGATGATCTGGATGATGACCCGGCAGATTTCTCCAAGACATCTGATGCCTGGACAAATTCTCCCGAGCTCACTGTAATCCCATTGCCATCGAACCTCGGGGTTGATCGATGCAGACACTGCATGGCAGAGGATCTGATTCCGCTGGAGATGTCGCTTCGTGAAGGACAGGCCAATGACACCCTTCACAATCTCCGGATTCACTTGTGCAACAAGGCCGTCCTGTTCCGAACATCTGTCAGGCAGGCCAAGTCCCAAGCCCTGAAAACCCGAGCTTGGTCCCAGGTGACGTCAGTGCAGCAGGCAGTATCCCTCCATGCGAGTATATATACAAAGACCAGGAAGCAAATGATGAAGCTGGAACCGGGACAAGACCAGCTGCAGAAGTTCAAACCCCTGCTTCGCGAGCAGCTCAAAATCAGCACTGCGGTGGGAGATCCCAATGCCCGAGGTCAGAGAAACGAGTCCCTCGCATGGTTCTGGTCTGTGGAGGTCGACCTGGGTGGTCCGGATCAATCTTGGAACGAGGAATGTGAGTTCGGGCCCGCTTCTCATATCCCCCGGCGAGCTGACGGGACCCATCTCAAGTTTACCGAGTTCATTGGCTTCGGGCGAAGGCACTACAGGATCGATGGAAGGAAGAAATGACATTGGTCCAATTGGAGATGGATTGGACATGCAACTATTTCTCTTGGAGAGCAACCCAATGGGGTGACCGGATGCGGGAATCACTTGAGAAACGCCTTCCGGGTCATGCATGCTACTCCGGAAGGCAATCTCAAATGTATTCATTACTGGCTCAGGATGCACAGGCAGCGTTTCAAGACCTGCAGAGCGTGTCGATAGAGACCGGAGATGAATAAATGTTTTTGTTGATGAATCACCTGTTTCCACACAAAAATTGAGTCCCAGGAATTGTCCGGGTCAGCCCATGTCGGAGTTTGAATTTCTTATCTAACCATCAGTGACTCTTATCTCAACATCTTGACCACCTCTCACTTTCATTGCCTGCATCACACTGCTCCATTTGCCATGTCTGGACCTACTGCATCCACCTCCGCCAATCTGAATCCAGGCAATGAGTACAAACCCATGAACCTGATCCTTGCAGACATTTCCTGCACATTTGAAATGGCTGCATCGCGAATTCGCGCTTGCATCGCTCAATATCAGTTGGAGGCTGCTGGCAACGTTCCACCTTCAGACCGGATCACATATTTCAAAGCCGGGGTGCAATGGGAGATGAATGTGAGTCCCTGCTGCCCTGATGACTGCTGGTCAATGTTGAGAATTTGAATAGTCTTTTGTTACACCACTCCTGCAGCACTCTGCGTCCAAGAACATCGTGTCGGTGGTTCCTGTTCCGGTCGCTCATATCCTCAAGTTGTATCCCATGCTCGCCTGGAACACAGTTCCGGATAACGTCTTTTCATCCCACCTCCTTGCATTTGATGATAAAGCCATTGCCGGACATCCCTCTAGGATTGTTTCCAACTATGAATGTCCATGGTGGAAGGGAAGTGGCACAATCCCGGATCAACCATGGCAATGGGATGAGGTGATGGCTTCCTGTATCTCTCATTTCCAGTGTTGGGTGGTAAGATGTTAGCTCAATTGCCTTGAGTGATGACTGATGTGTTCTAGTTTGGTGTTGAGGATGATGGTTTGGTTCTTCCTGAGAAGTTGCCAGACACTTCAGCTCCACCGCTGATGGGACTCAGATGGATTCGAGAAAGAATGGTTTCATTGATGCAGGAGCAAGATGAGGCCATTGAAGCAAAGATGGCAGAGGTGAAGATGTACACTGGCATGCTAGAGAAATTGAAGAGAGCCAAAGGACTGTAGTGAGAATAAAGTAGTGTTCATTCAAAGGATGATGTAAAATACCATAGGCCTTCACAAAGGATCTCTGACTGCAAAATACCATGTCCTGAGCTCCAAGTCCCACTTCCCACAATCTGAAGTTCCGGACATCCGGAACTCGGAGCTCGGAACTCGGGACCCGGCACTCACCTGAGCATTCGTAGTGCCAAATAGTATCTTCTGAGTTCCAGAAATGCGGAAGTCGGGGCTCGGGGCTCGGGACTCACATGATCATACATACTGCCACATACCATCTCCTTAGCTCCGAGTTCCGTGTATGGAACTCTGATTCCCTGAAATCCGGAACTCTCAAATCATTTTTCCTGTGACATTCCATGTCCTGAGCTCCAAGTTCTGTATACCCAATTCCCACATGTTGGGACTGATGATTTATCAAGTCCCGATTCCCCAGTGCTGGATTTCCGGGACCCCTGAGTCCCGGCACCCGGAAGTCGGGAATTGGGACTTGGAGATTTCCAATATGTTCACCTTTCAGAAATAAACAAATGTGATTCATATGTATCACTTCCAATCTGAAATCTTGGGTGCCACCTACTGAGTCCCGAGTCCCGGGTGCCGGGTGCCGGGACTCCGGGAGCCCCGACTCCGGGCACCCGGGACTCGGGACTCAGTAGGTGGCACCCAAGATTTCAGATTGGAAGTGATACATATGAATCACATTTTTGTACTTCCGAACAGTGAAAAATTTGGAGATCACCGAGTCCCAAGTTCCAGGTATTGGAGCTCGGGTTCCAGAACTTGGGGCGCGGGGCTAGAAATGCTCAGGTGAGTCCTGAGCCCCAAGCCCCGAGTCCCAAGTCCCAAGTACCGAGACCTGAACCCCTGGACCCGGAATCCGGGAGTTGGGACTCGGGACTCGGTGATCTCCAATATGTTCACCTTTCAGAAATAAACACATGTGATTCATATGTATCACTTCCAATCTGAAATCTTGAGTGCCACCTACTGAGTCCCGAGTGCCAAGTGCCGAGTTCCGGGTGCCAGGTGCCAGGACTCCCGAGTCCCGAGTTCCAGGTATTGGAGCTCAGGTTCCGGAACTCGGGGCTCGCGGCTAGAAATGCTCAGGTGAGTCCTGAGCCCCGAGCCCCGAGTCCCAAGTCCCAAGTACCGAGACCTGAACCCCTGGACCCGGAATCCGGGAGTTGGGACTCGGGACTCGGTGATCTCCAATATGTTCACCTTTCAGAAATAAACAAATGTGATTCATATGTATCACTTCCAATCTGAAATCTTGAGTGCCACCTACTGAGTCCCGAGTGCCAAGTGCCGAGTTCCGGGTGCCAGGTGCCGGGACTCCCGAGTCCCGAGTTCCAGGTTTTGGAGCTCGGGTTCCGGAACTCGGGGCTCGCGGCTAGAAATGCTCAGGTGAGTCCTGAGCTCCGAGCCCCGAGTCCCAAGTCCCAAGTACCGAGACCTGAACCCCTGGACCCGGCAGTCCACAATGTTGGTGTTAGGGTTTTGGTGAACTGTTTAGAGAAATCACAACAGTCATTCATACATTTTGGATCCTCAATTTGTACATGGTATTCTTGTGTTCGTATCTGCATGAGTGACTACTCTTTCTATTTCTTTCATCTTTCACAGGCTGTATGGGCCATTCACACTTGCCCATCCACATGAGGGAACCCCGGCATAAATGTGAACAGAATCCCTCATGTACCATGCCCAAGCGATCCGATCCCCTTCCACTTCCGGAACTCCATGTCTCACAATCCTTCCGGAAAACGCGATCATACAGCCGGAGTTGTACTTGAACTCCAGCTGAAGGCTTGGCATTTTCATCCGACCATTGGAATAGTTCCCAATGGTGGTGAGAATGTCGAAGCATTCGGCAATCGATAAAAGGTCTCGATGATTGGGCGTTTCCCGATTGGAAATGATGGACAGGGTGTTAAACACGGATGCCCAGTGCTGCAGGGTCTCTGGCATCTGTGGCAGATCCTTGCTTACTGCCTTGTTTCCGAGGTTTGACAAGGTTCGCAACCCTGCAAAGTACTGCTCCGGATGCATCACCCTGAGTGCCGCGGAGGCGATGGCCGCTGGCCGTGCAATGGCTTTCAGGATTCCATTGGAGGAAGGTCCCTTCAATGAGCTAGATACCTCCGGATCCGCCACATTCTATGGGCTTGGTGAGTTTGACTGCTGAAATCGCCATCTGATCAGAACCTACCTCGTGTCCCTGTTGATACCATGCCGGAGATAAATTGATGCATCCGGGAGTGGAGCCAACATTTTCCGACCCATGTTTGAACCACTCTTGATTAGTTCGCCAATTCCCATCAGCCTTTACACTTTTTTCGAGGCTTGTAGAGAGGATGTCTGTGGCCGCCCTGATTTCCTGCTGTAGGTACAATTAATGTTCAATATCCATCGAGTCACATGGTACATTACAAACCTGGGTGGTATCATTCAGGGCGTCCGGGAGGTACCATGCAATGATGGCACCAGATGAATTGAGAATTGTGGCCGGTACCTCGACCAACTTTGTGCCTTCATGGCCAGGAGGACACCTCTCAAGCAACTTCGCCTCTCTCTCATCATTAAGCCCTGTGTCCTTCATGGAGATCAATTTGCTATATCTTGCGATATCTATCTCCATCTGGACTGTCATCAAGGAATTTGAATGATCTGATGAATTTTCTGAATCTGCAGGAAGACCTACTGGGATTTTTATGTGCCTTTATGAGCACATCAACCAAGCGATCGCACGCCATCACCAGATAAGTGTCCAGGTTCGGAGATGGTATGACTGGGTCTCCTCCAGTCTTCTCTGCATTGAATTTCTGTGCAGTATATTCACCTGCTTCATAAGTGACAGTCAGGGCCCAAGTGCGCCAGATGTCTATGCCATCAGGAGTGGAAGAGGAAGAAACGTTCATGCTGGAAGTTGATGGGAAATCAGACGCTGAATGCTGGATGTCCTGACTGGTGTTAAAGGGGGTGGAGATAGTGAGGATCAGATAAGGGAGCCTTGCATGATGTTATCATTCATTGCGCAATTAAATACTACATGATTGGCAGTGTGCTGGATATCAGATATTCATTTGTCTAGTCCCGGGTCCCGGAACTCGGAACTTGGCATCTTGTAGGGCAACACAAGCCTCGCACCCCAGGTTCCACATCCTGCAAGACAACCTAACTTCCATAAAAGGCCATGTCAAGATAGCACATCCTGCTCTCTTCCGAAGAATCTCAACTTCGGTTGGCCGTTTAACATGGAAAGTCTTGACTGAATTGTGTCGAGACCTGGGTCCCGGGTTCCGGGACTCGGAACTTGGCGTCTCGTAGGGCAACACAAGCCTAGCACCCCAGGTTCCATGTCCTGCAATACAACCTGACCGCCCTAACAGGCCATGTCAAGAGATCACCTGCTGCTCTGGGAACTCAGACACTTTGATTTATTACCTCCTGATTTGGTTGATATACAACTACCTCAGCTCCGTCATGTCTTCAATATCATACACATGGGCCCACCCATCTATAATTTATACCAACCTTGGCCCACCCCATTCAATATAACATACTGTACAACACCCTCGGCCCACCCGTCTAATAAAATATTTTATATACACTCTCGGCCCACCCGTCAAATACAATATTTTATAGTACCCTCGGCCCACCCGACTAATTTAATGTGTCTGGGCCCACCCGTGAATGTGATAACAAGTACCCTTCACATATCCCTCTATCTGATACACATCTACCTTGATACACCCATATACATAATATCCAACTACCTCAGCCCATCCGTCTACCGAATATTCATGTACATCGGCCCATTCATCTACTCTACATATTCCCTGCATGGGCCCACCCGCCTCCATCGGGAATAATATTTCTCCCGGCCCATCCGTCTACTGAATATTCATGTACATCGGCCCATTCATCTACTCTACATATTCCCTGCATGGGCCCACCCGCCTCCATCGGGAATAATATTTCTCCCGGCCCATCCGTCTACTGAATATTCATGTACATCGGCCCATTCATCTACTCTACATATTCCCTGCATGGGCCCACCCGCCTCCATCGGGAATAATATTTCTCCCGGCCCATCCGTCTACTGAATATTCATGTACATCGGCCCATTCATCTACTCTACATATTCCCTGCATGGGCCCACCCGCCTCCATCGGGAATAATATTTCTCCCGGCCCATCCGTCTACTGAATATTCATGTACATCGGCCCATTCATCTACTCTACATATTCCCTGCATGGGCCCACCCATCTCCATCGGGAATAATATTCCTCCCGGCCCATCCGTCTACTGAATATTCATGTACATCGGCCCATTCATCTACTCTACATATTCCCTGCATGGGCCCACCCATCTCCATCGGGAATAATATTCCTCCCGGCCCATCCGTCATAGTCGGGGATATTTCTACCATGGGCCCATGGTCCGCTGGCCCGTATCATACGGGATATTATGCACGTCCGTTCACCCGTATCATACGGAGATTGGTCACTGTAATATGTGATGACACGACTCCAAAGTAGTGGCCATGATGTTCGTGTTGCTCTTGCCTGGTTCAGCGAGCATAGTCTCTTGTTCAGCAGTGAAGTCCTCGGTGATGTCGTCCATTTCAGGACTGCTGACAGTAGCAGGCACGAGCAGGCCATGCAGACCCGGAAAGCTCTGGACAGCATCAATGATAGTTGCCATTGTCGGTGGTCAACATCCAAGTTCAAGAGGGCTGAGACCCCTTTGTTGCCAGGCCAATTTGCAATTTGGCGGGTCTCTGATATGCAAAATGCAAACAATCAGCATGCGGGACAGCAGTAGGATGCCTCATGGTTGACATAACAGAGCAAAACTAGATAAGAGAGCTGGACCATCCTATGACTCACATGCAACCATCTTAGCGCCCATGAGGACCGTCTTTTTCGTGTCTGGGAAGCTCTGCTTTCCCTCATCCCCCCTGGGCTTTGCAGACAGTTCTGACCGTCCACCAGAGGTTTCTTTGGTGAAAAAAGACGGTCTCACCTGTGTGACATTGTGAGCCCACATTCTTCCGAGAACAGTGACTCACCAACAGCCCAACAGCACTCAATCATCATCTCAAAATCGACAACACTCTGCGAGTTGTCGGCCCTAGCAAGATTGTTTCAAGTTAGGTGTGTGGCAAGTAAGATCGAAGTTGTGTTACTTACCATTGCAATTGGTCACCAAATCACCCGATCCCACCGCTCCTGCAGCGGATCCGAACAGAGGTGTCACTTAGAGATCTGCAGAAGGGCCCAAACTTCGGGGGAGCAGAAGAAAGGAAGGTTGACAGCACACTCATGCACCATATAACATGGGACTCACCCTCCGAGCATTGCTCTCTTTTCCCCCACCACCCCATCCTCGAAATCCCGGACCCCGGTATCAATTCTGCAACCAACCGCACACTCCTTTACTACATCCGTCCGTCAGCAAAACACAATGCCTTCGGTGAGTAACGCAAACCACCTACGACCCTCGATTTCCGCCCCTTGCCGTTCCGTGATGCGTGGCATGTCAGTGTCCGCACTAGCTAGGATCCTCTTGGTCCTTGTTTCCCCCTGCATTCCAATAGAACCGGCTGGGTTGCCAGGGTTGCCAGAAAGGCTGAGCGAGCGAGCGAGCAACAGTGGATCAGATCGGAGAGTGCCTGGGAGTCCTAGCTTTGAGCTGATGGCTCATATGGCATGGACCCAGGAGGAGAAGGGCGGGTCACAACCAGTAATGACCGGTCATGATCGGTCACTTGTGACCTGACCGTCGTTTTTCCAGTTTGAAACCATACTTCCCTACATCACACCTGCCTAGTATGGGTGTGGTCACATCATGTAACGGAGCGCGGTTCTGTCTTCCATAGATCCACGCTGTAGCAATGTGGTATGGGCCAACGATATATAAAGCCTACCTGAATTGGGTTGCGGGGAGAAACACAGCTCCACTCACCACACATAAGATTGACGACGGCAGCAGTGTCCACTCCTCATCAACTTCAAACGCTGCTGATCATCTATTTCCCTGTCTAGCAATATGTTAAGATTGCTCGATGCAGCAAAAAATGCATATATTCAAGTGACTGTGAGATGGCGTGTGACACCGGCATGGCAGACAACCCAGCTGCAGACAGCCCAGCTGCAGATAACCCAGCTGGCACCAACACAGATGATGCAAGTGCACACAAAGGCAGTGAAGGCAGTCGCGTTTTTCAAGGACGGTCGACGGATCGTCACTGCCTCAAAGGATAAAACCCTGCGAATCTGGGATGTGGAGAAAAGAGCATTGGCTGGAGGGCCATTCAAGGGACACAGTGACGATGTGAGATCAGCTGCTGTATTGCCAGACAATAGGCGAATTGCGAGTGGTGGAAATGATGGAGCCATCATCATCTGGGATGTCGACTCTAGCAAGCAGATGATATTCAACCCGCTGGTGGAGCATACGGGTCGAGTTCAGTCCGTGTGTTTTTCCCCCAACGGAAAGAAACTTGCAAGTGGGTCACGGGATAGAAGAGTTATTATATGGGATGCGGAGACTGGCGCTGTCCTCTCAATACTCCAGGGTAATCAGGGTTTGGTGTATTGTGTCGCCTTCAGCCCAGATGGGCTAAAATTAGCATCCGGAATACGGCACAACATTCGGGTTTGGAGCAGTGATAACGCCAAGCTTCTGTTCGACATCAACACTCACGACGATTGGGTTGACAGCGTTGTGTGGTCGCCCGATGGCCAGCAACTTGTCTCTGCATCACACAACGCAACAATCAAGTTCTGGGACTCGTCAAATGGGACCCAGATCGGTCAACCTTGCACCGGTCACACTTGCTACATCAACTCGCTTGCCATCTCTTCTGATGGCTCCTTCATTGCAACCGCCTCGGGTGATAAGACTGTGCGCCTGTGGAGCACAAAGTCACACCAGCAGATAGGACAGGCCCTCCAACACACCGCACATGTTCGCTGCGTCGCAATTTCTCCCAGTGGAGAACTGCTCGCGAGTGGAGACTTTGATGGTAATCTTCAGCTCTGGTCCATCGAAAACACACTTTCTGCCGCATTCAGCATGGATTCCTCATACTATTTCTACCTTGCGCATCGCAGTAGAGTGAAGTTGCGAAACAACCTCTATGCGGAGGCCCTTTCGGACGCAGAAAAGGTGCGAACGATCCTTGTTTTAACATTTGTGATGATATTGAGCTCAACCCTTCGTCTCATCTCGGATACGAATTGAAACATGCAGCGTTTCGTGGAGCACAGCGCTATGATGATGCATTCGAGGCCTTCACAATCATGCTCTCCAAGTTAGATGATGCACCAGACCCACAGATACGACGTAAGCCCCAAGCAACTCCAGCGCCGACTTGGAGATGACTCACATTTTTTGCAGAGCTATGCCATCAATACGTCAGTCCATCTGAAGTAGAACATGTTATTCGACAAGCCATTCACGCCCAACTGGAAAACGCTCCACGTCGTCTAATCAACACCACTACTGGACGTTTGTGCATTCGAGATGCGCAGATGAACGCATTCACGGAGAGTACAGAGTACAAAAAACTTTTGCATTCATTCGACATGCATGCACCCCTCCAAACGGAGCTCATCAAAGAAGCGGTCGTTAAGTGCTTCAGTTGGGTTATGTTGTCCCATAGGTGGGAAACCAAGGAGCCACTACTGCATGACATTCAGGACAGGGACATATACGACTTGGATCCGGTCGGAACCGTTGTGAAGTTGCAGAAGTTCTGCAAAGTCGCTCGCGACGCTGGGTATCGCTGGGCGTGGAGTGATACATGCTGCATCGACCAGTATAACAACGTTGAGCTCCAAGAATCAGTCAATTCCATGTTCATCTGGTATCACTACTCAGCGCTCACCATCGTCTACCTATCTGATGTCCCGCCTTTGTCCGAATCTGGCGCGCTCGCAAACAGCATTTGGAACACGCGAGGATGGACCATTCAGGAGTTCCTCGCTCCTAAAGTTGTTCTCTTCTACCAAGCAGATTGGACTCTATATCTCGACAGACGCTCACGCAACCACAAGCAGTCTGTCGCTATCATGGGGGAGTTGGAGCATTCAACTGGCATAAATGCGTGGGCGCTCGTTGACTTTCGTCCGGGGACAAGAGATGCCCGAGAGAAACTGTGATGGGCGTCAAACCGTGATACCACGAGGGAGGAAGACATCGCCTACTCCTTGTTTGGCATCTTTGATGTCAACCTTCCTGTAATCTACGGAGAGAAAAGGCAAAAGGCGCTCGGACGACTCTTGCAGGAGATCATAGCTCATTCGGGCGACATCACGGCCCTAGACTGGGTGGGACAATCGTCCAATTTCAACAGTTGTCTCCCAGCCGATATTTCCTCGTACAAGGCTCCGCCATGTCGACATACAGATATCGGTCTCCATGCTGCGACATGATATTGTGGCTATGGAGTCGGGTTCAAAATTGTATGCTACTCTTGAGAACCTCGGCGTTCCTCGTTTCGCAAACGCCAGACTGCAACTGCCCTGCATCGCATTTCCTCTCACAGAAGTCAGGCGGAGGCCTGGCCAAGATGGGGGCAGATGTTTTACTTACGACGTCGAGGCAGACGGGCTACAAGACCTGCTAATCACAACGGAAGACAAGCTAGTTCAATTCTCGTCTGCAAGGCGTACTCGGCAGACATTCTTGCTTGTCCGTCCATGGAGTCGGCATGATCTCGGGCTGATTAACTTTGCAGACGAGACGCAGAGCGTGGAAGATTGGCCTGAGCCTGGGTCTCCGTCGGATGATGTGCTTGGCGGCTATCCTGGATACAATGAACCGGCTACGCAAGGGTTGAGGTTGATAGTTCGCCTTGGACAGCCTTTTGGCGCACTTTTGCTAGCGCAGCAGTGGGGTGGGGAGTATAAGAGAATCGCTACGGATAACAATATCATCGCACAAGTCAAGGACATAGCTTCTGTTGATGACATGATGGACATCAGGATGCTGGAGATATTGTAGCTGCAAAGCACAGGTCATTTTCATTTCATACCTTGACAATACCTCCACATGAACAGTACCCCTAGAATTTGCATTGTATCAATCTCGATATCATATCATATATTGTCTTGTACATAAACAAGCTAATTCCACAATCAGACGTCCCAAGGAAAGAGGACAAAGGGCCTGTGCAAGCGCTTTCTAGGACTGCGCTGTTTGCCCATCTAGAGGTCCATCCTCTCTTTCAGCTCATTAAGGAACAGGAATCTAAGAGAGTCCCATGTTGGAAGCAGTATATGGTGCAACGGAGGAAGGAAAATCGGTCGAACGCATGGGTCGACAGCTGCAGACGGCGGTGAATATTTACTAGTGTATAAGATAAGACTCGGATACGTACGACTCTTACTTTTGAAACAGGTTCCTCCTGCAAACGACTCTCAACGTTCAACCGTGATGTGCCCCATTTACTTCATCCCACCATAATCCTCCCACCCATTCACCTCCAGTCCTCTCGCATCGAGCTCCTCAATGCTGGTCTTCTTCACAGGGACGGTCGCGTACCTTATGAAGTATGAACAATATCCATCAACTTCGAAGCACAAGGAACAGCAGATTCAGATGGCAAATCGCACGTGCAGGTTCGTTTGGTGTTGGCACTTAGCTGATGAACGACTTTAAGAAGAGCGGTTGGTATGAGGAAAAGAGCAAGGTGCTGAATATAGTGGTTAAACTTGAGTCGATTGATGGGAAGGAGTGTGTTAAGAGATTACAAAGGTGGGATATGTCGTGATTCTCGGTTTTATCTTCTCATTAATGGTCTTATTTTTCTTTTTTTACAGAATACAGGAGTTCCAGAAGTAGTAGAGAAGGTTAAATAAATATACCAGATATCGACCTCGTCGATTGTGTGAGTGATGGTACTTTCGTGAATGTGAATCTAAATTGATGGTGGTCTTGCGCTGCCTTGTCACTCCAGGGCGTTCAAAACTCACCAACGAAGTGTCCTAGGATGGCCGTGTATTAGAATGACTGTAGCATTAAACCGTCCACGTCAAAGGAGCGTGAACGTGACAAGGATTACTATTCTGTCTTTTGCAAAGCGCTGATAGCTAAGACGTCGACCCCTGACCGCTAGGTCAGATGGCATACCTATGGATAGCTTTAGAGCTAGTACGGTAACTGAAGTTCAGCCGCCGTAGCCAACTTCAGATGTTTGCTTGGCGCAAGCCGATGACTGAGTTTCAATGTGCCAGTCGGCATCGTTGACTGATTGCGATGAGCTCACTGTGTCTTGCAACATGGTTCCATTACCCCTCGACCATTCGTTCAATAGACCGTTGATTTCCGACCCGTTACTCAGTCGATTCATTCTACCATTGGATCGGGCAAAATCCGCTGCATCAGTGGTCCGTGAACGACTCACTCGATATGTGATCCTCATGATCAGTATCATTATCGCTACAACTGAATCGTTTATACAAACTGGATTACCAAAAGACCCTGAACCATATCACACATTGGCACTCAAGGGTGAAGAATGGCTGATGGAATTGATCGTTGGCCATCCTCAGCGCATCCGCTGTGAACTTGGCATACATACACATGTCTTCGAGAAGCTGATTGAGGAGCTTCGTGGTCTCGGTCATGGTAACTCTCGCTATGTCTCACTGGAAGAACAATTGGCCATTTTTCTATATACTTGTGTCACTGGTCTGACAATCAGACACGTTGGAGAGCGGTTCCAAAGATCCAGTGATACAATTTCAAAGTAAGTCTTGGATCTACCAATAACAGTTGGCCTTGACATTGTATCAGGTACTTTCGCAAAATATTGTTCATTTTCGCATCCCCTCCATTTTATTCAACACATGTACGCTTTCCGGATGGCAGTGTCATCCCCGACAAGATTCACAATGACCCAAAGTTCTGGCCCTACTTCAAAGGTGCTATTGGTGCCATAGATGGCAGCCATATTCATGCATCCCCGCCTTCATGTGATTGTACATTCTACCACAATCGAAAGGGCTTCATATCTCAAAATTGTCTGTTTGCCTGTGACTGGGACCTCAAGTTTATTCATGCAGAGACTGGCTGGGAGGGTTCGGTGACGGATGCACGTCTATGGGAGGAGGCTCATTCGGATGACTTAGACATTCCCCATCAAAAGTATCTCCTTGGTGATGCTGGGTTCCCGTCCTGCAAGGAGCTCCTCGTCCCTTACCGTGGTGTCCGATATCATCTTGCAGAATGGGGCCGTGCCAGCATAAGGTGCCTTTTTCTTTTTCTTTGTAGTGTTTTCAATTCTAATGGTCAATAGACCTGCCAATAAACAGGAACTATATAACCTTCGCCACGCCTCCGCACGGAACGTTATTGAAAGAATATTCGGCATACTAAAACGGCGCTTTCGTATCCTCCTCTTGTCGCCTGAGTACAAGATGGAGGTTCAAGCACACATTCCCGCTGCGCTATGCGCTATCCACAACTTCATTCGCACTCACGATCTCAAGGAAGGCCTTCTTCCTGAGAGACGCGTCGATTTTGACAACGACAACCCAGAATATCAAGAGCAGCCTGCTGACATGCCAGTGGCAGGGCAGCTTGAGGTCATCAACGACGCAAACGTACTACGGGACCATATCGCGCAGAAAATGTGGGATGATTACCAGTTAATTTTAGCTGAACGAGGCGTTTTAGATGACTTTTCCATACTTGACATTGACAATGACATTCTTGACGACGATGACGAATTGTAGTACTGTACATGTAGTGACTACAAATGAGAACTGCGCTTATTGTACGTGATGTGATGCTCGGAAAGACTTGAACTACATGCTGGCAAATTGCTGGATGACGGAGTGAACGAAAGCGCGTCGCAAAGTGGGATCTGTGGTTTCGATGTAAAAGCTAGTAACTCCATTGCTTCTCACAAATATATTCATCAGTGCCACTTTATCCTCCAGTGACAGGTCAGCATCTTGTTCCTGCAGGATACGAATGGCGAGCTTTCGTTCATCAGTTGTCCGGCTCTCGTCAGTGGCAACCATCTGCGTCACTAATGTATCAGTGAGTCGATTGAGGGCGCCTTGCATGCCTATCATTGCGACGGTGTTTGTAGGCTTGATGACCTTACTAGTGCTAGCCTCAGGTTGAGGTTTGATGTGTGCAACACCACTGCGGCTGGAGACCTTGGCTTTCTTCGACTCTGACTCTTGCTGTGATACTGATGTGAATGTTGTGGATGGAGGAGGTGCAAGAGATTGTGCGTCTGTGCCAGTCATGTCTGAATGGGTCCATTTCCCAGTGCTCGATGTCCTAGTAGAGAGAGAAGGTAGAGAAAGTGGAGCAGCAGCGACTTCTGAACTTCCGGCAATCACAGCATTATCATACGGCACATGGCCCCAACCAACCTCTTCTTCAGCCTCAAGTTCGCCCATGTGACTATCCACTGCAGGCCCAGCAACAACATTGGCATCCATGTGAGCTGCAGAACCCTGGTCGGATGAGTCGTCCACAATGGCAGGTGCTGCAGCCCTAGATGGGCGATAGGTAGCACGACCTCGAGCGCCGCTGCCACTTGGCATAATCTCTTGCATTTGAGTGTAATAGGTCCACCCAGCGTTTCTGTAAGGACGCATGACATGGTTGGCCTACAGTGACTCAAGCATGAGTAACAGCTGTAGACGGTGATACCAACTGACCTTCTTCTCCATATACGCATCCCATACGTCACTCGCAGCCTTCCCCTCAATACCAGCTCCGATCTGATTATCCCAGTGAGTGCCAGATGTGCGAAGGCGGTAGTTTTCAATAACGTGGTAAATGGTCTTCAACTAGGGATCTCAAGATCAGTAGCTGTTACTAGATAGATCAATAACATACCGATTGCCATTTGGTCTTACAATGGCCTCCAGTCTTTATTGGGCCAAGGGTCAAGTGCGCTGCAATGGCAGTTGCAGCATCATTGTGAACCTGTGGTTTGAACATCCCACTGTCTCCTATTTTCAAACGTTCTGTGTGGAGGTATGTGACAAGGGCATCTGTCTCTGCATCATTCCAGATCGCCTTTGGAGCCTTCTTGGCCTTTGACTCTTGAGACATGAGAAATAGTTGGTAGTGGATAGTAATGATAATTCCGATTATAATTGGTATGATTTGCCTGCGCTGCTCCCGCAGATTGAGGTTATGAGGCACATGCCACTGGAGCGAGGTCATTGCAAGAGATCAAGAAGGTTCAAGCTCCGTCTCGGCTCGATGCGAGCCGAGACATCTGAAGTTGGCTACGGCGGCTGAACTTCAGTTACCGTACTAGCTCTTAGCGTTCAGATTGCGACCGTTATAAAAATAGCTCATATTATCAGCGCTGCAGCATCGGAACCAGTGAAAGCAAGATCATGATTGAGGCGAGTTTCTCGAAACAGTACTAGTACTGGAATTGTTTCTATGAAGATAGCTTTTGAGGTTGCGATGCTCCAAAAATGATAGGCTGACGCCGCTGAAGCGCTGACGCATCGCACTCGTCCACAGCATTTTCGTCTGCCCGTGTAGTTACGGATGTTCATCCTGAGATGTGCTTGGAATGAACTCATGACATGGATTGCGTCTGACAGGAGTAGTCTAGCTGAGGGACGAAGTGGTATCATTTGATAGGAAGAGGTATACCGGAAGCGTATTTCTTTATGGGCTGGGGTTCCCACGTACCTGATTTAATTAGATTTGGCAAGCGCTGGGCCTCATGGCGGGTCTATTTCCAGCTGTACGCACCCCTATTCTATTTAAATCTCATCAGTATAAATTCAAACCAAGCAATCAAATACAATTACATGCTTGCTAGCAGACAAAGCCAGATTGCCGACCGATTTATAGCTGTACGCACCTGTACGCACCCACTGACATGCCGCACTTGCAATCGAGCAAACCATAAGCATATAAATAACCTACATGAGTTGGGTTATAAATGGGCAGAAATCCAGCTCTACTCACGACACATAAAATTGACGACGGAAACACAGAGTAAGTACGTTCTTCGTTAACTTCAAACACTACTGATCGTCCATCTTGCTATCTAGCGACATGTCAGGATTGCTCGATGGAGCAAAAAAAGCATATCTTACAGTGAAAAAGCGCGCGACGCCGGCACAGGCAATCCAGCCAGTGGCAATGCGAACGATGCGAATGCACACGAAGAAAGTGTCGGCAGTCGCGTTTTTCAAAGACGGTCGACGGATCGTCACTGCTTCAGAGGATAAAACTCTGCGAATCTGGGACATGAAGAAAAAGGTATTGGTGGGAGGGCCATTCGAGGGACACAGTGGCTGTGTGTATTCAGTCGCTGTATCGCTAGACGATAGGCGAATTGCGAGTGGTGGAGAAAATGGAACCATCATCATCTGGGACGTTGACAGCAAGCAGATGGTATTCAAACTGCCGGTAGAGCATACAAGTTGGGTGTACTCGGTGTGCTTCTCCCCCGATGGCAAGAGACTCGCAAGCGGGTCATTTGATGAAAGAGTTGTTATATGGGATGCAGAGACTGGCGCTGTTCTCTCAACATTCTTCGAAGGTTGGGTGTGTTGTGTTGCATTCAGCCCAGATGGGCTAAAATTAGCAGCCGGCAAATTGAATGGTACCATTCGGGTTTGGAGCACCGATAACGCCGAACTTCTTCTCTCGATCGACGCTCACCAAGGTTCTGTTCGAAGCGTTGTGTGGTCGCCAGACGGCCAGCAATTTGTCTCTGCATCAGACGACGACACAACAGTCAAGTTTTGGCACTCGTCGAATGGGACCCAGATCGGTCAACCTTGCACCGGTCATACTGACAACATCGACTCCTTAGCCATATCTTCCGATGGCTCCTTCATTGCAACTGCCTCGCAAGATAAGACTGTGCGCCTGTGGAACACAAAGTCACACCAGCAGATAGGACAGCTACTCAAACACACCGCGCGTGTTTGCTGCGTCGCCATTTCACCTAACGGAGAACTGCTCACCAGTGGAGACTTTGATGGGAATCTTCAGCTCTGGTCCATCGAGGACACACTTTCATTCGGGATGGATCCCTCATGCGATTTCTACTTTGTGCACCGCAGTAAGGTGAAGTTGGGCCAAAACCTCTATGCGGAGGCCCTTTCGGACGCGGACAAGGTGCGGACGATATCCGTCATTGATTTGGCAAATCTGATGGTGTTCGTAGGTCATTGAGCGCAACCCTTCGTATTATCTCGGGTACGAATTAAAGCATTCCGCACTTCGTGGAGCACAGCGCTATGATGATGCATCCGAGGCTTTTACAATCATGCTCTCCAAGTTGGACCATGCATCCGACCCACAGATACGACGTAAGCCCCAAACAACTCAAGTGCCGATGTGAAGATGACTTACATTTTTGTAGAGCTACGCCAGAAATACATCAGTCCATCTGAAGTAGAAGATGCGATTCAACGAGCTATTCACGCCCAACTGGAAAACGCTCCCCTTTGTCTCATTAACACCTCTACTGGACGTCTGTGCAATCGAGATGCGCAGATCAAAGCATTCATGGCCAGTTCAGAGCACAGAGCGCTTCTGCGTTCATTCGACATGCATGAGCCCCTCCAAACAGAGCCCATTAAGAAAACGGTCTTTAAGTACTTCAGTTGGGTCATGTTATCCCATAGATGGGGGAAAAAGGAGCCGGGGATGCACGACATTCAGGGCAAGGACATATACGGCTTGAATCCAGTCGGAACAATCGTGAAGTTGCAGAAGTTCTGCGAAGTCGCTCGCCACGCGGGGTATCGTTGGGCGTGGAGCGATACATGCTGCATCGACCAGAGCAACAGTGCCGAACTCCAGCAATCGGTCAACTCTATGTTCATCTGGTATCGCTACTCAGCGCTCACCATCGTCTACCTATCGGATGTTCCTCCTTCGTCACGGTCTGGTGCGCTCGCAAAAAGTGTTTGGAATACACGAGGATGGACCGTTCAGGAGTTCCTTGCTCCTAAAATTATTCTCTTCTATCAAGCAGATTGGTCCCTATATCTCGATGATCGCTCACGCAACCACAAGGAGTCTGTCAGGATCATGACGGAGTTGGAGCATTCAACTGGCATAAATAAACAGGCCCTTGCCGACTTCCGTCCGGGGACAAGATATGTCCGAGAGAAACTTCGATGGGTGTCAAACCGTGGCACCACGAGGGAGGAAGACATCGCGTATTCGCTGTTTGGGATCTTCCGCGTTCACCTTCCTGTAATCTATGGAGAAAAAAGACAGAACGCGCTTGGACGACTCTTGGAGTACATCATAACCCATTCAGGCGACATCACAGCCCTTGATTGGGTGGGACAATCGTCCAACTTCAACAGTTGTCTCCCAGCCGAGATTTCCTCATACAAGGCTCTGCCATACACGCTACCATCTCTATATGAACAAGACATGCAGATATCGATCTCCAAACTGCGAAACAATATCGTGGCTGTGAAGTCGGCTTCAAAACTGTATACCCTCCTTGATAATCTCAGCGGTCCTCATTTTGCCAACGCCAGACTGCAATTACCTTGCATCACATTTCCTCTCACAGAAGTCAGGCGGAGGGTTGGTACGCCTTACACTTATCATATAAAGGCAGACGGACTCAAAGACCTAGAAATCACAACGGCGGACAAGCTGGTTCAATTCTGGCCTAGCAAGTCCACCTCACAGAAATTCTTCCTCATCCTTCCATGGAATCGTCAAGATCTCGGGCTACCTGATTTTGCAGACGAGATGCAGGGCGCAGACGATCGGCCTGAGCCTGGGTCTCCATCAGATGATCCGCTCCACTTATCTCCTTCAGACAACGAGCAGGCTGGTTCGCAGTCTCTTATGCGAGAGTCGAGCTTGCTCGATCGCCTCGGACAACGTTTTGGCGCACGTCGGCTAGAGCAGAAGCGGTCTCGCACGCGAGAGTTGGAGTTGGTTGTTCGCCTTGGACAGCCTTTTAGCGCACTTTTACTAGCGCAGCAGCGGGGTGGGGAGTATAAGAGAATCGCTTCAGGTTGCAATATCATCGCACGAGTTAGGGATATGACTCGTGTCGATGACATGATGAATGTCAGGACGCTAGAGATATTGTAGCTGCATTCTGGTTGAACGACGAGCATCTTTCACTCATTTTCATTCATACTTCGACAGCCCCTGCATAGAAAATTATGTGGTATTGTAAAACAGGCAAGTGAATAATCTAATTGTATAATTGAATCGTCATTGAGAACACTAGGCTAGACAGTCTTGTGATTTTTCGCATCATTGCCCTACCAGATGCCGTCATAAATCAAACTTATATACATCTGAGAGAGATGCACAAATGCACGTCGCTTTATGAGAGGCGCCCGAGAAGAACTCCAGTAAGCATTGACGCGTGTCGCCATGTTGCAGGAAGACATCGCGTACTTATTTTTTGGCATCCCCTCCCATCTATGGCGAGAAGAGACAATCCGCATAGCTAATTCGGGCGGTATATCTTTGTCCGACTGGGCTGGAAAATCATCGTTTAATAACAGTCTCCCAGCTTATATTTCCTCATACAACGGGCTGTCGTGCACTCTGCCATCTCTATCTGAAGTCAGACTTGATACCTTCCGACACTCTTCAAATCCTTCTGCACCTCAACGCAGTACCAACTAAACACCCCCAGTGCAATAACATCAAGATAGAGGTACAGCTCGTCCACTGAATGTCACAGGTGTGTCTTACATCCGCTTCAACACTAGTGCAAGTGCTAATCTGTAAATGAGGCGTGCATATGGCAGGCATCACAGGGCATCATCTCTCACAGAGGATCTCAAATACCAATACTTGGTGCTCGACTGTCCGTGCAGAAGTAGAAGGTCGTGGAAGTCCTGCGGGTGATACTATTTAGCTCGGTAACTTCGGATCTTCAAGAGTAAAACCACTCTTCAAGCTGAAGTGCTTTTGCACCTCACATTGAATGCAATGTTAGTGCAACCAATGTAAAGCTAGAAGCATGTGCGCCAATCGTAGTGGTAGCTTCGTCAATCCTGGATGGGTGACTCTGTGCCTACATCCATTTTGGTACTCGGTCGTTCCTTCTATATTCCTCAACACCAGCACCAAATGCTAATCTGCAAACAAGGCGTGTATTATGGCAGTCACCGCAGGGTTTCATTCCCAGAGGTTCTCGAGTACCAACTACTTGGTACTTGACTAGTGACTGTTCGTGTCGAGCAGAAATACATGGATACCTCGTCCCATCTCATTGGTCCGTCATAGTTCGGCCATCCCCAAGGCAAAGATTGTGTTTGCCAACCTCAATCATTACACCTGAGATGAAAAATACCGACAATACTGCATAGAACCATGAAGAGCGTTGATGAAATGATCCTCTGTTTGAAGTGTCTTGACTTCAAGGCGCGTTTGCATCGAATGCGTTCCTGGGAGATAATCGTCCACATGAGCAGGAAGAGGAGACTGTCAACAACAATCTGGGGCTAGTGCAATTATCCAAGACGGAAAACTTGCACATGAGGTCTAGAGCGCAGACCAGCAAGATAGAGCAAGATGCATTGGTTGCCGCGTGCCCCGGATGTAGCACCCCATCAATATCAAAAGGCGCCTAGAGATCGCTCTAGGCCTTCTAGATCTCGCGACGAAGCAGAATGCATTGTGTACTACACAGGATGATGAAAGTAGAATAGAATATACTCATCTGCAGAATTAACTGTGAGAGTACCAGACCGATGCTCATTGAAGCGGATTTGCTGTGCACAGGGTTTATATATGACGGGCGTTTATGAGGGACAGTGTTGATGCGAAGAAGCAACGCTGTAGTAGCGTGGTAAGAGAGGGTAAGACCCATCAAGAACCCTACAAAGAACCACGGACAAGCTACATCAGTCGGGTTATGGGCAGAACACAAGTCTACTCACGACACACAAGATTGACGATATAGCCATGAAGTACTCTCGTGAACTTCAAATCCCACTGAACATCCATGACATGTTGGCAAGTGTGCTTGATGGAGCAAGAATGGCGTATCATGCTGTGAGAGAGTTCGCGACACTGTATCAGACAACACAACCGACGCCGACGATGCCAGGGCGCACGAGGATGATGTCAACAGTCACGTTCTTCAAAGCGAGTCAGCGGATTGTCACAGGTTCGGACCACATTGCGCGCAGTTGGGATACAGAGAAAGGAGCATTGGTAGGAAGGCATACTGAAGCTGTGAGGTCACGTATCCAGTCGTTGAAAGTCATTGAATCACCGGATGACTGCGAGTTGCGAGCAGTTAGTGTTGCCACGAAGTGAGCTGAACTGAAACGAAGTGTGAGTTCGGTCACACTTCATTTTTCGAAGTCAAATGAACTGCACTAAAAGAAAGTCGGCTATGAAACCAGCCAATCAGGTGTCCGAGCGATATACACAGCATGTACTTGAGATATGAAGTGGCTATGTGCGCCAAGCTAAATCTACGCTAAGATATCCTCCAAGTCGTCCTCAGCTGTGATCGAGTTTCGAACGAGATTGCGAAGTTCATCCAACTTCCCTGCATGTATCAGCTCCTCCATAGCCCTTTGTGTCACAGGTCCAGAAATGGCATAGTCTTCCTCCTTTGCGATAAAGTCCCTTGTGAACTCGAAGCACAGTCTCTCCTGCCTAAATGAAAACTTGAGTATTTGTAGGGCTTCCATCAGTTCAGGCGACATTCTGCTGCGGCAGAGTGAGCTTGTCTCTTTGCTGGATGAAAAAACGCGCTCGCAAGGCACTGAAGATGCCTGTGCCGGAAGAATGTCCATCGCGACACAAAACAATAGCGGGTAAATTTTCTCCATGCGCTCTGTGGTGGGATATGAGGCTGCTTGGCAATCCATAAGCCTGGTGTTGAAAAGCATGACGATATTGTGCTGGATGAACTGGAGTAGTACTAGCACTAAGCAAAAGAAGGATGAATAGGAGCACTTGAAGTCGGAGATGGCTGAATGTTCCATTGCTGAAAACTCATGTTGAAAATTTTGGTTTCTCTATCAGACGGCGAGCTCGAATACTTATACTGGCTGCTTAGCGTCGCGAAAGGGCATGGCCACAGGCCTCCCATTGTGCTCGATGGGCGGCAAGCTAACAGTGTATTGTATAGCCTTGCATTGGCTTGCGGGTAGGAATCCTCCGAAACTGCCAGTATGTTGTGTATGGGTTCGAATTCACAGATATTGTCAAGCAATGGCCGCCATGGTAGTAGTCAGTACCAGAGGCTGGCAAGTATAGCGCTCAAGATAAGAAACTATTGGCGTGCGATTAGCCAAATTGGGTTGCTGCATCGCCTCATTTACGAAAATGTTTGATCGAAGTGTAACGAACCAGACTGTAACAAACTGCCTCATTTTCGAAGTGAAGTGAAGTCAGTTCGAACTGAGTTCAGTTCACCAGCAACACTAGCGAGCAACACAGCTGATGATATGATGATCTGGGATGTTGACGAGCAGAAAGTACTCGGTCCACCGAGGCACTGATGGAAGATGGAAGGAGCGAAATGAGATCCACGTTGCAACAACGTGGTAGGGGCCAACGATATATAAAGAGCCTACATGAATTGGGTTATGGGCAGGTATCCAGCTCTACTCACGACACATAAGATTGATAACGGCAGCACAGAGTACGCTTCTCGTTAGCTTCAAATACCACTGACCGCCCATATTCCTATCTAGCGACATGTCAGGATTGCTCGATGTAGTAAAAAAAGCATATCTCACTGTGAGAGGGCGCGCGACGCCAGCGCAAACGACACAGCCGGCGCACACACAAACGATGCGAGTGCACACGGAGGCGGTGTCGGCAGTCGCGTTCTTCAAAGACGGTCGACGGATCGTCACTGCTTCAGAGGATAAAACTCTGCGAATCTGGGACGTGGAGCAAAGAGCATTGGTGGGAGGGCCATTCAAGGGACACAGTGACTATGTGCTTTCAGTCGCTATATCACCAGACGATAGGCGAATTGCGAGTGGTGGAAAAGATGGAACTATCATCATCTGGGATGTCGAGAGCAAGCAGATGGTATTCAAACCGCTGGTGAAGCATATGGGTCCGGTTTCATCGGTGTGCTTCTCCTCCGATGGAAAGAGACTCGCAAGCGGGTCATGGAATACAGAAGTTATGATATGGGATGCTGAGACTGGCGCTGTTCTCTCAACACTCGGGGATGTTTATGTTTATGAAGGTCCGGTGGAATGTGTCGCCTTCAGCCCCAATGGGCTAAAATTAGCATTCGGAGTATCGGGTAGCATCCGGATTTGGAGCATCGATAATCCCGAGCTTCTATTTGATATCAATGCTCACAAAGATTTTATTCGAAGCGTTGTGTGGACGCCCAACGGCCAGCAACTTGTCTCTGCATCAAGAGACAAAACAATCAAGTTTTGGGACTCGTCGAAAGGGACCCAGATAGGTCAACCTTGCACCGGTCACACTGGCGTCATCACGTCACTTGCCATCTCTTCTGATGGCTTCTTATTGCATCCACCTCATACCATAATGATGTGCGCCTGTGGAACACAAAGTCACACCAGCAGATAGGACTGCCACTCAAACACACCGCATGGTTTTCCTGCCTCGCAATTTCTCCCAGTGGAGAACTGCTCGTGAGTGGAGACTGTCTTGGGAATCTTCGACTCTGGTCCGTCGAGAATACACTTTCCGCAAATTCCTCATACTTCGTGCACCGTACTAAGGTGAAGTTGGGACAAAACCTCTACGTGGAGGCCCTGTTGGATGCGGAAAGGGTGCGGACGATATCCGTCATTATTTTAACATCTGTGATGATGTTCGTAGGTCATTGAGCTCAAACCTTCGTCTCATCTTGGATACGAATTGAAGCATGCAGCGCTTCACGGAGCACAGCGCTATAATGATGCATTCGAGGCCTTCACAATTATGCTCTCCAAGTTGGATGATGCACCCGACCCACAGATACAACGTAAGCTCCAAACAACTCAAGCGCCGACTTGAAGACGACTTACAATTTTTGCAGAGCTACGCCAGAAATATGTCAGTCCATCTGAAGTAGAAGATGCTATTCGACGAGCCATTCACGTTCACCTGGAACACGCTCCCCTTCGTCTAATCAACACCTCTACTGGACGTTTGTGCAATCGAGATGCGCAGATCAACGCATTCGCAGAGAGTATAGAGTACAAAGAGCTTTTCACTTCACTGGTGATGCATGGGCTCCTCCAAACGGAGTCCATCAAAGAAGTAGTCGCAAAGTACTTCAGTTGGGTCATGTTGTCCCATAGGTGGGAAAGGAAGGAGCCGCTCCTGTACGACATTCAAGGCAGGGACATATACGACTTGGATCCTGTCGGAACTATTGTGAAGTTGCAGGAGTTCTGTAAAGTCGCACGCAATGCGAGGTATTGCTGGGCGTGGAGCGATACCTGCTGCATCGACCAGAACAACAATGTTGAGCTCCAGCAATCAGTCAACTCGATGTTCATCTGGTATCACTACTCAGCGCTCACTATCATCTACCTATCAGATGTTCCTCCTTCGTCAGAGTCTGGCGCACTCGCAAACAGCATTTGGAACACGCGAGGATGGACCGTTCAGGAGTTCCTCGCTCCTAAAATTGTTATCTTCTACCAAGCAGATTGGACCCTATATCTCAACATACGCTCACGCAACCACAAGGAGTCTGTCAGTATCATGGGGGAATTGGAACGTTCGACTGGCATAAATGCGCGGGCGCTCGTCGCTTTCCGCCCGGGAATGAGGGATACCCGAGAGAAACTTCAATGGGCATCAACGCGTGTCACTTCGTTGCAGGAAGACATCGCGTATTCGCTGTTTGGGATCTTCGGCGTCCACCTTCCTGTAATCTACGGAGAAACAAGACAGAACGCGCTCGGACGACTCTTACAGGAGATCATAGCCCATTCGGGCGACATCACAGCCCTTGATTGGGTAGGACAATCGTCCAACTTCAACAGCTGTCTCCCAGCCGACATTTCCTCATATAAGGCTCCGTCATATACACTGCCATCTCTATCCGAAGACGAGATGCAGAATTCGGTCTCCACGTTGCGAAATGCTGTGGCTGTGGAGTCGGCTTCGAAATTGTATACTCTCCTTGAGAACCTCGGCGTTCCTCGTTTTGCAAACGCAAGACTGCAACTGCCCTGCATCGCATTTCCTCTCACAGAAGTCAGGCGGAGGTCTGGCCAAGATAGGGCCAGATGTTTCACTTATGACATCAAAGCAGATGGGCTACAAGACCTGCTGATCACAACGGAAGACAAGCTTGTTCAATTCTCGTCTGCAAGGCGTACTCGGCAGACATTCTTGCTTGTCCGTCCGTGGAGTCGGCATGATCTCGGGCTAGTTAACTTTGCAGACAAGACGCAGAGCGTGGAAGATTGGCCTGATCCTGGGTCTCCTTCGGATGATGCGCTTGGCGGCTATCCTGGATACGATGAACCGGCTGTGCAAGAGTTGAGGTTGATAGTTCGTCTCGGACAGCCTTTTGGGGCACTCTTGCTAGCGCAGCAGTGGGGTGGGGAGTATAAGAGAATCGCTACGGATAACAATATCATCGCACAAGTCAGGGACATGGCTTCTGTTGATGACATGATGGACGTCAGGATGCTGGAGATATTGTAGCTGCGAAGGATGGGACATTTTCATTTCATGCATTGACAATACTTCTACATGAACAGTATCCCTAGAATTTTGCGTCATATTGGTCTCATTTACACACAAGCTAATCCCAAAATCAGACGTCCTGGGGAATAGGGGAAAGCTCCGGTGTAAGCGCCTTCTAGAACTGCACGTCTAGACGCTAGCGCTCAAGCGCTCACCTCCCATCCAGTTTGTTGAGGAGCAAAATCGGGCAAGGGTCCAATCTTGGATGCAATATATGGTGCAACGAATGAAAGAAAAAAAGGTCGAACGCTTACATAATGCTGGTGAGAAATGGCTCCCATGCTTCAAACACGTCAACAGAATCAATCGCACTGTATAAGATAAGATAACCAAAATGTACTTAAATTTTGGCGTGAGGTTTTCTTGTCTCTCAGATCAACCAATGGTGATGTACTCCATCCCACCATAGCCCTCCCATCCATTCACATCCAGTCCTGCCGTATCGAACTGCTCAATGCTGGTCTTCTTTTCAGCGACGTTCGTAGACCTTATGAACTACGAACGCTAGCCATGAACTTCGAAGCACAAGGAACCGCGTCACAAGTCTAGGTCTCAGTCCTTGGCCCACACGAAGCAAAACCAAGAACAAGATGCGAAATATTCCACGATCGCGCGACACTGAACGTCGAAATCTAGCTTAGCCCTTTGGCGCCGGTGAATGACGAAGAGGCAGAGGCGACAAGTAAATCTCATCTACACGTTCTTTATCAGTCATATAATGCCACTTAGGTGCCTGCTCGAACTCGCAGCAACAATAAAAAGCACATTCGAATGCATCGTTCAAACCCATTTCTACCGCCCACAGCACAGCCGACATCTTCATCTACGTCCTCCAGCTCGACGGTGGTCTCCTCCCCACATGCATAAACGCCTCCACTCTCGCCTTCGCACCCGCATGCATTCCCATCTTTCTACTTTGTCTGTGCTATCAGCTGAGGCGTGCATGGCACCCAATCTTTACTCGATCTAACCACAGTCGAAGAAAACGACGTGCCGGGCGTCGTGGTGGGCGTGATGCCTCTTACAGGATGCGTAACGCTCGTCCAGATGGAGACCACATTGCATATGGATCGCTTTGAGGAGGTGTTCAGAGTCGCGTGTGATGCGGGCAAGGTGCTCTAGAGTAAGATAAGGGATGTGTTTAGGGAACGGACGGGGGATCGAGGCTGGACCCGAGATGGACTGAGGAGACGTAGGACGTTCATGCCCACTATAGCTAACAGCTCCGGTTATGTACGAAGACTCCTGATCAGTACCGGTCCGGTAACTCGAAGCAACACTCTTACTCCATCGATCATCATCATGATGAGCAACACCAGCGCTAGCGTCCCAGATGTCCACTCTGAATTCAAGGTCGTCGATCCTAGGCACTGACTTGTACGAGGCATGTATCGCAGTAACACCATCATCGTTACCTCAAACGCTTCTCCTGCCATGTTGAAGCAGTTGCGCAGTTCACGATGCAACAAGCTAATTTCGAATACTATCCCAGTGCAAAAGTCGTTATTTATTCATGCACCACGACAAGCACCACCAGTTCTCTAGAGCATATATCGAAAAGCACCAAGTGGTTCGTATCTTTCCAACTATCCCATTCTCTATCAGGCTGATTTAATACATGCAGGTTTCGCCGATGAACAACTAACACAAGACGAACGTCCCTGGCTCCAAGATATATGCAAGTATTTCAAGCCTGCGTACCTCGATTATCTCCAGTCTTATATGTTCAAACCCGATCGAGTGATTATATGCCCTCTTCCCCTTACTTGTAACTCCATTGACGCGCACCCGTAGATCTCCGTGACCTTCCTCCCATCTTCTGATGACCCCGATGCAGCATCAAGATCGAAGCGAGAGGCACCTGGCTAGAGACAGTTTTATGGGAGGTCCCGCTCATGGTGTGTCTTTGTGACATGTATTTTCGGTATGCGGATCGGGATCGGGATCATACCGGTTAAGAAGGTAAGTCAACTCCTTTCTCGGTTCTTGATTCTTTGTGCTACTGAGTATGGGCTTCGTCTAATCAACGCCTCTACTGGACATTTATGCAATCGAGACGCACAGATCAACACATTCACTGAGAGTACAGAGTACAAAGAGTTTTTGCATTCATTATACATGCATGCGTCCCTCCAAACAGGGTTCATCAAAGAAGCGGTCACGAAGTACTTCAGTTGGGTCATGTTGTCCCATAGGTGGGAAAGGAAGGAACTGCTACTGCATGACATTCAGGACAAGGTCATATACGACTTGGATCCGGTCGGGACCATTGTAAAGTTGCAGAAGTTCTGCAAAGTCGCTCGCGATGCGGGGCATCGCTGGGCGTGGAGCGATACGTGCTGCATCGACCAGAACAACAATGTCGAGCTCCAGCAATCAGTCAACGCCATGTTCATCTGGTATCACTATTCAGCGCTCACAATCGTCTACCTATCAGATGTCCCGTCCTTGTCAAAGTCGGGTGCGCTTGCAAACAGCGCTTGGAACACGCGAGGATGGACCGTTCAGGAGTTTCTTGCCCCTAAAATTGATCTCTTCTATCAAGCAGATTGGACCCTATATCTCAATGACCGCTCACGCAACCACAAGGAGTCTGTCAGTATCATGAGGGAGTTACAGGATTCAACTGGGATAAATGCGCGGGCGCTCGTCGACTTCCGTCCAGGGTTGAGAGATGCCCAAGAGAAACTTCGATGGGCGTCAAACCGTCACACCACGAGGGAGGAAGACATTGCGTATTCGCTGTTTGGGATCTTCGGCGTTCACCTTCCTGTAATCCACGGAGAAAACAGACAGAACGCACTCGGACGTCTCTTACAGGAGATCATAGCCCATTCGGGCGACATCACAGCCCTTGATTGGGTCGGACAATCGTCCAACTTCAACAGTTGTCTCCCAGCCGAGATTTCCTCATACAAGGCTCTGCTATGCACGCTACCACCACTACCTGAACAAGATATGCAGATATCGGTTTCCACGCTGCGAAACAATACTGTAGCTGTGGAGTCGGCTTCAAAATTGTATACCATTCTTGAAAACCTCAGTGTTCCTCGTTTCGCAAACGCCAGACTGCAATTACCCTGCATTGCATTTTCTCTCACAGAAGTCAGGCGGAGGCCTGGTCAAGATGGTGTCAGATGTTTCACTTACGACGTCAAGGCGGACGGGCTACAAGACCTGCTGGTCATAACGGAAGACAAGCTAGCTCAATTCTCTCCTGCAAGACGTACTCGGCAGACATTCTTGCTCGTCCGTCCGTGGAATCGGTATGATCTCGGGCTGATTAACTTTGCAGACGAGGCGCAGAGCGTAAACGATTGGCCCGAACCTGAGTCTCCGTCAGATGATACGATCGCCGGCTATGCGAGAGTTAAGGTTGCTCGTTCGCCTCGGACAGCCTTTTCACGCATTTTTGCTAGCACAGCAGTGGGGTGGCGAGTATAAAAGAATCGCTTCGAATAACAATATCATCGCACAAGTCAGGGACATGGCTTCTGTTGATATGATGGACGTCAGGATGCTGGAGATATTGTTGTTGCGACAAACGGGACATATTCATTCCATACCTTGACAACACCTCCACATAAACATAAACAGTACCCCTAGAATTTTGCATTGTATCGATCTCGATATCATATCATATATCGTCTCGTCCATGAACAAGCTAATCCCAAATTCAGACGTCCCAGGACAGAGGAGAAAGCGCCCGTGCAAGCGCTTTCTAACACTGCGCTGTTTGCCCATATGTCTAGACTCGTTAATGGCCTTGTTTTTCTTTGTTACAGAATACGAGAGTTCCAGAAGTTGTGACAAAGGTTTAAGAAATGTACCAGATATCGGTCTTGTGGATTGTGTGAGTGATGATACTTTCGTGAATGTGAATCTAAATTGATGACGACCTTGCGCTGCCTTATCACTCCAGGGAGTTCAAAGCTAGACGACGAAGTGTCCTGATGGCGATGTATTAGCATGACTGTAGCATCAAACCGTCCACGTCAAAGAAACGTGGCGGTGACAAGGAATACTCTTCGGTCTCTTGCAAAACTCCTCCAGTGCTGATAGGTAAGACTAGAAAAGCCTGCGATTGTGTTTCTAAAGACAGCTTTTGAGAGGTTGCGATGCTCGAAAAATGATAGCCTTCCGCATCGCCCTGGTCCACAGCATTTTCGACTTCCTGTGTAGTTCCCGATGTCCATCCTGAGATGTGCTTCGATTGAACTCATGGTATGGATTGCATCTGGCAGAAGTAGTCTGCCCGAGAGACGAAGTGGTACCACTTGATAGGAACTGAAATTTCGGGGTACACAGGAAGCGTATTATAATTCTTCGGGGAAAGTATAGGGATATAATTAGTGCTGTGAACAGTAATTGATTATCACAGGCGTTTATGGACAGGCGCTGATGGAAGGAGCGAAATGAAATCCATGCTGTAGCAACATGGAGCAAATGATAAGTATATAAAGAGCATAAGGTTATCGCCAGAAATGCAACTCTACTCACGGACACAAACGATCGACGACTTAACCACAGAGTATGCTCCTTGTCAACTTCAAACGTCACTGACCGTCCATCTTCCTGTCTAGCAAAAAAAGCATATCTTACTGTGAAAAGGCGCCCGACGCCGACACAAACGATGCCAATGCACACGAAGAAATTGTGGGCAGTCGCGTTCTTCAAAGACGGTCGACGGATTGTCACTGCTTCAGAGGATAAAATTTTGCGAATCTGGGACGTGGAGAAAAGGGTATTGGTGGGAGGGCCATTTGAGGGACACAGTGGCTGTGTGTCTTCAGTCGCTGTATCGCCAGACGATAGGCGAATCGCAAGCGGTGGAGGCGATAGAACCATCATCATCTGGGACGTCGACAGCAAACAAATGGTATTTAAACCGCTGGTGGAGCATACAAAATGGGTCCGGTCGGTGTGTTTCTCCCCCGATGCGCAAGAGACTCGCAAGCGGGTCATATGATTGTACAGTGGTTATGTGGGATGTGGAGACTGGCGCTATTCTCTCAAGACTCCAGAGTGGGGGGTTGGTGTTTTGTGTCGCCTTCAGCCCAGATGGGCTAAAATTAGCATCCAGCGGAGCATTTGGTATCATTCGGATTTGGGACACCGATAGCGCCAAGCTTCTTCTCAGGATCGACGCTCACGGCAATTGGATTCAAAGCGTTGTGTGGTCGCCTGACGGCCAGCAACTCGTCTCTACATCAGACGACGACACGACAATCAAGTTTTGGTACTCGTCGAATGGGACCCAGATCAGTCAACTTTGCACCGGTCACACCGACGAAATCAACTCCCTGGCCATCTTTTCTGATGGCTCCTTCATTGCAACTGCCTCGCAAGATATGACTGTGCGCCTGTGGAATACAAAGTCACACCAGCAGATAGGACAACCACTCAAACACACCGCAAGGGTTTACTGCGTCGCAATTTCTCCCAATGGAAAACTGCTCGTGAGTGGAGACTATGACGGGAATGTGCAGTTCTGGTCCGTCGAGAGCACACTTTTCGCAGCATCCGAGATGGATTCCTTATATGAACCCTCCTTTGCGCCCCGCAGTAAGGTGAAGTTGGGACAAAATCTCTATGGGGAGGCCCTTTCGGACACACTTTCCGCAGCATTCGGGATGGATTCCTCATATGATTCCTACTTTACGCACCGCAGTAAGGTGAAGTTGGGACAAAATCTCTATTGGGAGGCCCTTTCGGATGCGGACAAGGTGCAGATGATATCCGTCGTTGTTATAACATTTACAATGATGTTCGTAGGTCATTGAGCTCTACCCTTCGTCTCATCTCGGATACGAATTGAAGCATGCAGCGCTTCACGGAGCACAGCGCTATGATGATGCATTCGAGGCCTTCACAATTATGCTCTCCAAGTTGGATGATGCACCCGACCCACAGATA
Source organism: Suillus subluteus (assembly GCA_016647755.1). NCBI lineage: Eukaryota > Fungi > Basidiomycota > Agaricomycetes > Boletales > Suillaceae > Suillus > Suillus subluteus. The sequence goes on along the minus strand of JABBWI010000017.1, from coordinate 932,455 downwards.
CAACGTAAGCCCAAAACAACTCAAGCGACGAGTTGAAGATGACTTACATTTTTGCAGAGCTACGCCAGCAATACGTCAGTCCATCTGAAGTAGAAGATGCTATTCGACGAGCCATTCACGCCCAACTGGAAAACGCTCCACTTCGTCTAATCAACACCTCTACTGGACGTTTGTGCAATCGAGATGCGCAGATCAACACATTCATGGAGAGTACAAAGTACAAAGAGCTTTCGCATTCATTGGACATGCATGCGCCGCTCCAAATGGAACACATAAAAAAAACGATCGCGAAGTACTTCAGTTGGGTCATGTTGTCCCATAGGTGGGAAAGGGAGGAGCCGCTACTGCACGACATTCAGGGCGGGGATATATACCACTTGGATCCGGTCGGAACCGTGGTGAAGTTGCAGAAGTTCTGTGAAGTCACTCACAGTGCGGGATATCGCTGGGCGTGGAGCGATACGTGCTGCATCGACCAGAACAACAATGTTGAGCTCCAGCAATCAGTCAATTCCATGTTCATCTGGTATCACTACTCAGCCCTCACCATTGTCTACCTATCAGATGTCCCGCCCTCTTCAAAGTCGGGCGCGCTGGCAAATAGCACTTGGAACACGCGAGGATGGACCGTTCAGGAGTTCCTCGCTCCTAAAATTGTCCTCTTCTACCAAGCAGATTGGTCCCTATATCTCAACATACGCTCACGCAACCACAAGCTGTCTGTTAGTATCATGGAGGAGTTGAAGGATTCAACTGGCATAAATGCGCAGGCGCTCGTCGACTTCCGGCCAGGGACAAGAGATGCCCGAGAGAAACTCCGATGGGCGTCAAACCGTGACACCACTAGGGAGGAAGACATTGCCTACTCTTTGTTTGGCATCTTCGATGTTAACCTTCCTGTTATCTACGGAGAGAAAAGACAAAAGGCGCTCGGACGACTCTTGCAGGAGATCATAGCCCATTCGGGTGACATCACAGCCCTTGATTGGGTCGGACAATCATCTAACTTCAACAGTTGTCTCCCAGCCGAGATTTCCTCATATAAGGCTCTGCCATGCACGTTACCATCTCTATCTGAACACGACATGCAGATATCGGTTTCCACGCTGCGAAACAATTTTGTAGGTGTGCAACTGGCTTCAACACTGTATACCACTCTTGAGAACCTCAGTGTTCCTCGTTTCGCAAACGCCAGATTGCAATTGCCCTGTATTGCATTTCTTCTCACAGAAGTCAGGCGGAGGGTTGATACACCTTGCACTTATCACATAAAGGCAGACGGACTCGAAGACCTGGAAATCACAACGACGGACAAGCTGGTTCAATTCTGGCCTGGAAAGCCCACCTCACAGAAATTCTTGCTCATCCGTCCGTGGAACCGTCATGATCTCGGGCTGCCCGACTTTGCAGATGAGATGCAGAGTGTGGACGGTAGGCCTGAGCCCGGGTCTCTATCAGATGATTCGCTTGGCTTATCTCCTTCAGACAACGAGCCGGCCGGTTCGCAGTCTCTTATGCGAGAGTCGAGCCTGCTCGTCCGCCTCGGACAGCGTTTGGGCGCACTTTGGTTATGGAAGCAGGATTCGCGGTCTCACACGCGAGAGTTGGAGTTGGTTGTTCGCCTTGGACAGCCTTTTAGCGCACTTTTACTAGCGCAGCAGCGGGGTGGGGAGTATAAGAGAATCGCTTCGGGTTGCAATATCATCGCACAAGTTAGGGGCATGACTCATGTCGATAACATGATGAATGTCAGGACGCTAGAGATATTGTAGCTGCATTCTTGTTAAACAACGAGCATCTTTCACTCATTTTCATTCATACCTCGACAGCCCCTGCATGGAGAATTATGTCGTCTTGCGAAACAGGCAAGTAAATAATCCAATTGTATAATTGAATCGTCATCGAGAGCACTGGGCTAGACAGTCTTGCTAATTTTCGCATCCCTACCCTACCAGAGGCCCTTATAAATCGCGATTGCACGGATCCTCGTCGCTTTACGCGCAGGATGAGAGGCGCCCGAGAGAAACTCCAGGAGGCATCGAGGCGTGTCACCATGTTGCAGAAAGACATCGCGTACTTATTTTTTGGCACCTCTCCCTATGGCGAGAAGAGACAAATGCGCATAGCTCATTCGGGCGGTATTTTTGCCCTCGACTGGGCCGGAAAATCATCCAAGTCTAATAGCTATCTCTAAGCTGATACAACGCGCCGTCATGCATGCCACCATCTCTATCTGAAAACAACATAAGTACTGTGTGAAATCGGATTCGAAACTGTATACCCTCCTTGAGGACCTCGGTGTCCCTCGTTTCGCGAACGCCAGACTATCACTACCTTGCATCACATTTCAGGCCGCAGTCAGTGACAAGTAAAGGTGGTGAAGATGTTGCAGGAGCAACTGACAATTCCGGGCTGTGCCTTGGAGAGAAAAGAAAGGAATGTCAAATTTGTTGGATGCTCGGGAGAAAATTCGATAGGTGTTTCTGTATTCTCTGCAAACCACAGTTTGAGGTTCTCAACAAAGAATCCCAATGATAATAGAGTCCCTTCGTTGAGAACCATAGCTGCGCAGTGAGTCCAATTTCATAGGAGACGTCTTGACGAATATACTACTAATGTTACATGACGCTGGATAAAGGTACTTCGTCCATCCATCTCACCGATTCGTCATAGTTCGGCCACTGTAACACACCGTTAGCTGGACACTTAACGAAAGGCACTTAACATACGTGACAGTTTTGCGTTCGGTTGTTGCCACCTCCGTCTTCGCGCGGTTCAGGACTTTCTGGAACTCGGCTACTCTATGACGCATACGGGAGTGCATGTACGCCTTTGAGCACTTGATGTGGTAGTGTAGATAATCGCGGAATAGCTGTACGTGCGATATCGTATTGAACGAGATGTTGGCGTTCGCAAAGTGGCGAGGGAAGAGGACAAAGGTAACATAGCCAATATCATCAGTGTTCCGTAAACCTGCGAGATCACGGATTTCCAAGGGTGGGTCGCGGTTCGTGTAGAGCACTTGGGGAGCATTTTGAATACTGGGCTGCCGTCGTGCGTCTACGAATTCCTGGTTGCAACGTCAGGCATGATGCGAGAAATCAGAGAGTATTCTTACCTGCAAGAATACCTTGCCAAAAATACGATCTGTCTCCTCCCTGAAGACTGTCGAGAATATCACAGTGACACGGTCGGGCGATGCTTGAATGTAGATGGCTTCTTCATCGCGGTAGTGGATCTGCATTAACTGCCCCTGAGCACCACCTGATGCTTCCAACTCCTTCTGTTGCTTAAATGCGAGCTCGAATGGTGCCGCTAGAGCGTTCCGCTTGAATAGCGAGATAGACTTCACGAATGCTTCTCTGCTTTCTGCAGACACCAATTGAGTCAGACAAACACACAGTGGAGCCGCACGTACCTTCATCGGCTGGAACCTGATCAATATCTATATCAAGACTGATGTTATATTCTGGCTCTGTCTGCTGTTTAATGAGTGGGCCATACTCCCGTTGCAATATCTCCATCGCTCCATATGCAACTAGCTCATCCCAGCATCGGATATTCATAGAAAGCTGAACCACTGTCTTCTTTTCTGGCGTTGATAGATGAAACCTCACGCCATCAAAATCTACAAACAAAACATCAAGAGACGACGGCCTGGACATCTCATTAGCGTGCGCAGCGTTAGTCAATGACAACCTCACTTTGCGATCTTTTCCGCAAGCGTGGTCTGAATGATGAGATTATGGGACTAGCAGCCGCATCTGAACACGCGTCTTCAAAGGAGACTTCCAACGTTGCTCACCTCGAGGAGGATCATGTTGTCGACGTTTGCTGCGGTGCACCGTGTTGGTCCGTGTGTTATCTATGTAGGACACGAGCGTGAGAAAGTCTTATGGTCGCAGCCGCCGAATGATTTCTTTCTTGCTTTTTGCTACTTATCCAAGCTAGCAAGCGACAGATCATACAGCGAAAAGTGCTGCACAAGGTTTTCAATCATGGGTTAGTTTTTTCCTAATGTCAAATGGCTCAAAGCTCAAAGATATGCAGCGCCTAAAAAATCAAAGGCATCAAAGATGTCTCTCAATGAATTTCTCGGCGATAGCAGTGCGTTGGTCATTTTTCATGAAAGGTCGGTTATAATGTGACGCGTAGCGCTGGGATCATGGGCGGATGAGATGGATTCTCTTCCGAGTGCTCGTACGTGCTTGTCTATTCTCATGAGGATTTAGCTTATCGGAATTCGCCTAGCGTCGATGAGAACGGATGATGACAGGCCTCGACAAGGCGATCGGTTCGGGAGAAGGGACGACTTTTCTTCGTCGCGGCGTAAGTTCTCATTATGAGTCTCGTGATTCATATCGATTCATACTCCACGTAGCCGATCGATCGTTTGCGTCGCCTCGGGAAGATCTCCCCCTGCCCACCCAACCCCCTTACACTGCCTATGTCGCAAATCTCTCCTTTGAGATCACCGAAGGCGAACTTGAAAGCTTCTTTGGTCCTCATGAGGTATGTATTTCTGCGGCCTGATATGCATGACGTAATGTCACTTTTGGTCAGACCAAATCCATCAAAATCATCAAGGACCGTGATGACAAGCCGAAAGGCTTTGGATATGTCGAGTTCGTAGAACTTGATGGATTAAAAGATGCTCTGGCAAAGACCGGTAGTGTCAGTGAATTAGTCATTTGTTTTCTTTGTGCCGTAGTTGATTCCCTTCTAGAGCCTTTCTGGACGGACAGTTCGTACCAGCGTCGCCGAGCCTCGTGAGTTCTGAAGACACTCTTTCGAGGCTTTCAAGACTTAGCATTTCACAGCAAAGGAAAGGTCCGGATTCTCAGGGTCTGGCTTCGACGATGACTCCAAGTTCTCTGGTAACTGGCGCCGTGAAGGCCCCCCACCTAACATGCAGGATTCACGTGATTCTTCCCGACGTCGGTTCGATGGTCCTCCGGGAGATCGCATGCCACCTCCACCCAGTGTCTCAGACGAGGTCAGCCAGTGGAGGTCGAGTAAGCCTCTTGCAAAGATCCCTGAACCAGAGGCTCCGTCATTTAGGCGGAGAGGCTCAGGATTCTCCACACCCGAAGGTCAATCGCCTGCAGACAGCGAGGATAAATGGGCCCTTGGGAGCAAGTTCAAGCCGTCGACAGAAGACCCGCCATCGAGATTTGGCAGTTTGAGAGGCAGTCATGATTCACAACACACGAGAGAACCGCCCGCCGATGAGGGCGACTGGCGCGCTGGACGATCGAAAACATCGCGTAAGTATCATTTTCAGCACATATTAAGGGTATGGGTTGAAACCTCGGATGATAGCAACCAGTTCCACACCCCCTACACCCCAGATGGGTCGTCGTAAGCTCGAGCTTCTCCCCCGTTCTTCCAACTCTGCCAGTCCCTCTCCCCTCTCTTCTCCGAAAATGGCTTCCAATCCCGGTGCGCCGTCTGCTCCCAAAGCTAATCCTTTCGGCGCAGCCAGGTCCGTATTTTTTGTGATATTCAACCTGTCAAGTGCTCAAGTTCTCTGTAGACCAGTTGATCTTACCTCAAAAGAACGCGAAATTACTGCTCGCGTTGAGAAGGATCGTGAAGCCCTGAAGGAACGTGTTCCGCACCCAATGTCACGCAACTCCTCCCGTCAAGCGACTGAACGAAGTCCTATTACTGGTACACGGTCGCCGCCCCAACTTATCGCTACGCCGCCCACCCCTGGATCTCCGCGCGTCTCTCATGCTACACCGACAACGTCAGCAAACATTAGACCATCGATTAGCTTTGCCAACGTTGCTAGTGCGAAGAAGGATGCATTAAACGCCAAGGCTGAAGAGAAGGAAGAGTCGCCCTTGGACAAGGTTACTGAGCAGGTCGCAGAAGTAAGCGTGTAGTGTATTGTGTTTATGACTTTTTATCTCTACACTTGCTCTGATTTCTATGACATTTTGTGATTTTGGGGTATTGCGGATGATGTTGATGAGCATAACAAACTATAGAGTATAATGTGAACAAGATTTTCTATCGTCGATGGTGAAGTTCGGGGTCAATGAACTTCATTCGCCCTCGTCCTAAAACCCTGCTTCAGCTTTTGACATAGGTGCAGCTAGAGATGACCGACCTTTAAATCGCACACCTCCTTCGCTCGCTGGGGGTGTAGATTCATATTTGCGCTTGATCCGCTCCAGTTCCCTTCGCTTAGCCTCTTCTAACCGCTCTTGCTCCTCTCTTTCTAGTCTGGCATCATACTCCTCTTCGGTTTCTTGCCTGGGAACCTTCTCGTCTTCATTCTTGGGAACCTCCTCACCCGTTTTGGTATCCACTTTGCTTTCATGTTTTCGGCGCTTGGACTTTTTCTTCTTTTGAGTGCCACGATCATGATCTGAACTTCGTGAGCGCGAGCGACTGCTGTGACGTCTTCGACTAGGAACTTCTGCATTTAATTCTTCACCTTGGAAGGATATTAGTCACTTTATCAGAACTTCTTGCGAGAAGGGCGCACCTTGAGACGCTTCTACCTTCCGCTTAAGTTCAAGTTCACCGCAGTTGACGATAACGATAGGGTGATGAGGCCTATCCTTATCATCTACAGGAACCACAGCAAGTTTCTTGACGACTTCTTCATATCCACGAATGACCCGGCCAAATACGACATGCTTGCCTATGAGGGCCTCACATTAAAGACGCATGCGAATTTTCTAGAACAAAGGCTCACCATTTAAATGCGGACAATCTCGCAGGGTAACAAAGAACTGTGATCCATTTGTGTTAGGCCCCTTGTTGGCCATACAAAGAAGGCTGTAGCGTGAGATTGGGGACATCAGTGAAGTACCGAGGTATTCGATGGTGAACCTACCCTTCTGATTCCAAAGGTCGCGTCAAGTCTTCGTCAGGGAAAGCACTGCCGTAGATGGATTCTCCCCCAGCGCCATTTCGTTTCGTAAAGTCTGATGACCATGAGTAATGTCCAAGAATGAAGTGATAGAATGGCGCACCTCCACCCTGAATCATAAAATCGCGTATTGAACGGTGAATGATGCTATTCTTGTAGTACAGAGGCCGTTCAGAAACAGCGGAAAGACCTTTCTCGCCCGTACATAGCGCTCGAAAGCTATGAAGATGGTCAGATCAGGACCGCATATAATGTAGGTTCATTTACTTTTCAGCTGTCTTTGGTGCTGTATCGTTGTAAAGTTCGAAAATGACTCTGGGATGAAGTGATAAGGCATTAAAACCAGTGCAATATAGGGGTGTTAATTACCGCCCTGCAGGCTCAGTGCCTATTGCAAAGTCGAAGAAAACGCGAGGCCGCATGTATGGATTAAACTGAGTCCGGGTGGCAGGAAAGTGAAGTTGTTCTGGCGTGTCGCACGTGATCTGCCCATGGTTTCGCGTTAGCGACGCTTGGCAGCCGACACATGAATTATACCTCTAGACTATGATAACGCATCGGACACAACAAATAAGGGAAGTCACATCCACACATGAAATGACAGATAGCATGCTATTTATTTTCTACAGATCCCTCGGTATTGAGGACGGCGTGTCAGTAGTCTCCTATCTTGACCGTGGTTGATTTCCTTTCCAGGCATACTCAGCCGTTCCTCCGATTTCATGCTTTGCCTCTACTTCACTAAAGGATGGCAAATGCAATGTTGACACGTTTAACGTGCTACGCTGACCTGACCTGACAATGAGGTCTGCTTCCTCTCGATCTTCAACGTTAGATCACTAACAATGCTGGGTTTTACCTGGTGCATGACTCGGATTAATGGCACAAGACTAAAAATTCTCGGGTCTGGCAATTGTGCACAGTCGATGGATTGCCTTGAGGATAGTATATGATAAATAATAAGAGGAAGCAAAGATCTTCAAGCAGGTTACTTCGATGTTAGACACACTACCCTCTCCTAACCCCGGCCGCGGCTCCGGGAAAGGCTATGACATTCAAATCGCGTTCGTGTTCTATTTGCATCTCTACGAGCTCTTGCTCTACCTCCCGCGTGGTATATCGTTGACCTAACAACGAACAGATACCATACATTATCAGGTCACGTCGAAGAGAAACAGACGACCTCTAAATCCTCGTCAGACCCAGTAGACACAATTGGAGGCATAGATGCCCATCTACTAAGTGTCGACGAAGTGTATACCCGGTATTCCACTCATCCCACAGTTGGTTTGGAGCTTGCCGCTGTTCGTCGCAAAGAGCGTGATGGCAAGAATATCATTAGTCCTCCACCTACCGTCTACTGGAAAAAAACGCTTGATTATATTTTTGGTGGCTTCAATTTTCTCATGTGGATCTCGTTCATCTTGACTATCGTGAGTACTGTTGTCCGCCTGCCATAGTGTCGTTTCTAATATACATGTTAGCTCTCCTATAAACCACTCGGGCCTCCTATACCTCTCACTCTTGGTATTGCCGTGTTGTTGGTTCGTGACTTTCAACTCTGGTGCTTAATTTCCCCCTCCTCATCAACTATAGATCCTCGTCATCGTCGTTTCTGCTGCATTCTATGCTTTGATCGATTGGAACGCGAACAGAATCATGAAGTCAATAAAATCTCTAATTGCACATGAGGCTGTAGTCATTAGGGATGAAAATCAGCAAATAATCAAAGCTGCTGACATTGTAGTTGGTGATGTTGTTGTGCTCGACGCTGGCGATCGTGTCCCGGCCGACATGCGTGTCGTACAGGCATCGTCCAACCTTCGCTTTGATCGGTCTCTCCTGACGGGTGAAAGGTCTGTTCATTGTCCTACGTGCTTGAATTTGGCTGAAGTCTAATTGCAGCGAAATGGTACCGGGAGCTCTTCATGCAACATCCGACAATGCTCTGGAGACTCGCAACCTCGCACTGACTTCCACTTTTGTCGTACAAGGGACTTGCCATGGAGTAGTGTTCGCCACGGGAGATAGGACTGTCATGGGACGCCTTGTCAAGATGTCGGGAGAAACAAAGTTCAAGCTCACCACTATCCAAAGAGAAGTATGGTTTTTCACCAAAATCGTTTCATATGTCGCACTCTTTTTCTTCTGCTTATCGATTCTTCTATACGGCGTTTGGTTACGGGCATCGTATCCTGGGTATGACACCCTGTCTTCTGCCATCGTAAACTCAATTGGTTGCTTGACTGCTTTCGTTCCCCAAGTAGGTGGCCAGCAGTGAAAGTTTATATTCCCTTCTTAGTTGACATCTTACAGGGCCTCCCGATTTGTGTGGCACTCTCGCTGTCTGTTGTTGCCCGTCGCATGGCTAAACGTCAGGTGTTGGTCAAGAATTTAGCGACCATCGAGACGTTAGGATGCATGTCTGTGTTGTGTTCCGACAAGACAGGCACGTTGACTGCGGGAAAGATGGTAATATGAAAGATACATCTGCTCTTGTTACTAGCTTGCTGATGGACCCGTAGACAGTAGGGAATATTGCCTTCCTCGATGACATATTTGATGTCGAGGAAATTAACGAGAGGGTTACGAAGGCATCAGACCCTACTGTGTTTTCTGCATTCAAGACGCTCCATCAGATCACGAGGCTTTGCAACGGCGCGAATTTCGATACAACGACCAACCACCTTCCTGTGCAGGATCGTACGATCAAGGGTGATCCGACTGATACTGCTCTTTTGCGTTTCTCCGAGGCCCTTTCAATACCAGAGCTTGGTGTGGATGTTAGTACTCTTCAGCAAGACTATCAGAAGAAGTTTGAGATCCCTTTCAATTCCAACAACAAATGGATGCTTTCCGTGGTCTCCAAGGTCAATACTGCTGGAAAGAACGTAGAGTCGACATGGATGTTCGTCAAGGGAGCTCCTGATGTTTTGTTCCCTTCCTGCGGCAGTGTGTTACAGAGTGATGGGACGGTCGTCAAGCTAACAAGTAGGGCGAGGCAGACGTTCGCCACGCTTCAAGAGGATTGGTCAAGCCGAGGCCAACGAGTACTAGTGCTGTGAGTATGAACACTTTTGACTTAACACCCTGACATCTGATATCGTTGCCGAGGTAATAGATGTAGGAAACCCATAGAAGAAATCAAGACTGGACTTTCACCGAACAGTGTGGAAGATCTCATGTACATGGAGATGTGCGATTTAACATTGGTTGGTCTAATTGGAATTCGCGATCCTCCTCGCCCGGATGTATCGCCGTCCATTTCTATCATCCGACGAGCTGGCGTTCGAGTCTTTATGGTCACTGGTGACTTTAAGCTCACTGCTCTAGCTATTGCACGCCAGGTAGTTTTTCTTTATTTCCCGCCACCATAAAATTCTTATTGACCCCCCTTTTCAGGTCGGTATCATTACCCAGCATGTTGTTGACACCATCCAGGATGTCCGAGCTGCTGCATCTGAGAAGACCTCGCCGAAAGATTCTATATATCTTGCCAAGCCATCGGATGATGATCCTATCCGCTCCCTGGTACTTACAGGAGAAGACGTCGCATCTCTCACCTCGCTTGATTGGAATGTCGTCGTCGGGGCCTACACAGAGATCGTATTTGCACGCACTACCCCTGACCAGAAAATGCGAATTGTAGAAGAGATCAAAGCTCGCGGAGACAATACAGTCGCAGTCACTGGAGATGGTGTCAATGATGCCCCAGCACTCAAAGCTGCTGATATCGGTGTTGCGATGGGTAGTGGCAGTGATGTGGCCAAGGAAGCTGGTATGGATTTTCCTGATGGTCTTTTCGATGACACTAATATCATCGCTCTCAAGCCGCCTTGATCCTGTTGAACAATGACTTTGCTTCCATCCCTGTCGCGATAGAGTTGGGTCGACTAGTCTTTGATAACCTGAAGAAAGTCACATTGTATCTCATGCCTGTGAGTCGCATTTGCGGAATCAGTGTGATCTCGGCGAGTTTGATACTCATGGTGTTGCAGGGTGGAAGTTATGCGCAATTCATGGCGATCGTCGCAAACGTATTACTAGGCATGCAATTACCTTTGAACTCGTATCAACAAACCTGCTATTCCATTACCAACGATGTTATCATGTCCATCTCGTTAATGTATGAGAAGCCGGAGTGGGGTGGGTGCTCGCGCATTCATGAGCTTTCCAATGCTCACTTCCTGTTGTAGACTTGATGCAATGCAAACCACGCAACGCCAGGACCGATAGGCTTACGGGTTGGCGCTTTTTTTTTCCATATCTACTTGGTACGTTTCATGACCTGGGTAACCCAAACGTGCTCATGTGTACTTGTCCAGTTCTATGGTCTGATGCTATGGCCCTGCGCGATGGCGATGTGGTTCTTGTACATGAACCAGCAGGGCCTCGGTTTCTACAAGGTTATCTTGACTTTCAACAAATGGGAAGATGGCTGGCAGGGTTACACCCTCGCTCAACTAACCCAGTTTGTCGATGTTGGTCAAGGCATTTAGTGTGTCGTCATTCTTTCCTCTCGCAATGCCTATTCTAAGCGTTACTAGCTATGTGACGGTGGCCATCGGACAGTGCGGGACTCTTTTAGCAGTTTGCAACCGCCGAGTATCGATATTGCATTCGAATCCCCTATGGGGCCCGCGTCGCAACCTGCTAGTACTCGTCGGCATGACGGGCACGATATTGATCTGCATCGTGAACCTCTATGGAGCTGGCTTCCAGCGGGTGTTTGGCACGACGCCCATCCCTGGGATGTTCTGGGGTCTTCCATTTACCTTTGCTTTGGGTATCTTGCTCATGGACGAAACTCGCAAAGTCATTGTGAGGAAATACCCAAAGGTATGTTTTGAGTTACACGACCGTACTGGAACTTGAATTCACACTTTTCTATAGTCTTTCATTGCGTGGCTGGCGTGGTGAACTCGAAATCATATGAAGTTAGAATTTTTTTGTCGGTACTGCTCGGTGTAAATCATTCCATGCAAATCGTAACGGCGCCTGGTCGCGCCAGTCTCGACACCTACTTATGACAATTAATGAGGCTACCCTGTCATTTTAATGCATTAACTATTGTACATTATGATCACTGCTCGGCATTCAATAACTTTGCCAGGCAGGAATATTGGGATTGAGGGACAATAGTGGTAATACAGGCTCAAGAAACTACTGGTAACAAAGTATACATGTATATTTCATGCTGTAGCCGCGAGAACTATGTCTGCATACCGCACGTGACCGGCAGTGACCCGTTGTCGTTGAAAGGGTCTTTTATTTAAGTATGTAACTTCTTTTATTACATAAAGCTTTAAGGTCCTACTATAAAGTCTGATGCCATGAAGTATGCTTTTTTCGAAAGCAAAGCCACTTAATATTCCATCCTGCAGGCTACATCTCGCCGTCTGATATATATCATATATTATTCTTGCATTATGATTCTGGGAGACGTTTCTGCCTGTATATTCATCGATGACCAGGAGCTCCCAGAGTATGATGTCGTCGTTTCCAGCACGCCAACAGAGAACAGAATAACGTGCTGGATCGCGTCAGCCGAAGGCAAGGTGCGTTATTCATAAAATGAACAGGGAAAGACCCTTAGTACCTTCATAAGAAATTTGGAGTCAGGACGAAGTTCTTAGCCAAGCAGACCTCGGGATTTATAACAACCGTCCTTGTTGACGGTGTTAGTTGTCGTTCATATGTCGGGTCTCCGGGCTACGTCGGTACGCTGAACCGTACTTATCTAACCAATGGTTGTGTTAGAAGAGATTTCGTGTTCTCCAAACTTGAGCTTACTGGTTAGTATGCGGAAGTTCCTGAAGCCTACTTCCAAGTTCTAATGCTGAACTTCAGATGACGACTCAATGCTCGATGATCAAACCTCAAGCGACATAGGTCAAATTGTGATGGAGGTAGCATTTGGGAAGTACACCATGCGTGAACAAGTAGTGGGTTCCCGGAATGTGATTGATCGCATCATTCGTGTACCGGAAGGCAAAGTGCATGAACGCTCCAAGAAGGCATGCTCTCATCGTGTCACGTACGTAAAATTCCATCGCACGCGTCACTTTTTGTGATTGTCATTCTGTTAAGCTTCGGAGAAGAAGTGCCCCATCACGAACCAGTAGGACCCTTCACCGTCATACGAGACAATAGTCCGAAGACTATCTTCGTATTCAAGTACACGCGCTTGGGTGGGCCATGGTGTTTTCTACGTGCATTCACCACTTACGCATATTATCGATCCCAGACATCCTGCAGGCAATGGGAGTAGCACCATATACACTAATTGCGGCAGAGACAGAGACAGAGGCAGAGGATCATGACGATGAAATTGGAGTCGTGGATGGGCCTAACGAGTCCTCGCCCTCAGATGATGTCAAGCCACTGGCAAGGATTCGAGAGCTGGAGGTAATTTTTCGCTTTGGTGATATCTTTCCCTCCGGCTCATTCTCTTCTTGCAGATGGAGCTCCAACGGTTACGTGCACAAGTAGAGGATCGGAAGCCCGTCAAGTTGGAACACGGTGGATCGCGACGGAAACACGCCGTTATGGAGGTTATTGATCTCACTGATGATTAGCTTCTCTATCTTTTCTTAGGTTCAGGCTTATATGCCACCGCTTCGAGGTAAGCAACCCAGATTCCCAGTGTAATGGACACTTCCATGCAATTTCTAGGAACTCGAGATGGGGCACGCTACATGCATAGTTTCTGTGTGGCTCAAAATATTGTGGATACGTGTGGATGTACAATGTATTTGTACAGAGCTTCTTAAAAGTCTGTCGCCACCAGTCCTGACGTCACGCTTACGACTTGAATAATACTTTCTTAGTAAATAACTTGTACTTTTGGACACCTTTTTCTACAGCCCCTCTATTCCAAGTCGTAGACTTCGTATAATGATAGGTTGCATCGCAAGACTTCAGAAATTCAATATCAGTGAGCTCAGGATTACCACTTACAAGCAAGCTTTCATCACTTTCATTTCCCCGTAGCAGTGATGCTAAACCCATGCTCCTCGGAGACTTCTCTGCCTGGTTGGTGCTCCGATTGACGGAAACGAGGAGTCAGCGCTCGCGACCGGAGATTTGGTGTGACTGTTTCCTTTAAGACAGGAGGCTACTACATGCTGACTGCATCTATGGAAGGGAAGATATCCTCACAACTCACCTTCCGCGGCGTAAGGAGTCCAATGTCGTGGGTTCGCTCAAGTGTTTCGGCCGGTTGGCACCGGGACATTCTGAAATGCACATAATACTCGTGATGCGCACTAGCACTCGCGATTTCATATCTTCTTGTTTCATCTCGAATCACCGGATACTTGATATTGTTCCGCCACCGACCGGTATCTCGACCTTCATAATGCTGAGCGGTATTCAGATGATCACGGTTACCTACGGCCCTTGGATATTCATGGGGAAATTTGTCTGACAATCGTATATTCCACGAACAAACAAACAAATGGGACACTCAAATAGTGTCTCGTGTAAGTAGCAGTGTTGACTTGTTTATCATAACTGCAGCTTCGGGACAAAGTTAAGAGACCTCCGACTACCAATTCATACTATGGCTCCATCGGTAAGCATGTCACCGATTTCTGTACTGAACACAATGAATACTCTGCAAGCCAATTGTATATATAGCACCACCCTCTGCGTTCATCGTTCCTGCCTATGGGTGAACCGGAAGCCGGTTGCTTCGCGGGACTGCTAGAGAAGATCCCGGATCCCGAAGTAAGCGAAATAATTCGCCTGATTTTCCATCACCTAACGAATGTAGATTGAGCTGAAACACCTGCGACCAAAAGAAGGACTCGGAATAGAAAGCCTACCGAATCAAGTTAGAAGGATCATCCTCGTGAGCAGGGATATTTTCTACCGTCGAGACTACCGGCCTGACGTAAATTCTGCCTTGAGTAAATTCTGCCGGCGGCAGGCACTTTGCTCATTCTGTCGTCGAACACGACTCATTCCGCGTTTTAGGTGTGTCCTACACCCGGCCCGGATCCTTCTTTCGATCCTCGAAATATATGCCTTTAATTCGTGTTCCGCGCGATTGGCGATCCACGCCGTGTGCCTGTTTGTACCGCCTGGTCAGTATCACATCGCATGACAGCACTCGTGATTAATATTGAAACATCACATGAAGACATTTACTCGTACATCAATTCTCCTAGTAATTTCCTGATGTTCTCCGAAGTGGCAAAGTGGCGCAGAACTCTTGAAAAAGGGGCTGAGAGGAGTAGTGGAAACTTTTTTGTCGTGCGTCATTCAGCTTATCTGTCAGTAAGCGGGTGGAGACATATGAATGTTACATGTCCTCCAGAAATTTAGGCGTGTCTACTGGAACCTTATCGAAGTGGTGACGCATATATATAGAGATGGATTGCGTTGAGTCTCGGCCGCCTTGCCGGATCTACATCAACTATCAACTCCTCGGACTTTATTGACATGAAGGAGTACTGGCGCGTATATGTGACTGTGATTGCACGCAGAGACACCTCGTGTTTTCGGTCCATGATCCGTTTCTAACCTGTTGAAGAAGAAAGCACAAGACCGCTAGACATTGTCGGTCCGTTACATCGGGCGATGTGAAATATCAACTCCTATGTCACGGTGCTGTTCCTCACGTGTCATCAATTTGAGGGGTGCATCGTGACTGTCTATCCTGCGTGAGATCGCTGAAATGGCAAGTTAGCACCTGTTAGCACATTGTGACATACTTTTGTGAATGGTCCACTCAAATGAAAAGCCGTTTTGTAGCTCCAAGGTGTGAATCGCGAGTAAGTATGGTCCGGGCTAAAGTCACAGCTAGAAGTACATGTTTGCAGGTGCTCTTGTGGCTAACACCAAGCCATAGCCACTGATGAGGTAACGTCATTCCACTGCTGTGAAGAGCAGTCAAGAATTTTTCTCAACGGAGCAACAAAGTGGCAGGAAGAGTTTGGGACGATATCACATGACGCGATCGCGTTCCTTTCTGTCGCTGAGTTTCAAATCTAATTAGTGGCTAAGCCCGCGCGTTACTCTTTGCACGCCTTCCTGTACCTGGCTAAGCGTGTGTACATCGATTGAAAGCTATCCACGCCATCATCTCTCCTTTCCTCTAATGCTATCCTACGGGACGCTACGAGCGTGCATCAGGGTCGATGGACAAGCTTTGGAGAGCTATGGAATTGAGACTTTTCCAGAAGAAAATAAAGTGACCTGTTGGATTGCTTCGGAAGCAGGAAAGGTGTGTGCTTGGTGAATTTTGTACATGAGGCGACCTCCAACGCCGCCTCCTGTCGTTCCTGCAGACGTTCTCTGTAGTATGGCAAGATATCAACCATGCACGCCAGTATCACCAAACAGGAGATGTAACACTCGATGGCGTACATGGAGGGGGTCAATTAATGCGTGCTTTAAGCTTCAATGAGCCACCGACGTATCAGAGATGTACTGCGGAATTCAAATACGTCAACACGTCGATGAATTCCATTCGTCCGCTTACCTTTTCGAGGCTTCAGCTGACGGGTCAGTTTCATCTGCTGTGAACTATCAGACTCCAGAAGTGTGCTCACATACTTATAGATGAAGATCAACACCTGAATTCTGCTCATGCCGAGCTCGGAGAAATTTCCTTAGCCATCTGGCCTGCGAACGTGATTGGCATGGGCTTCCAAAGAAAGTTAGTCTCTCCTAAGGGAACGATAGTCCACGAACGCTCAAAGAAGGCATCAAGCCACTGTGTGGGGTGCGTAGTTTTGCTCCATCTCATCATACAAGTCACAAACGATCTTAGGTTCGGAGAGGAGATCCGCGTGCCACCACAGCAGGTAATCAACGTGGCCCGCGTTGGGATAATCCCCACGGCTACATTTGTTTTCAGGTACAGACCATTTGGTTCGTATGCACAACACAGTCGGTAATTATACTCCGATCCTCATGTATCCTTACTAGATCGACTGGTGGCAGATGGAATTGCCCCGCCACCTATGCAACCTTCGCGAGGAACCAAGCGTGAAGTTCCCGTAGACGTACCAGAGCCGGAAGATCACAACGATGGAACAGGCTTAGACATAGATGATGAAGCTTTGCGTGAGCTTAATGCGCTGAAAGTTAGATCTTTTCTTGCGGTATGCTCATAGAAGTGCTGACAACCCCTCTACGAAGGCACAGGTGAGAAGGCTCGAGGAAAGAATATCCACTACCCGCAGTGCCAAGAGGGTAAAAATAGAGTCCAGTGACCATGCGGAGTCGGTGAGACGTTGAGGAGTACCACTACCTTATGCAGGTAAATCTCGAATCTCTCTCCAATAGCCTAATCGCTGAAAGCACAAGCACGTGCAACGTAATTCCGACTCACTTCTTTCTTTTGGACGCTCACTTCGTTACATTCACATGCATGAGAAAACGCATGTTGAGGTTGGACTGTCTTCCGCTCCAGTCATGTCCCCGCCCCGCACACCGTAACGAAGGAAATGCTTTAGAGCATTGAACGGCATTGCATCCTCACTCATTTCCGTATCCATATGCCAATTAATTGGCGTCAAATCTGCATCCCTTTGTCATGCTCTAATCATATTTCAATCCTGTACAATTGGCTGTGGTTCGTTTTCTTGATAGGTACGTTCTAGCAGGATACTTGAGCTCTCGCTGACCAACCCCTGGCAAGCAGTTTAATCGCATACATTGATCATTCTCCCCATTAATCCTCGATTGATTTTAATGGCCTGCGATCACGGTCCGCCTTGCCCAATCACCGCCTCCACCTTTCAGATAAGCTTGATTCACTCTACGTACTGCTACTCAATCAAGGTGTCTTGATGTACCACACTCCGATAAACTCTCCTGCTTTCCTAAACTTAGATATCCATGCTGAACGCGATTCTAGTTAGCTGAAAATGATAATGGTTTTTGCGCTATTTGACTTTGCTTGACCACAGCCCCGGCGCTCAGCTTCCCTCGGAAATGAGGCAAACGTTATTTCTTAAGGAAATGGGCTTCCATGTGCAAGGGGAAGGTGGGCTAGGCTGTGCACCTTGTGTTTTTTACTGATGTGGTCTAGTCTGGTCTGGTCTCCAGGCGCATCCAGGGACCGCTCGCTGGACTATACGTGAAACGACCGGCGTCCAACTTGCCAGCCTCGAGGTTGGCGTTAATTTTGTACGTACCTTGATTGCTTCTATAACGAAGCTCCACATAGGATAAACTTGTGGAGCGCACGAGGGACTTTCCTGTGCAAGGAATTTCCATGAATTGCAGTCTGTGCGGCCCTAAAATGTCACGAAATAGCGTAACTGCCTCGTGGGTCGTGGCACCAATGACTATAAAGCGCACAGAATTCCTTCCTGTATAACGAAATATCCCCTGTATCTCATCAGAGTCACGTTATGAGCACAATGATTGTAAGCATAACGCCCCAATCTTCTGTGCCTCGTGTTCACGGTTTGCTCACCAACCCCATGCAGCAACGCACCAATGACAAGCAACCGGGACCTATCCGTCGAAGATTGAGGCTTCTTGAGAAAGCTATGCAATTTTTATCGCGCCTAGACGGTCGAGGACCTCACCCAATACACGAGGTGTCCCTAAACACTTCATTCCATTCACTTCCATTAAGTCAGGTAAGTAGTGGCAATGAGTATAAAAGCCCACGTCTAATGCTTTATCTTCGCCAGGAACCAAGCCCTTCCGTCCATTCAACACTTGACTTCCATTCAACACTTGATTTCCACTCAACCCTTGATATGCCTGACGAGCAACTTGCGCTCATCATTCCAACCAAGCAAACGACATTTGCTGTCGCTAGCCGTAAAATACCTACGCCAGGTCCTGGCGAAGTTCTCGTCAAACTTCAGGCTACTGCGCTCAACCCTCTCGATGCGAAGGTCCACAGAGATGGAACATTCGTCGATAGCTATCCCGCAGTGCTGGGCACCGATGGTGCCGGTATCGTTGAAGAGATCGGAGAAGGCGTTACAAAATTCGATCTAGGGGAAAGAATGTATGTCGTTTCACTTCTACTATGGCAATACTGTAAGATTGATCGTCACTTCGGGACCTAGATTCTTCCATGGTGCCTTCGACGATAACGATCTGGCAACCTTCCAGCAGTATTGCGTAGTCACGACTGACTTCGCAGCTAAGGCAAGTTAATCCCCACGATCGGTGGCTGAGACTCGTGTTGATCGATATTACTCAGGTCCCGAGAAGCTTATCGCTTGACCAGGCGAGTACTATTGCATGCGGAATGGGCACAGCCGCGATCGGGATGTACGGTACCACCAATGGTATCGGACTTATTCCTCCTTGGGACCGCGGTGGGTGGTCCAAGTACAAAGGTTGGCCCATCTTGATCTTAGGCGGTGCTGGCTCTGTGGGCAACTATGGTAAGCTTGACAGCTCATTACCACAGCAAGTCATCTTACTAAGGCATTATTGCTACTAGTTATCCAACTTGCGAAGCTATCGGGCTTCTCACCTATCATCACCACCGCCTCGCTAAAGCACACGGAACATTTGAAGAGTCTCGGAGCAAACCACGTCATAGACAGATATCTTCCAGTACAAGCACTAAATAAGGCCGTGATGAGAATCACGGGCTCTCGCATACATATCATGTACGACTCCATATCCACAGCAGAGACGCAGGAGGCTGCTTGGTCGTTGCTTGCGCCCGGGGGGAAACTTGTTGTCACACAGCCTTCCTTGATCAACAGGGACGGCTATGACAGCAGGCAAGTGATTCCTGTAGACGGGAGTCCGCAATCAGATGAGAACTGGGAAACGGGGAAGAGGCTGTGGGCTCATCTTGAGAGATGGGTCGAAGACGGTCACATACAAGTATGTATCAATCGAACTTTACCTCTAGATATATTCTAACATTGTCTCAGCCAAACCACGTCGATCTATTACCTGGCGGGCTGCGTGCAATACCAGAAGGGCTTGAGAGATTCAACGCCGGGAAGGTAGACGGGGTGAAAATGGTAGTTCGGCCGCAAGAAACTTGAACAACTTTGCACGGTCGATCGCATGGACATCCATATATGATCATTATTTTATCTAGATACCCTTCATTTCCTTGTCAATATGAATTGCTTCTTGCATGCGTCAGCATTTGAAATGGTGAAGTTGTTTAAAAAGTGAGACCCCTAAGTAGAGTTGCTTTCAATCGTTACCGCACACTTTCATCTTCGCAACTATGTCTGACACAAAGCAGCAAAAGGCACTCTTCCTTCAGTCTAAGCATGGCCAATTCGCTGTTGGTCCACACAGCATCCCGAAGCCCGGGAAGGATGAGATCCTGATCCAGGTTTACTCTGCAGCCCTTAATCCCGTCGACTACAAAATTCAGGAGCATGGGGTTTACGTCGAAAACTACCCAGCAATACTTGGTGAGGATATTGCTGGGATCGTCGTCGAAGTAGGGGAAGGTGTTCACCACATCGTGAAGGGAGACAGAGTGTGAGCGTTATTAGCCCCTGAGTTGTGCTTGGGTTTAACTTATTCGCTGTAGATTCTCCCATGGCCAGTTTACAAACCATAAGTCTGGTTTCCAACAGTTCACACTCTGCGACGCGGATTTAACTGCGAAGGCATGTTTTTTTGCGAAGGATTTGCATTGGCACTGACAGCATATAGATCCCGGATAATTTGGGATATGATGAGGCAGCCACTATTCCATTGGCCTTCGACACTGCGTCGACAGGCCTGTATAATAGTAACATTTACGGGTTAGGCCTCACGCCGCCTTGGGTAGAGAACGGCATTGGCGTGTACTCGGGGACTCCGATCGTCATTCTTGGTGGATCGTCAGCTGTCGGGTCATGTGGTAAGTTGCGAGTAACCGTGACCATCAAGAAAAGTATCATCCTAACCTTCTTTTAGCTATTCAGCTGGCTCGCCTCTCTGGGTTTTCTCCTATTATTACGACTGCGTCGAAAAAACATGAGAAGTACCTGAAGTCGCTTGGCGCTACCCATGTATTCCTCAGGGACCTTTCTGCTAACGAGCTCAAGAGTCTTGTTAGCGACCATACAAGCGGCCCGATCAAGTATGTGTATGATGCCATCTCTCTCCCTGAGACACAGCAGATTGGATGGTCGCTCCTCGGTCCGAAAGGACGCCTGGTTTTGACACTTCCGGCGTCAGTCGAAGAAAAGGAAGGAAAGGAACGCGTAGCTATTAGGACGTTCGGCAGCCCACATGCGGATGAAAACAAGCCGCTTTGCAAGGGCTTGTGGGCCACTCTTTCGGAGTGGCTTGAGGCAGGGACCATCAAGGTGAGGTATCCAGCGCACCTCAGTCTCACTGCCGCTGACCTACTTTCTACATAGCCCCTTGATTACGAAGTTCTTCCTAATGGTCTTGAAGGAATTGTCGAGGGGTTGGAACGAATGAAGAAAGGGCAAGTGAGCGGGAAAAAGCTGGTTGCCCACCCGCAAGACACGAAGTAAGGCCATGGCCACGTCGACGAGGCAATCACCTGTGAACAAGATTTTCGTCTGGTTTGTCAAAGCATCGATCACTGTATATTTAAGGCAACTTGTGTAGCATATTACTATGTATTAGTAAAGTATTTCAAGAAGAAATTTGTGATTCAGATTCCATTTGAACAGTAGCATCGGCGAAATAGTGCCTTGACTAGGCTGCAGCGTCTTTGCAATGGGACATACCTAAAGTGATGGTTAGCCCACGCGGCAGGTGGATAAGAGTCACAAGACATGTATATTAGGTTGCAGTGCTTACATAATTTTTTCTCTTGCATAAACAACTTCAAATTTCCTCTACATAGACCAAACTTGTGAAATTCGGCTATGTTCAGTTTATTCGACCCGTTCATAGATCCTGAAGCTTAAATACAAGCCAGGCTGGTCTCTAGCTTGCTTTCCTATCACTGAGTTATGAACCTCGTCTCGCCGCAGTGGTCTGGACTCTGGATGTAATACCTGGTCGGGGCCTCGTGTCAATTGCTTCTATCAGTCAGCCAATGGAACAATTTGTACAATGTGGTCCTTAACCTTAAGTCTTGTGTGTGCTGTGACTTGCGAACGAATTCCTCGACTGATCATGCCAGAACCTTTTGAGATTCTCCGCATCTCAGAAATTCTCGCAGTTATCCTTGATGGATTACAAGACGACAAGAAGTTGTTGTACCACATGTCTTGCTGTTGTCGTGCATTTACAGATCCTGCCCTCGACATCCTCTGGAGATCTATGCACTCCTTTGCGCCATTTACTTTGTTGATTCCACAAAGCGCATCATTTGTGAATGTAAGTGTCTCACCTCACGTCTGCCGCCGAAGCCAATCCTCGTTATATCCGCAGGACGCCCGACGAGTGACTGCGATCTCCTGAAGTATCGCTGCAATTCATTGGACGACTGGAAAACGTTCGACAAATACGCTGCACGAGTCTGGAGTTTGCGCATAGGAGAACATAACAACGATAGCGCAGATCTCATAAAAAATCGGGATTGCTATACACGCCTCACAGTCATTCGCGGACAGGAAGAGTTTCATCCTTTCCCAAAATTACGAAGTCTGGCCTATGGCCTCTCTGGGCCAATTTCCCCGCAAGCGAAGCCTATTTCCCCCCTCCCTACGATCTCTTACCCTCGTATGTCATAATACACTTGATTGTGACCCCATTGAATTGGCACTTGACCGCGCTGTTGCTGAGGCACCGCATCTGAAGGAACTACGCATTATCGGTCTCATGCGGACAATGAGAACGTTGCACTCAACACCCCAACTTCAATTCGGACAGATCAGGAGGGTCGATCTAAGCAAAGCCTATATTCGTGCCCCCGAGCTCGCAGCTCTTTGCACGCTGCTGTCCCAGGCACCTGTTTCAGACCTCAAAGTCCACCTTCAAGATCGCTTGAACATGAATTGGCAAGCGATTCCTCCGATGTTCCCTGCATTGAAGCAGTTGGATGTTCGAGGATCGATGTTTTCCGTCATCCTCTTCATGTCACGCCTTGCAGCAACAAATCTACATACGCTGGTGCTTTCAGCCAGACGGGCAACCTTCTGGTGTCGCGGCCTTCTTCGATTACCTCATATCCTATCATCGTTGAGAAGCTCGGAAAGTCGCTGAAATCATTTGATCTTCATATCAATGAACCTAGGCCTCATGCCCGGGATAGCGACCTCATCAAGAGTATTTTACAGGGGCTTGAACCTCTTGTGGAGGCAGGCTTGCAATCACTGCGCCTGTTTTTGCAAGTAGACTCCACGATGTCAGTGCAATTCCCTCCGGAAGTGCAGTCCATGCTTGAGCCTTGCGCTTGGCCTTCTTTGAAACAATTTCACTTTACAACAAAGACGACCGCATTAGAATAACAATACATCAGAAAAGCAGTTTTCTTCCTTGGTATAAGAGATGGTTTAGGTTATACACTAGCATGAGTCGTTTTTGGTCCCCATCTAAGTACTTAGAGTTTGCTGTTTAATTTTCGACATGGCTGCATACTAGGCTACCCTTAAGTACATACACAGTTACGTCAACATTGTCCGACACCTTTCTAATCGAGACATCACCTTGACCTCACCTCACGGCTGATGCTCTGCGTCTAGGACGTAACAGCGGTACCCACATTTAATTCTCGATGAGTTTTGCTATGGATTTACTCTTGTTGGCGACCAGCTTGGCTCATGTTCTTTTGGCACCGTACACGAAAGTCGAAGAAAGTTTCAACTTGCACGCAACCCATGACGTTCTTATGTATGGAGTTGGGAGGGATAATCTGTACAAGGTATGAAACTTTCTGATCCTAACTCTTCGTGTCTGATCTGTGGCGAAGTTTGATCCATAACATATTTCCAGGCGCTGTACCGCGGAACGTTCATAGGAAGCATTGTACTTGCGTGGCTCACTTCACCTGTCGCCTACCGTAGCGAGTCAGTGGGGCCTGCTAAGCACAAAACTCGATCTTCAGATAGCAGGTTTGATTCTATGTAAATACTTGGCTCCCAGCGTCTTGAACTCTCTGATAGTGCGTTTGGTCCTTGCTACGCTGAATGCAACAGGCTTCATGTTGATACGACGGGCCGTATGTAGACGATTTGGTCGTCCAACTGGCCTCATGTACGTCCTCCTAACATGTTCGCAATTTCATCTGCCGTTTTGGATGGGCCGAACATTACCAAACATGTTCGCATTGTTCCCTAGGTAGGTGATTTGCCTGCGACACTGAGTCTCTGCTTAACGAAGGACGAACACAAGTCAACCTTGGATTCTACGCGTTGTGCAACAGAGCTCCGCAGTCCCAGTTTCCTACGAGAAGGAGCGCCGATGTTACATTTGCTTTACTGACGTTCACCGCCGTCGTGTTCCGCTCGGAAGTCGCGCTACTACTAGCTCCTCTTGCTATCCGAAGCACTTCTTCTCCGGCACATCACTTTTACGAGACTGATTAGCGTTGGTTTTCTGTCTGCCATATTGTCTATCGGTACGTATTGTTCTTTGTGCACTGAAAGGTCTGCGACTATTGAGCGACTAGCTTTGACCGTCACCGTCGACTCATACCTATGGAACCAGTGGCCGCTGTGGCCCGAACTGTATGGGATATATTTCAACTGTATATCAAGGCAAGAGCTCTGATTGGGGCGTAAGTTGTTGCTTTCTTTTTCTTCCATGTGCTCTCACCCATTATGCAGACATCAGCCTGTGCATGCGTATTTCCTTTCGCACCTTCCAAAGCTTCTTCTTGGATCCTTGCCATTGGCTGTACTCGGAGCTGCGTTGGATAATCGTGTCCGGGCCCTAATGTTTCCTCCAGTGCTCTTTATTGTTCTTCATCAGCTGTTTGGGCCACAAAGAATGGCGCTTCATCATTTACGTTGTTCCTTTCTTCAATGTCGCCGCCGCTCGGGGTGCCCGGTGGATGTAAGCACTCATATTTTCTACTTCATTTCATCGGAGGCACACTCAGCTTTTCAACAGGGTATCCCGAAGGAAAGGCGGTGTTTTCGGAAGAATGATGTTTCTCGCAGCTGCGGGCATACTTGCTCTGAATTGTGCCATCACCATCGTATCGACCCGGGCGTCGATGGCAAACTACCCTGGTGGTTCTGCACTCGCAACATTCAACGATCGATATGCAGACCAGCATGCTGGTATGAGCCACAGGTGAATGAGCTTTTGGTCTAGCTGACAAGACCATCGCAGTGCAAGTTCACATATCTAACCTTGCAGCCCAGACCGGGGCGTCGCTCTTCCTGCAGAATCATTCACCACCTTACATCCCGTCCATGACCGCACCAGCAACAAATGATTGGATGTACAACAAGACGGAAAGTCTGTCCCCGCGCGATCTTACAGCGTCGACGCCTGTCACTCATCTCATTGCCGAGTCTTCGGTAGAGTTGATCAGGACTGGACGATGGAAGTTGGTAGACAGGGTGCAGGGGTTCTCAAGATGGAAGTGGAACCTCCCGCGGGGTGGCATCGCCAAGGTTCTGGAAGTTCCCGTTCATCAGTGGTTAAGCGTGTTGGAGATGGAGACAAATGACCAGCTTTATATATTAGAGAGAGCTAAGTAAGACTGATACTTGTCCCTGTGTATAAAATTGCTCGACGAGAAACTTGATGAACAATAAGTGAACGATTTTCATTGGCTGACACGCTAGGTGTTTGGGGTCTTTTCGCTGCACGTGAGCAAATACGCTGTGACTAAATGAGCACGGTGCTCCGGCTTTCCATAGCACTACATATAGTGAGAAGCTTGGGATATATGTAGGTCACTGGCGGCTGGGGTCTAACGAACATGCTTCGAAGTTCACAAGCTGTATCGCAAGTTGTTCAGCTCCCACTAATTGTGTGGTCATACCCAGGCTCAGGCTTAAGTTGATCTGTACTTCCAAGTGACCATGGACGGCGCACCTTCAGACACCACTCATCTGGATTGGAGCAACGTCGGCCTCGGCTTCTCCTTCATTCTTTTCAATGCCCTCATTTCTACTTCGCTACAACTCGGAGTAGGATCGTCACTACTCTCTGCGGCCATACGCTGTGTAGTACAGTTGGGACTAGTTGCGCTGGTGTTGCAGAAGGTGTTCGAGACGAATAATCCATGGGCAGTGGGCAGTATTGCATGTGAGCGTTTTCCACGTTCACCTTGAGGTAGCCGGGCACTAGAATCTATGGTATCCAGTTTTGTTGAATTTACTAGGTACTATCGAGGCAGGTGCGTCCGAAGCCAATTCTTACTGTTGTCTCGGCTCCTGATGCGGAGAAGTTGTGAACAAGTCTAAAAAGCGCTACAATCATATGGCGAGTTCTACGACGGGTGTATCTATCATTTTATCCTGAACAGCTGCATAGTTCTTCTGCGTGCTGTTTGGTATGCTGTGCTCGACGATACCTGTCTCTATCATCGGCATCCGTTTCGCTATGGCCATAGAGCCGTTCTGGAAGCCTGAACAATATAGTTTGTCACGATCTCTTTGTGCGGGATCAGTAGGTGTTGACTTGTAACCACAAGTTCCAATTGTCGGTATGTTATGTGGAGGCACGATCTCGGGAATCGTTGTTTCCGTGTCTTATGTACTCCGGGAGATATAGTAAGTCGCGCCACCTAATGTATTTGAAGATTCGATATCGACCAACATCCTTGCAGCGACAATCGCGACAAAGTAGAAATGTACCTCGCATTTGGAGCATCACGTTTTGAAGCGTGTAGACCTGTTGCACGAGAAGCTCTTCGTCTTGCACTAACTCCAACGATCAACCAAATGAGGTTCGTACCATCCGAAATACAAAGCTATTTCTAATTCAGTATCTGCCCTTGACAATAGCGTGATCGGAATCATTGCTATTCCAGGCATGATGACCGGTCAGGAATTTACGCTAGGACGTGGGCGAATGGTTGCGCTGATCAAGGGTTTCAGGTGCCGATACTCGGTGGCTCTTCAGTTCAGCAGGCAGCTCGGCTCCAGATGGTTATCATGTTTATGATTTCCGCCTCCACGGCACTTGCATCGATTATCACCACAATCACAACGCTTGCTGTCGTCGTCGATAGCGAGGACCGCCTCCGCGCGGACCGCGTCGACGTGCGCGAGCATCCGGTTTGGCGTGCAAGGAACTGGCTCTTCAGCCGAGCAGTGGACGGGGTGAAACGCACCGTGCAGAGCTGCTGCGGGCTCAGGCGTAATGATGGACGGAATGAGGGTACGGAGATGGAAAGTTTTCTGGGCTGATACTCATCAAAAAAACATCCGATTTCTTGTTAACCGCACGAAGTCCACACTCCTTGTTCAGATCTTATCGTGTATGGACGATGGTTTTGTATCCGATTCTGGAAGTCCATAATCATAGTATGTAGATGTTGTCTCTTATCTCAAACTTCGTCCTCATTTTTGTTGACATCACGCCATGTATGCACGCGTTGAGAACTGCCTGATCTTGGAAACGGGTCCAATGTGCTTATTACATATTTGTATCGTGGGTGGTCGCCGGTCATTGATGAGCGCTAGGGCACGCACAGGAGGAAGATCGATGGAAATGCCTAGGCTTAATTTCGATTAAGGCTTGATCAGAGGTATCCCTCGAAAAAAACCTGATGCATATCTACTGACAGATGAGAATGGAATCTTAGATCAAAGGCTCATGATTTGAGCGCCAATGCAATGGGTATACAATCTCGGGGTCTGAAGTTCGTATCAATTGATAGGGTGGAGTTGCGGCACCCTGATTTCTTCAATGCTCGCCACCAAGATCGTTTAGAACTTCAATCCCATTGCGGTCGAGAGTCGAGACCTGTCAAGGTGATTATCCATCATTACGTTTCAGGAAGACAGTCCTCGAAAACGTGGTAGGAGATAACGACAGAATGTAAAGGCATGGATAGATCTCGATACACCAGTGGTTACGGTAGAGTGGTGTGGTGCCATGGGCCTCGTAGACACCGTTTCACAGAGCCATTAGTCGCGCTTCGCCATCTGGAAAAGCGAAATAGAACGCAGCCAGCCAGATGACAAGAGATGTCAATGTCAAAGGCACCGAGATCACACATCTATGAAACACCCCTTCAGAATAAAGCGAAGAGTAACCTCGAACGTCACAAGCCAGGTGCTCTGGGGTACTCGGATAGAGCGGACAAAACTCTAGTCCAAGGTTCAATTTCACTGAACCGCAAAGTGGAAGTCGCCTTTTGTGCGTGGACTGCGGTGCGTTAAACGCATTGATACTAAGAGAAGCTTGCTCTTAGGGGCAAATGCGAAGACGGGATATTAAAATTTAGATGAATGTGAAAAGGCGCGCATAAATGTTCGCCGGCGGAGCCACCTAGATTAGACTGAGCCTGAGTAGTTGAAAAAGAGACACTGATGAGACTCATCTATAGCGCTCCGCCGTCAAGGAATTCGCCTACCGAGATTGGTATGCAGTACTCAAGTAAGCGAAGGGCATGGAAATAGGCAGGCAGTGAAATTAGCAAACCTTTAGCCGGGACATGATGTATGATGCTCAGCAATAATGATAGTCCTTTTGGAGAAGAGTTTTGTCCGCTCTATCCGAGTACCCCAGAGCACCTGGCTTGTGACGTTCGAGGTTACTCTTCGCTTTATTCAGGGTGTTTCCTGGCTGGCTGCGTTCTATTTCGCTTTTCCAGATTGCGAAGCGCGACTGATAGCTCTATGAAACGGCGTCTACGATGCTCATGGCACCACATTACTCTACACCACCGGTGTATCGAGATCTATCCATGCCTTTACATTTGTCGTTAGTGTCTCCTACCACGTTTTCGAGGACTGTCTTCCTCAAACGTAATGATGGATAATCACCTTGACAGGTCTCGACTCTCGACCGCAATGGGATTGAAGTTCTAGACGATCTTTGTGGCAAGCATTGAAGAAATCAGGGTGCCGCAACTCCACCCTGTCAATTGATACGAACTTCAGACTCCGAGATTATATACCCATTGCATTGATGTTCAAATCATGAGTCTTTGATCTAAGATTCCATTTTCATCTGTCGGTAGATATGCATCAGGGTTTTTTCGAGGGATACTTCTGATCAAGCCTTAATCGAAATTAAGCCTAGGCATTTCCATCGATCTTCCTCCTGTGCGTGCCCTAGCCTTCATCAATGACCTCCCACGATACAGATATGTAATAAGCACATTGGGCCTCTTTCCAAGATCAGGCAGTTGTTCTCAACGCGTGCATACATGGCGTTATGTCAACAAAAATGAGGATGAGGTTTGAGATAAGAGACGGGTATAATTGCAAGGTAAACCAGGTCCTCTTCGCCGCCTCGGCTTAATACATCAATGTAACCGATTTAAGCTGTACACCATTCAGTAACATCTGCATACTATGTTTTTGGACTTCCAGAATCGGATACAAAACCATCGTCCATACACGATAAGATCCAAATAAGGAGTGTGGACTTCGCGCGGTTGGCAAGAAAGCGGAATTTTTTTTGATGAGTATCAGCCCAGCAACCTTTGCGTCTCCGCAGCCCCATTCTGTCCATCCTTACGCCTGAGCCCGTAACAGCTCTGCACGGTGTGTTTCACCCCGTCCATTGCTCGGCTGAAGAGCCAGTTCCTTACACGCCAAACCGGATGCTCGCGCACGTCGACGCGGTCTGGGCGGAGGCGGTCCTCGCTATCGACCACGACAGCAAGCGTTGTGATCGTGGTGATAATCGATGCGAGTGCCGTGGAGGCGGAAATCATAAACATGATAACCATCTGGAGTCGAGCTGCCTGCTGAACTGAAGAGCCACCGAGTATGGCACCTGAAACCCTTGATCAGCGCAACCATTCGCCCACGTCGTGGCGTAAATCCTTACCGGTCATCATGCCTGGAATAGCAATGATTCCGATCACGCTATTGTCAAGGGCAGACACTGAATTAGAAATAGCTTGCATTTCGGATGGTACGAACCTCATTTGGTTGATCGTTGGAGTTAGTGCAAGACGAAGAGCTTCTCGTGCAACAGGTCTACACGCTTCAAAACGTGATGCTCCAAATGCGAGGTACATTTCTACTTTGTCGCGATTGTCGCTGCAAGGATATTGGTCGATATGAAATGTTCAAATACATTAGTGGGGCGACTTACTATATCTCCCGGAGTACATAAGACACGGAAACCACGATTCCCGAGATCGTGCCTCCACATAACATGCCAACAATTGGAACTTGTGGTCACAAGTCAACACTACTGATCCCGCACAAACAGATCGTGACATACTATATTGTTCGGGCTTCCAGAACGGTTCTATGGCCATAGCGAAGCGAATGCCGATGATAGAGACAGGTATCGTCGAGCACAGCATACCAAATAGCACGCAGGAGAACTATGCAACTGTTCAGGATAGAATAACAGATACACCCGGCGTAGAACTCGCCATATGATTGTAGCGCTTTTTAGACTTGTTCACAACTTCTCCGCATCAGGAGCCGAGACAACAGTAAGAATTGCTTAGGACGCACCTGCCTCGATAGTTCCTAGTAAATTCAACAAAACTGGATACCATAGATCTAGCGCCCGGCTACCTCAAGTGAACGCGGAAAACGCTCACATGCAATACTGCCCACTGCCCATGGATTATTCGTCTCGAACACCTTCTGCAACACCAGCGCAACTAATCCCAACTGCACCACACAGCGTATGGCCGCGGAGAGTAGCGACGATCCTATTCCGAGTTGTAGCGAAGTAGAAATGAGGGCATTGAAAAGAATGAAGGAGAAGCCGAGGCCGACGTTGCTCCAATCCAGGTGAGTAGTATCTGAAGGTGCGCCGTCCATGGTTACTTGGAAGACAGATCAACTTAAGCCTGAGCCCACACAATTAGTGGTAGCTGAACAACTTGCGATACAGGTTGTGAACAGCATTCGAGTTCGAAATCAACGTTAGACCCCAGCCGCCAATGACGTTGATCCGCTTACAGCTTCTGATTCATCTTACTATATGTAGTGGCGTCAGTAGCGTGTCAGCAGGCCCCCGGAAGCTTCTACGTCGTGAAGTCCGTTCTGTGCGGAACATCCGAGTCCATTACTGCTATCTCTTCCCATTACTCAATCTCGGTCACAAACTGCCTAGTCCCATACTCAATGCTTTCGGGGCAATTATCCAGGATGTTCCCTGCGAGCGGTTTTGCGCTGCTGACGACAACAACACATTGGTGTTGTCATCCTGGATTCCTGCTCTTGCAACTGGCGAGGCGACACCTACTCGAGCTGAAGGATCTATAATTGAACCCAACCTCGCTATTCGAAATGTCACGCACTTCAACCCACTTGAGCCTGGTGTGGTCGTCATCATGCGTAACAACACTCGCGAGTATATTGGTGAAGTGTTTGACATCTATAAAAAAGGTGCTAAGTAATGGTCGCTATGGATCACTCGCTGCTGCTCCAAGTACAGCAGGATTATCCGGCCTTTCCCTGCGTGTGTACCTTCTAATGCAAACTGTGAGCATTTAGTGCAACTCAATTTTTGTGCTGAGACTCATGTATTCACCTTAGGATTCAACGAAAATCGTTTATGCCGGCTGTGACTCTGACGACGACAACGATATCCCGAAAGTAGTAGCACCGCATTTTACATGCAGGCAGCGTACATTCGACCTTCACACTCACGCTTCAATCAATCATCTTGTTTTTAACCTCGGAAAACACGCACTTGTAGGCGACTGTGGCGGAGCCTGCAAGTTGTCTCTCGATGCGGAGAAGCATTAGAATGCACTTACTTCTGTTGCAGTTCTACAGAAGTTGCCAAAGTTAAAAATCCCTGGCGGGCGCATGTTGAGAATATACATCTTTAGACAGTACATTCACTTGAATTTTACCCGCCAAACGCGATGGAACGCCCTTGTCACACTACCGCTGTGCTATATCCTTGACACATGACTACCCTTATCCGATTTTGCCTATTCGACGCTCAGAACCGTGCCTATTTGAAGGATGGTCTTGACGGCCGAACATCATAGGGAGCTTCCGGGGGCCTGTGTCAGCCAATGAAAATCGTTCGTTTATTGTTCATCAAGTTTCTAGTCGAGAATTTTCTACACAGGGACAAATTTCGACAAGGATCATCCTACATAGCTCTCTCTAATATATAAAGCTGGTCATTTGTCTCCATCTCCAACACGCTTAACCACTCATGAAGGGGAACTTCCAGAACCTTGGCGATGCCACCCCGCGGGAGGTTCCACTTCCATCTTGAGAACCCCTGCACCCTGTCTACCAACTTCCATCGTCCGGTCCTGATCAACTCTACCGAAGACTCGGCAATGAGATGAGTGAGAGGCGTCGACGCTGTAAGATCGCGTGGGGACAGGCTTTCCGTCTTATTGTACACCCAATCATTTGTTGCTGGTGCGGTCATGGACGGGATGTAAGGTGGTGAATGATTCTGCAGGAAGAGCGACGCCCCGGTCTGGGCTGCAAGGTTAGATATGTAAACTTGCACTGCGATGGTGTTGTCAGCTAGACCCAGAAGCTCATTCAGCGTGGCTCTTACCAGCATGCTGGTCTGCATATCGATCGTTGAATGTTGCGAGTGCAGAACCACCAGGGTAGTTTGCCATCGACGCCCGGGTCGATACGATAGTTATGGCACAATTCAGAGCAAGTATGCCCGCAGCTGCGAGAAACATCATTCTTCCGAAAACACCGCCTTTCCTTCGGGATACCCTGTTGAAAAGCTGAGTGTGCCTCCGATAAAATGAAGTAGAAAATATGAGTGCTTACATCCACCGGGCACCCCGAGCGGCGGCGACATTGAAGAAAGGAACAACGTAAATGATGAAGCGCCATTCTTTGTGGCCCAAACAGCTGATGAGAAGAATAAAGAGCACTGGGGGAAACATTAGGCCCCGGACGCGATTATCTAACGCAGCTCCGAGTACAGCCAATGGCAAGGATCCAAGAAGAAGCTTCGGAAGGTGTGAAAGGAAATACGCATGCACAGGTGATGTCTGCATAATGGGTGAGAGACATGGAAGAAAAAGAAAGCAACAACTTACGCCCCAATCAGAGCTCTTGCCTTGATATACATTGAAATATATCCCATACAGTTCGGGCCACAGCGGCCACTGGTTCCATAGGTATGAGTCGACGGTGACGGTCAAAGCTAGTCGCTCAACAGTTGCAGACCATTCAGTGCGCAAAGAACAATACGCACCGATAGACAACATGGCGGACAGAAAACCAACGCTAATCAGTCTCGTAAAACTGATGTGCCGGAGAAGAAGTGCTTGGATAGCAAGAGGAGCTAGTAATAGCGCGACTTCCGAGCGGAACACGACGGCAGTGAACGTCAGTAAAGCAAATGTAACATCGGCGC
The DNA here is from genome assembly GCA_016647755.1 of Suillus subluteus. Taxonomy (NCBI): domain Eukaryota; kingdom Fungi; phylum Basidiomycota; class Agaricomycetes; order Boletales; family Suillaceae; genus Suillus; species Suillus subluteus. Next base: position 899,277 of record JABBWI010000017.1, on the reverse strand, counting down.
TCCTTCTCGTAGGAAACTGGGACTGCGGAGCCCTGTTGCACCACGCGTAGAATCCAAGGTTGACTTGTGTTCGTCCTTCGTTAAGCAGAGACTCGTGTCGCAGGCAAATCACCTACCAGGGAACAATGCGAACATGTTTGGTAATGTTCGGCCCATCCAAAACGGCAGATGAAATTGCGAACATGTTAGGAGGACGTACATGAGGCCAGTTGGACGACCAAATCGTCTGCATACGGCGCGTCGTATCAACATGAAGCCTGTTGCATTCAGCGTAGCAAGGACCAAACGCACTATCAGAGAGTTCAAGACGCTGTGAGCCAAGTATTTACATAGAATCAAACCTGCTATCTGAAGATCGAGTTTTGTGCTTAGCAGGCCCCACTGACTCGCTACGTAGGCGATAGGTGAAGTGAGCCACGCAAGTAGAATGCTTCCTATGAACGTTCGCGGTACAGCGCCTGGAAATATGTTATGGTCAAACTTCGCCACAGATCAGACACGAAGAGTTAAGATGAGAAAGTTTCATACCTTGTACTGATTATCCCTCCCAACTCCATAAATAAGAACGTCATGGGTTGCGTGCAAGTTGAAACTTTCTTCGACTTTCGTGTACGGTGCCAAAAGAACATGAGCCAAACTGGTCGCCAACAAGAGTAAATCCATAGCAAAACTCATCGAGAATTGAATGTGGGTACCGCTGTTACTACGTCCTAGACGCAGAGCATGCAGCCGAGGTAAGGTCAAGGTGATGTCCGGATTTGGAAGCTGTCGGACATTAATCTTTTAATGTTGACGTAACAGTAAGTTACTTAAAGGTAGCCTACATAGTATGCAGCGTTGAACAGTAAACCCTAAGTACTAAGTACTTAGATAGCGACCAAAAACAACTCATGCTAGTGTATAACCCAAACCATCTCTTATACGAAAGAAGAAAGCTACTTTTCCGATGTATTGTTATTCCAATGCGGTCGTCTTTGTTGCAAAGTGAAATTGTTTCAAAGAAGGCCAAGCGCAAGGTTCAAGCATGGACTGCACTTCCGGAGGGAAATGCACTGACATTGTGGAGTCTACTTGCAAAAACAGGCGCAGTGATTGCAAGCCTGCCTCCACAAGAGGTTCAAGCCCCTGCAAAATACTCTTGATGAGGTCGCTATCCCGAAAATGAGGCCTAGGTTCATTGATATGAAGATCAAATGATTTCAGCGACTTTCCGAGCTTCTCAACGATGATAGGTATGAGGTAATCGAAGAAGGCCGTGACACCAGAAGGTTGCCCGTCTGGCTGAAACACCAGTGTATGTAGATTTGTTGCTGCAAGGCGTGACATGAAGAGGATGACGGAAAACATCGATCCTCGAATATCCAACTGCTTCAATGCAGGGAACATCGGAGGAATGGCTTGCCAATTCATGTTCAAGCGATCTTGAAGGCGGATTTTGAGGTCTGAAACAGGTGCCTGGGACAGCAGCGTGCAAAGAGCTGCGAGCTCGGGGGCACGAATATAGGCTTTGCTTAGATCGACCCTCCTGATCTGCCCGAATTGAAGTTGGGGTGTTGAGTGCAACGTCCTCATTGTCCTCATGAGACCGATAATGCGTAGTTCTTTCAGATGCGGTGCTTCAGCAACAGCGCGGTCAAGTGCCAATTCAATGGGGTCACAATCAAGTGTATTATGACATACGAGGGTAAGAGATCGTAGGGAGGGGGGAAATGGCTTCGCTTGCGGGGAAATTGGCCCAGAGAGGTCATAGGCCAGACTTCGCAATTTTGGGAAAGGATGAAACTCTTCCTGTCCGCGAATGACTGTGAGGCGTGTATAGCAATCCCGATTTTTAATGAGATCTGCGCTATCGTTGTTGTGTTCTCCTATGCGCAAACTCCAGACTCGTGCAGCGTATTTGTTGAACGTTTCCCAGTCATTCAATGAATTGCAGCGATACTTCAGGAGATCGCAGTCACTCGTCCGGACGTCCTGCGGATATAACGAGGATTGGCTTCAGCGGCAGACGTGAGGTGAGACACTTACATTCACAAATGATGCGATTTGTGGAGTCAACAAAGTAAATGGGGCAAAGGAGTGCATAGATCTCCAGAGGATATCGAGGGCAGGATCTGTGAATGCACGACAACAGCAAGACATGTGGTACAACGACTTCTTGTCGTCTTGTAATCCATCAAGGATAACTGCGAGAATTTCTGAGATGCGGAGAATCTCAAAAGGTTCTGGCATGATCAGTCGAGGAATTCGTTCGCAAGTCACAGCTCACACAAGACTTAAGGTTAAAGACCACATTGTACAAATTGTTCCATTGGCTGACTGATAGAAGCAATTGACATGAGGCCCCGACCAGGTATTACGTCCAGAGTCCAGACCACTGCGGCAAGACGAGGTTCATAACCCAGTGGTAGGAAAGTAAGCTAGAGACCAGCCTGGCTTGTACTTAAGCTTCAGGATCTATGAACGGGTCGAATAAACTTTGAACATAGCCGAATTTCACAAGTTTGGTCTAAGTATGTAGAAGGAAATTTGAAGTTGACTTGCAAGAGAAAGAATTATGTAAGCGCTGCAACTTGGGTTTGCAAGTACTATGGAAAATTGGAAATGCTGATGTAACACAACACTTCAGATGTAGCAGTCCGTCTTCAACTCTTCGAACCTCTCCGGAGCCTGATACACATGATATATAACCCGTTTGCAAGCCTGCTCCAACAAGGAGTCGGAAAAACTGAGTGTGGTTGTATTTACACAGTGTGGCTAATAATCAGGATTAAGGCTCTCTACACAATTGCGGCACTGCCAGGCCAAGTTAGTGTGGCCGCACTGCAGCCTCCTGCCTTCCTGCAAGCACTGGATGGCGAGCGCCTACTTGTTCTTCAACTGTATCTCACAACCGTCCAGCGAGCTTTCCATAGCAGAATATATTGAAATATCTATCCCTCCATCCCATCTTCATCCTTGACCTAAGTTTTGCCACAACTTACAACTTCAAGCTTCGATTCAAATCTTCGTAGTCGTCCCTCCAAAAAAATCATCCAGATCATTTCTGACCGTACCCTCGAACCCAGCTACTAACTTGAAGTAATAGTACTTTCAGTTGCAAGTCCATTCCATCACACATATTGCAACCTTCGTCAATGAGTGACGATCAAGGTCAGTATTTCCATCTCTTATCTCTCGCAAGGTCTCTGACTTCTTTGATTGTCCTTCAAGGAACTTGGGAGAAACTATCTGAGGTCGCTGTCAAGGGTGCTCAATATGACTCCCGTGAACGTCAGCCCCACCCAAAATGTTTGGAAGGGACCCGGGTGGATCTCCTCAAATACATCCACGGATTCCTGGACGACACAAAGAAGAATCAACTCGTTTGGCTGCACGGCACGGCAGGCGTCGGAAAGTCTGCTGTTGCGTTCACTGTAGCCGAGAGGATGAGAGGTCTAAAAGTGACAGAAGAGACAAACGTCGAAAAGCGGCTAGTGGGGACGTTCTTTTTCTCGCGCAAGCACGAAACGTCGCACGGCTGGATATTTTTTTGCAACGCTTGTCTACCAACTTGCCAAAAATTTCCCCAGCATTCGGAAGGATGTGAGCAGAGTTATCCGGGACGATCCCGCTCTACTAGACCCAGACACATCCCTCCGCGACCAGATGGAGGCTCTCTTTCTCCAACCCCTCCGAAAACTTCAATCTAGATTGCGCGGATGTCAGCCTCTGACATTTGTTGTCGATGCCCTTGATGAATGCACATCCATACCCGAGGTTACCGATCTCATCCTTTCCCTCGCACAGGCTCTTCGTGACCCTCATCTTCCTGTGACCCACATTCTGCTCACAAGTCGCTCGGAAACCCATATTTCTGAAGCCTTTCATAACGAAGAGGTGCACCCGTTGTTGTGTGAAATACCAGTGAAAACTTCTGGGGAGGGTGTTGCTGCCATCATCTCGCTCGACGGCGCCGATGTCGACACAGATATCTATGTTTTCTTGCAGCATTCCTTCGCAAAGCTGGCAAGTCGCCATCCCGATTTCCCTCAGCCAACGAGGGATGAACTCGCGCAGCTGGCGACCCGCGCTGGTAGACGTTTCATCGTGGCGTCTACAATGATGAAGTTTATTATCGACGATGAAGACAAGGATCCCCACGATCGGTTACAGCTGATGCTTAGGCTGACGAGCGAGCTGCTAGCGGGAACGGAGGTGTACAAGTTATACGATTGTATCCTCTCTACGTGTGCCGACCCAAAGCGGGCTTACATGCACTTATCCATTGTCGCAGCCCTCGCAGATCCTCTTCCCATCTCGCAAATAACGACACTTCTTGGCCCTGGTTTGGGCAGGGATGTGCAGACAACGTTGATACAGCTACGGTCTGTCATGGATATTCCTACCAACACCAGTCTCCCCGTGAATATCCATCACACATCTGTTCGTGATTACGTTTCCGACCCCTCAAACTGCAGCCTCCCTCAAGTACGCGAACACGATATGCAATCACCCCACTCCCTACTCGCGGATTCCTCTCTTGGCTTGATGATGAAAGAGATTCCAGGAAGCGCGGCCCTATTGGATGCGCTCTCAGAACTGAAGAAGCAGAGCCATGCCATGCAACCTAAGGACCCAAAAAAATTAAAAGACTCATTAACGTTCCTCGTTCAGCCACCTGAGCCGCTCTCAATACTTATCGGTATACTATGGCTTCGGGGAGATCGTACATCAGATTTACAATTTTGGCTGGGGACCGAGGATGGGAGTGTCTGGCTGGGGACCAAGGATGGGAGTGTCTGGCTGGGGACCGAGGATGGGAGTGCTTGGCTGGGGACCGAGGATGGGAGTGTCTGGCTGGGGACCGAGGGCGGGAGTGACTGGTTGCGTACCAAGAGAGGATCTGACTGGAAGTCCGACGGGTCGATGCCAGAAATTCAGGGCGTGTCAGACTCGTCAGACTGGCCAGATGACCAGCCGCAGATCCGGGGAGTACGACACTGGTTCGGGATCAAGAGAGGGCGAAGCTGGCTGCAGACCGAGAGAGAACGAGACTGGCTGCAGACCCAGGCAGCACGAGACTGGCTGCAGACCCAGGGAGCACGAGACTGGCTGCAGACCCAGGGAGCACGAGACTGGCTGCAGACCCAGGCAGCACACGACTGGCTGCAGACCCGGGCAGCACGAGACTGGCTGCAGACCCAGGCAGCACGAGACTGGCTGCAGACCAATGCAGCACGAGACTGGCTGCAGACCCAGGCAGCACGAGACTGGCTGCAGACCAATGCAGCACAATACTGGCTGCAGACCCAGGCAGGACGACATTGGCTGCAGACGCCCCATGGCCGATTGTGGCAATCCACTCCAGCGGCGTCTTTCTGGGTGACTATGGAAGAATTCTCGAGTACGTTGGAAGCGATCAGCGAGTATATCATCGTCCCAGAATTGCCTTTACCGCTAGCCCAAGTTATCCAGCAATTCAAAACCTTGCCGGATTTCTTAATGTTGCCGGCGTTGATGGCGTTAAGGCACCAGCATTATTCCGCCTCTGCATTATCAATACATCGTCTGCCAAACAGGGAGATCATCCATGCTATGAACGCCTTCACGACTTTCACACACAAAGCGCAGCAAAAAAGTCGATTATCTTCCGATGCTCTCAAGTACGCCTGTCAAAACTGGACTATCCATCTCTCGTGTGCTCCAAATCCACGGGACGACACGCTTAACCATAAATTCCATGTTTTCTGGAATCGTCACCTCCTTTCCTGGCTCGAACGGCAGTGGTGTTTGAAGGGTCTGCGGTCTTGTCTTGATATTTTATCCGAAGGGCAGAAACTTGCATAGGTATGTATTTTTCTAATATTTCTCAATTCACCCACCCAAATGTCCGACAAGCTGATATTGCCTTGTTCCAGGATCAGTTTTTCTTTTCCATTTTATGAAACCCCTTGTAATTCTGTCATCCTCAGTTTTAACCCGTCAACGTGCAACCCAGTGAAGGGGCGGCAACGGAAGCTTCGTGTCCATGTATCAAGAATTCTCCCCAGCTTCTTGAGTAGTGATACGTTCTAAATTTGTTTTCTGTAAGATACAAACTCATGAGACTACGTACGCGCATATCACACATCGAGAAGAACTCGAGAAGAACTTACCCGTAACTAAAATCTACGCCATCCTCGTTCTAACTTACCACACATACATTCACTAGGGAGGGTACTATGAACTCGCATCAAAGTGCATCGATATCAAAAATAGACATTAGAAATAAAAACACTTCATGAAACATATCCACGGCGAGGTCCGTAATCCATCAGCCAACAAAAAAAATAGGAAAGGTATGAGAGGCGACGACACAAGGCCACATCTACGACAAAATCTGGAGATTGATTAGTCAAGTCTACCTGCAATAGTGGACGTTTCACATACAGCCAGAAGCACAACTGCAACGACGATGACGAGAATGATCATGAGACATGCTGCACGTTGCCCAGCTTTGCGTTGGTACTCGGAAGCAGTCGAAAGCTCCTCGGCTGCCCCTTGGGTATCTACAGCGATGGAATACACGTTTGATTCGATGTTGTCTGTGACAAAGGGGGGTAAAGAACAAAAAGCGCTAGTGAGTCAGTGATTATAACGGAAGTTATGTCACATACCAATCATGCCACCTTGTTGGTTGACAAGTGTCCCAAGATCACGGAATATCTCTGATAGTTCATGTATACCGGACTCGATCTCTTGAATTTCCGCTTCTCGTTCTTGAATCAAAGACTCTTGGTACGCGAGTTCGTGCGGAGAAAGCTGTGACTGAAGAAGTTGAGCCTGACGTAGTCGGGGAGACGCGCTTGGCTCTCGTTGGCGCGACCTGCGGAAACATGAGGCAATAGCACCTTCATGAGGGGAGAATAACGCACGTATCATCGTAGTGCTCGTCTTCTACTGCTATTTTCACCCCTTCCACCACTGTTCTCTGGCGCTCTGCGCTAAACTGTTGTGCTCTTTGAAATGCCACCAAAGACAACTGCAAGTCATGTGATATCTTCTGAACTGAGGTCTTGTGTTGAGGCTGGTGCGTCCGATTCAGTTGACAAAAAGGCCAGTATAGGATATCAATTTACGCTTGCAGTAGCTGTTGAGGCAATCTTCTTCAAGTCCTCAGAGCCTCGCTTGGCCATAGCCCTCGTCGTTTCGGTGAGGTCATGCCTGTGTCCATAATGCATTTAGTAACTGAGTTGGTAACTAGCCGGTAGTACGTACAAAGACTTCCTGAGCGTGGCAGAGTCCTTTGTGGTGCCAAGTTGGTCGACCAGCTTGAGAATACCCTGTACATTGGAATTTATCTTGAACACTTGGAGTGAAAGTGAGGATTGCAAGGAGAGAAACGCAGACTCTTCACGCGGCTGAAGCGCTGTCGAACTTGATTGTCCCGTACGTGCAAGGCCAGTTTCAATGTCCTGGAAGCTCATGATGACACACGAGAGAGCTGAAGGAGGACAACAGTTAGCGGTCAAGGTGTGGTCCTCACGGCGTATGCTATCCACGAGCACAGTTACCCAAAGGGGACCAACCAAAAAGCCGCTTACAAATCGTCAAAAATACATTCATGATAGGTTTCTCACGAATAAATCAGTATTACAGTTGAGATTCTTCTATTCGACAACAGGCTGTCGTATTACTGTTGCAGTGCTCACAGCATACATGTATGTACATCACCAATAGTACTAGCGGTAGCTTGCAGTATATGCGTACTTTTACTATGTAATCCGAGGAGAGTAATTATCATCACATTTGTTGCACAGCCACTGGCGGTCCTTCAAGTTGTGCTCCGGACTCCCCCTGTACATGTGTTGACAACGATCGCGACGGGTTGGCCATTTTTCTTAACTCCATGCAAACACCTTACGCTTGTTGCGATTAGAGCTGAGATGCCAAATGAATTGAGTCACTGAACACACGTCGTCCGACACCGGCGCCTAAGGACTGGTAATAAGTGTTTCATGGATATTCGAGAAGCTCATATTCTTATTTCTGCATACGCTGATTCATCGTCCTTTGACGCAAAACATCAATTATTGGGTACGTTGCGGATATAAGAGACTCCCAGATGCTCTCCGTTAACCAGAGACCACATCTACAGGTCTCGCTTGTCTGCACTTTCACTATTTTGTCAAGAATGGATGCTATGACCATCGACCACGCGATCTATGACCTTGGGTTCACTCCAGGCGTAAGTACCTACGCTGTCGTGATACATCGCACGCCTTCACGAATAATCTCCTGTTAATAACAGTCAACAGATTGTCGTACGTCTGATTCTCATTATTCACCGTCTCGATATCTGATATATCATTGTATTTCAAGTTTGTGACTATCGCGAGCTTCACGGTTCTGTGTTGGGATCACATAATCACCTTCGCGGACGAGGTATGTCTCATAAATATTTCACCTCAACAGCGTAAATGAAGTTAATCCAGGTAGCCTTGATCTGGTGTAAACCCAAAGGGCTTCGTGAGTATAGATCACCCTCTGACATCTTCGTCCACTCACTTCACTACAAATTCGTTCTAGTTGGGTGTCTATTTCTGCTGGTACGTGAACCTGTATCTGACGTTTCTGAAAATACATTTTACTTTACATTCAAGAATCGATATATCACGCCTCTGGGGTTTGTCGTCAACATTGTTGGTAAGCTCTCTTCTCGTGTTATAGGTTACTATTCGTTGAAATATATTGTCAGTGTTGACCCTCTCAACTTGGTCTACAGAGGTAGGTAACTGCTTTCTACAGTATCTCAAAATCTAATTCCATGTATTACCTTAGAGGTAGGTAAATTCGATCTAAAATGACTGGCATCAAACCGCTGTTCAGCTGCAGAAATTTTGTGAGATACGAAGGGGCCATGGCGATCATCGGTGTCAGTATAGCGCAACTGATAATGCTGTCACGGTGAGCTACTTCAAGGGGATAGTGGTTGGTATGCCTGACGACTTTTTTAGGATTCATGTTTTGTATCGAGGGGACAGACTTGCTGCTACGATACCGGGTCTCCTCTTTTTAGTCTGGGTTGCACTTGAGGCGTATGCTATGGCTCGCGGCGAAAGTGAGTACACCTGTTATATGTGCAGACAATAGTGATATCATACCGTTCTAGTGGTTTCCATTACTCAACAAGTATACTGTGAGCACTGCTACTCGATGTAGTAATTTCTTACTGATTGCCCTGTTAGCCTGCCGTGAGGTTCATGACTTGCCGCTGTACGACTTCTCATCTTGTTAGTTTGTCAATTACTCACCATATCAGGACACTCTCTGCTGCTCGGGCATGGATGCCTTTAACATACGACTCAGCCCTCTTTGCCATGACCCTATGGCGCACCTTGCCTGCCGTCTGGAGTAAAGGAGCAGGGCGAATCTTGCCCAAACTGCTGATCGATGGTACATTGTACTATACGTGTGTATATTTCTCCATTCAAGTCAATTACTTAACCTGTTAATCGAGTAGTGTGATTTGCTCTGCCAACCTAGCACTGACTGTGATGATCGTGCGAGCACCCCCAGGTCAGAAAGGTGTTGCTGCTCAGTAAGTCACTCTAACTTTGTGCCCGTGGCTACAATAATTCATACCTGTTCACTAGATTTGTGTACTTGTGAGATTTTCAGTCAATCATTCTGTTGCCATGCTGAATAGCTCTGTGATCTTGTTGTCAGGTTAACAGTAAGTCGACGGACAGGCAAAAAATATAGTCGATTGACATTTTCTTTTTCTCTTATTGTACTTAGGTTGTAATGACGTCGCGCGTCACACTAAATCTTAAAAAGCAAATGGAGTCACCGGTAGGTTATACCTCCGGTGACCAACCCCGAAATTATTCCATGCACTCTCCTACTCTGTCGAAGTCTCCAGCCTCACTTGAACCCCGTCAAACGCCAAATCTACAGCTTCAATCACAACACTTGACAGTTATCTCATGCCCCCCTATGTCAGTCGTCTCAATGGACGCTGATCTCATGGACGATACCCAATCTTTAGAAGATAGACTACAGAACAGGACTTATGCTGATGTAGAGTCGCAGTGATGCTATGAGCATGTTTTGTTTCAATCATCTTACCAGATCATCCTGTTTGAGGGTGACACATTTCTGTCCTGCGTGCTCAGGAAACATTTGTCGTTCTCACAGCAGTGGGCTGGACAACCCGTGATAGCACCAGCGCCAGAACAGTACGTTTTGTTCCGCGCCTGTCATTTTTCTTTTCGCGAGTGGCAAGAACGTGCACTTTATCGTCATGGCCTCTTTGCGTACCTATTTTAACCCGCATCTTGGATGACCGAACGCCTATTCACATCTGGTTGTGGATGCAAGCGCAGCCACATGATCATGTTCTCGTCTATCACAAATTTGTCAAGGTATATAACTGACACGCGCAGGATACATAGCAAGGTAATTGCTCTAGGATGAACCTGAGACGCGTGCTCTCTGCTTCTGTCGTCAGACTATAGGCAGTAGGTATAAGGCGACGAATGCCGAGGATTTGAGAGGAGGCAGCAGAATGGGGGTAGCATACTGGAAGGATGTGCTTGGAAGTGTTGGAGTTACGTGTTTACTTGTGCCACGTCAATGAATCGTGCTTTTTATGTTATGCAAGACACATACATCCACAACGATCGGAGTGAACCCAATGCTTCATTCTGTCGAGCGAATCTGTGCTCAGGCTGTGACTTCAGCATCTGACATGCCTGATAATCACCGCCTCGCGGCTTTGTCAGTTCAGCGCAGGATCATGTATTGCAAGCCAATGGAAGCACATCAGAGGCAATGTATCATGATATCTATTGGCCAACAATGGGCATTTCGTGCCACCACAATCAGCGCCCCCTGACCCAGCCTCCTTGATCAAGCCCTCACAATGCACTGCGGCCATCAACGGTGGATCGGTTACCACTATGACACTCGGAGTGATGCGTGGTGAATGATGCGGCCGACTCAGCATAGCTAAATCTGAATCCCTCGCCGGCTACTTAGGAGAGTATGGAGAGGTATGAGGAGCTCGAGGTGGTGCCGCCAACATCAATCCACGGGGAAAACTTCTATGATGCACTCTTGAGTGTCACAACACAAGTATCGATACACCAAAATCCTAATGAAGTTGAATGTCTTAATCCCAATCGAACGTGTGAACAAAGCCCTAGGATCTCCGAAATCCGGGACCTGATCGCACGTTCGGTTCGGATTAGCACTCCTAGAAGCTATTCCAGCTGTCCTACACCGCCGCGCTTGATAGAGGAAGTAAAGCGGACTGTTTGTAGAAGTCGAAATGAATGATTATAACCAGAACTAGATCCGATGATAGATTAGTAAGTTGTCAGTTGTCCCATCGTGCTTCCACCTGTTGAGGTTGAGAGGTATTCTGCAGGAGAGAGAATTGACAAGGAACGCACATATCGTATTTGATATCGTGGAAGATACGACGCCCATGAGACTAAGAACGCATTACTTAGATTGCAACGATGTGTCGTCGGGTTCGTGGAACAGGTAAAATGAAAACCGGCATGTGTCGTACCAGTTCTAGTCAGTTGATCATAATAAACTGACCCTTGTTAAACACCAAGATCTGTAAAGACACGGATTCGAGTTTGTGCCACTTTGGTGTAAATGTCCGCAGACACCATTAATCTCGTTGTTCCAGCGACTGTATCGTAGACGTCGCAATGACACTAGATGAAGGCGATTTAAGTCTGTCGGGGGATTGTTTGGTCATATTTGCTCTGAGGCTTACAACTAGCAAACTCTATTTCTTGTATCAACACGTTAGGCAGGCTAGTACACCTCAAGACCGTCAAAACCGTCAAGATCAACGACAATGGCCTCAAGACCCACCGTTACCGTCCAATCCGTCTCCGGAGGTCTGTACTCATCGTCGGACTTGCTGACCATCCACGCTAAAGTCTATCTCACACAGAGGCTTCGACTTCCCTTCCCCTTCCTGCAGTCCTCACAGCTCCCATCAGGCTTGATGTAGTCGCCCAGGTTCACAGTGCGTAACAAGTATTTTGCACTTGAATAGAAATATGACATTATCTCAGAGAGCATGGCTAAGAACAGGCGTCAGGCTTACGCTGTCAGCGAGAAGGCCGGCCACCAGACTTCCGCTGAGTCCTGGGGTACTGGTCGCGCTGTTGCGCGTATTCCTCGTGTCGGTGGTGGTGGTACCCACCGCTCTGGTCAGGTGCGTGGACCGCCATCCAATCTATAATCTTGCATAATTGACAATATATCCTCAGGCTGCCTTCGGAAACATGTGCCGTGGCGGTCGCATGTTCGCCCCCACCAAGACTTGGCGCAAATGGCACGTCAAGATTAACCAAAATCAGCGCCGCTTCGCTACCGTCTCCGCACTCGCAGCTTCCGCGCTCCCATCCCTTGTTCTCGCCCGCGGTCACCGTATCGAGCAAATCTCTGAGGTTCCTCTTGTCGTTGAGAACGCAGCTGAGTCCTTCAAGAAAACCAAGGAGGCTATAGCTCTCCTCCAGGCCCTGAATGCATACACGGATGTTACCAAGGTCTCCAACTCACGCAAACTCCGTGCAGGAAAGGGCAAGATGCGCAACCGCCGCTACCGTCAACGTCGTGGCCCTCTTGTCGTTTTCAAGGAGGATAATGGCATCGTCCAGGCCTTCCGTAACTTGCCTGGTGTCGAACTCGTCAACGTCCAAAGGTTGAACCTTCTCCAACTCGCTCCTGGTGGACACATTGGCCGCTTCGTCATCTGGACAGAGGGCGCCTTCAGCCTCCTTGATGAGGTGTTCGGCACCTTCGACAAAGCCTCTTCGTACAAGAAGGACTACCTGTGCGTCGCGTGTGCAGTGCCTTATTGCTCGACTAACTGTTGTGTATAGCCTTCCCACCGCCAAGATCTCCAACCCCGACGTCACTCGTCTCATCAACAGCACTGAGATTCAATCTGTTGTCCGCCCCGCAGGTCCCAGGGTCCAGAAGCGCCCATGGACGCAGAAGAAGAACCCTCTCGTCAACAAGGGCGTCCTCTTCCGTATGAACCCTTACGCCAAGACCCTCCGCAGACAAGAATTGCGTATGTATCTTATCTACTTAACATCCAATTCAATTGATGACTCATGCATCACGTTGATGTGTTATAGTCAAGCAAGAGCGTGTCAAGGCACAAAAAGACAAGAAGGGAAAGAAGGCCAAGGGCTCTTCTGCTGGAGAGGCTTTCCTCAACACGTTGTTCGCTCCTTGAGTGCGTTAAAGTTATGGTTACCTACATCTACGCGATTGTCCTCGCATGCCCTTATGCATTCATGCCATGCAAAATTTGTCAATCATGGAGACTCTACTTTGCCAGTACTTTTGATCGATTTCAGATGTCCTTCCACTCCATTCCCATTTGGTCGAGAATAAGTACGTCCAATAGAGTTATGGTTCAGCCACAAAGTGGATGTGTTCTTGGACGGTTCAGCCTGAAAATGCCTGACAGGTTTTCCCCGTCGAGTGGTCCCCTACCCTGCAGAAGCGTGGAATTTACGTCCTTGATCAATAATTAAATTTCAAACAGGTACAAGACCCGCTTCAATTACAACAAAAAAAACATGCATGGTGAGTACTGTGCGCCATGTCGTCTTGAGTTTACCTACGACCCTTGTGAACCTGGGGAAATTTCTGTGAATGGGTTGCTACTACAACGCCCGCTGCACGTAACATGTCCAACGTGTGCGGTCGAACCCGAGTTCTTTAATTGACGTGGGACTTCCGAGTCTGAAGCAAATTTGTAAGTTCGACCACTACAGCTTGTACTACCACACGGTCATACACCGATATCCTGCGATACATCGATGACAATCCATAACAAGTGTGGAATTTCCTTTTGGCTTGTTCAGAGCTTTTCAGATCTGAGCAGGACGACAAACGAAATTCATCTGACGGGTGCTTTATTTTTGTATTTATTTTCACATTGTCGAAGTCCAGAACATGATGGATCGTGAAGTTCGCCGTCAACATAATCACTTTTATTGCGATACGCGGGATTCTCTATTTCGAGCTTCTGGCAGTACGGTGCGAGAGATGCCATCATTGTGATCAATCGGCACTGCCTCACGTGAGGACGCGTATCAGCAACCCCTTGAAATGCATAAGAAGAATCCTGCAACCCTTCTTCACCACTTCTCCAGCCATGTCAACCTCATTGTTGACCGACTATATTATTGGCGAGACTGCATTGATTCGCTCTGCAGACCTTGCCGTCGCCTCAGCGGCTCTAATTGTCTACGACCATGTGATAACGTTTGATCAGGAGGTCAGTATCATCATGGTGTTCCTAATACTAGGACGGGAAGTCACTGATCGACGACACCTGCAGGTAGATCTGTTTTGGACCGGTCGACAAGATGCAACAAAATTCTTCTATCTCAGCGTGAGATACGTCCCACTCCACAGTACAACATCTCCCTGATTGTCCATCTGCAGATACGATATTTGGGATTAGTTCAAGCATTGTGAGCACCAAGCGTCTAACTAGTATGATTGCTCATCGTCTCTCAGTGTTTCAGTATACCGTAAGGAAGGTTCTTATGGCAAGGGTGATCTCTGATTCCATGTCACCTCAGTGCACTTTCATGTCTTCAAACCTACTGTAAGTGTGATGAGATGCTTTTGGTGTGCCAAGTCGCTCAGATCACTCGCAGACGTGAGCCTCGCCAGCTTCCGTCATCGTCCAAGGCTCCACACTCATTAATAACCAAGCCTCAAGGCATTACTTACTGGGCATGTCGTGTTGGTAACTCTGGGTGTGGCGTTGTGTCAAGGTACGCAGCTTGAAATCTGTTGATGCATCTATCAACGACCTCCAAAGCTGTCATCGCTCTCCGCGTTTGGTACCTTTTCGCAAGGAACAGGCAAATACAAATATTTGCTGCGTCGCTATACATCGTGTGCATAGGGTCGACCATAGCGTTAAGTGACTATCTCTTCGATCAATATTATGAGGAAATAGTCGATCCGAGTTTTACCAAGAGCCCGATGATTTTCGCCCTCTTGTACGCGCCTAGCTTTGTAGACCATAGCGTGCTTTTTTCCCTCAAGGTATATAGGTATATGACGAGCGACCGATTTCAGAGACGCTCTTCGCTTCTAGAAGGTTTTTTAAAAGAGTATGCTTTTGATTGTGCACCTACTCATACCAAATACTTACTATATGCATTCTCAGGGGGCTGATCGTGTATGCATGCGCAACGGGTAAGCATTCAAGTTTGATATCGACTTTCACACCTGTCATACTATAGCTCAGGATCGCTACTGTACACAATCATCGCTCTTTCATTCTCCAGCCTTTCGCAACTAGACGTGTGTAGCCTCAGTCCGTATCTTGCTCTGCTCAGCAACTTATGATTCTCTAGGTTTACTACACAGGTTTACAAGGCGGGTAGGTCGCTCTCATGGCTCACTGATAGATGAAATCATGAGACCAATTATTTACGCAGCCTCGTCGTCGCCGCAACCCTTGTCTCCGTCTGCCACGCGTTACTCGGCATTCGATCTATATCTGCGACGCTTCATGTAGATCCAGCATGGCTCCTCAACCACGCAGAACTCAGTCGTGTCCAATGGACCAAGGGAAACAGTGAAGGCGAGATTTTTGTCGAGCTAGACTGTTCCTGCGCCACAGAACTCCCCATGACAAGTCTTTCTCACACGGTGGTTCCAGATACAGTATCTTCGAGTGGTAGCAACTTCGATGATCAAGGCACTCCCACGAAGAACTACAATATATTATAGGTGAGACCCGTGGCTGTGTTTTGGCCACTGATGTGACTAATTTCAGTGATGAACTTGCAGTTTCAGCTATACGCTTTTAGTACATATTGGTACACTGCATCAATGGCTTGATGAAAATAGGGCTCAGTGGACTTCAATTTGTGCGCTGACCCAGTGATTTGCGCATTACTCTATTACACGCGAGATAGAAGTCATTGTGGGAGAGAGTAAGGCAAGTTCTATGCACTTCTATCTACTCATAACGGATATGCATCATTGGCGAATCGGAGGAGATCCTGCTGTGTCTCAGCTAATGATGGGAGTGGCAAAAATGCAGCATGACAACATCAATTAGACGCATTTGGAAACTTCAACGTCAACGCCGTATATCTTGATGAAAGATGCCAAACACGGTTGGACGCTATAATTGTTTGAATGATTCTCCTTTTCGAGCAGGTCGACGCGTAGTAAGATGTTACGGCCTCGCCTCCGAGTGGATATCTGGTATATAGGGTCCACGTAAACTCCTCAATGTGATTCCCCGGAATAGTGCTTCCTCTAGTAGGCATTCGAGGACCCTCTGTAATTCACCATGTCCACGATCGCGCAGAAGTCGGCGAGCGCTGCCTCCGCGCACTTGGCCATAGCATCATTCACCCTAGTAGTGTACGATCATATTATCACGTTCTCTCAAGAGGTATCGTCGCCTCCATCATCGATAGTAATCTCACACTGGACTCACTGTTCTAGGTAACCTTCTTCTGGTCTGGGCCATGGTCAGCTTCAAGAATACTATATCTCAGTGTAACGCCATTGGTAATTTGTATTTTACCGCCGGTGCTTAATCGTGGATTGGACAGATTCGATACTTGGCTCTAACACAAATGATGTGCGTGTTTGATTCCTCCCAATAACATCGCACCAATTGACGAGATTGATTAGTATCGTGTTTTATGGTCCGTCAGCGAGAATATACGTGTCGTGGCTCTAACGACTCAGGCGAATAGGAAATGTCCTGACTCCCAGTTCTGCTGTGAGTGCTTCTCAAGGTCGTATCGCCGTTCGGCATCTTACGTACGACTTTCCACAGAAGTGAGTCATGCGTGACGAGGCCCAACACACCAGTTCACGCAGGAAATAGTACAAACTGGCTTTTCATTACAGGTTTCATCCTTGTGATCGTAGTAATGGAACTCTGCCAATGTCCGTCTTTGTGTATTCATTGATCATACTGAAGTAACTGATGTGCACAGGTGTAGTAACATTGCGGGTATGGCATCTATTTTACAGAAGTCGCTTCGTCAGAGGGCTGGCGGTTGCTATTCTGATCGCTTCCGCGGTAGGAGTCGCAACCGCTGGCAGCGCCGCGTTTAATGCTATTAAAACTGCCGCGTACGGGCTATACGACCCGTCGACCTTAAAGGGGAATCCTGCAACGTTATTTGCGATATACCTGCCAGCCTTGGTCGTCCATACGACCATGTTATCATTAACGATATATCGTTTTGGTATTAGCCCAGCCGCCTTGCCGAGTCGCGGGATTGTCCACCGGTTCTTAAAAGAGTGGGTCACACCTGTCGGTCACAGGCTCCAAGCTAATGTTTGCTTAGAGGAATATTTATGTATGCGTTTGCAGCCGGTGAATACATCTCCATTCATTTCGTTTTGCAGACGCTGAAGCAAATGACAGGAACGATACTGTACGAAATCATTGCTCTTTCTCTAACTAAACCAGGGGAAATATCCGTAAGTTTCATGGTCATAGTTGCATGACTCGTTGACATGCGAAATCGTTGCCAGGTTTACTATTCAGCTCTGGGGGGAGAGTAAGGTCGTGCCATCCTTCATCTTCACCTAAGCTCACGAGTAACGTCTACTTCCCAGAATTGCAGTAGCAGCTACAGTCGTCTCCGTCTGTCGCGCGATGCTAAGTATCCGCTCCTTGGCTGCAACTTGCCACGTCGATCCAGCATGGTTGCTCAATCATGCTGAACTCAGTCGCGTCCAGTGGAGGAGAGGGACCAGTGAAGGAGAAATTGTCGTTGAAGTCAACGAGATGGATGTGGTTCTCCCCTACGGGTCGTTACCGTTAACCGCTGTACAAACGGAGGATTCAGGCAAGATTTAAAGACGATTCCAGATGTATCGTCTCAACAATCACGATTTTGCTCCAAATATAATAGGAACATATATCAATTTGCCCTGCGAAGTCTCACGCACTAAGTGGATGGGTGACTAAAGCACAGTTGTGTTATATGAGATAGTACAGTACGGTTTGATATGAAACGAAGTCCTCGTTGTCCATGTAGGTGCTGTCAAGGTATAAATGAAATCGTGTCCGAACTAGGATTTCTTCACAGACACAATATCTCCGGCATCCTGATATCGGCCTTGTCATCAACAGAAGCTATGTCCTTGACTTCTGCTATGACATTGTTGTGCAAAGCAATTCTCTTATACTCCCCAACACGCTGCTGCGCTAGCAAAGTACGCCAAAAGGCTGTCAGAAGCGAACAAGCACCCTCAACTCTCGAGTAACTGGCTCCAGGACCCCAGTCGACTGGATGGTCTGTCGGAGACACGGGCTTAAGTCAATCATCCATGCCCTGTATCTCGTCCGCAAAGTCAAGCAGCCCAAGATCATGACGATTTCATGGAGGGATGAGCAAGAATGTCTACAGAATGGGCCGTGCGGGAGAGAATTGAGTCAGTATCTTCCGTGGTGATCAATAGGTCCTGTGGCTCGTCTGCCTTGACGTCATAAGTGAAGCATCTGTCCCTTCTTGACCAGGCCACCGCCTCACTTCTGCTCGAGGAAATGCAATGCAAGGCAATTGCAGTCTGGCGTTCGCAAAATGAGGAATGCTGAGGTTAGCAAGGAGGGTGTACAGTTTCGAGGCCGACTCTATGACCACGGCACGTCGCGTCGTGGAGACCGATGTCGGCATTTCATCTTCAGATATTTATGAGAAAATGTCGGCTGCCAGCAGACAACTATTGAAGTTAGATAGTTGTCCCACCCAGTCAAGGGCGAAAATGTCGCCTAAACGAGGTATAATCTCCTGCAAGAGACGTCCAAGTGCCTTTTGTCTTTTGTCTCCGTAGATCGTGACGGTAGGAATGAGTTTAAGTCTTTGAAGACAAAACACGCTAGAGAGATTATAGTGAGAAACGGCGGGACGAGAGAGATGGTGCGTATTATATATGTGAATGCACGTGATAAAGAATGTACTGCATATACAGTGCGATGACGGTTCCGAATGACGATTATTTTGAATTTTAGTGCAATTTCTTTCTTCGGCCACGATACCGCCTATAGGTCTGTTTCCCAGCTCTCACACAGCTCTGAACAAAACCAAATTTCACAGAGATAGTGCGAAAACTATATTACCTTGCGGAGCAAGGTCTATCACGATGGAGCGTGATATATAATGGCAAGCGAGACCAAACAATTACGTCATTTTCCCATGTTATTCTTGAACCGCCAACAACATTACATGGAACCAGCAGAAATACAAGATGTCTGCCGAAACGAAGAAACACCCAAACACTCAGCCTACAGAAGCCAGAAAAACGAGATAGTGAACTACACCACGCCACAACGAATGCAGTGAGCTTCATCAATGACTATATTGATGATGTGAGAGGCGAAGAGCGGGTTTTTGAGCAGCTGTTCAAATTCGCCACTGGGCTTCATGATTTGCTCCGGACTAAATGCTATTGCAGGGTATTTGAATAATTTTATAGCCTGCTACGAAGTGAGTAATTGCAAGAAAGACACTGTTACCAAAGCTGACTGACCAAGAAATTTGTAGTGGTTGCGGTCTCGGCATTGATAGCTATGGCCGGTATTCCAGCGACGCCCAAAGAAATGGTGTTTTGCTTGCCAAGTAAGTTCAAAGGAGTGATGACGAGCTGAATACCATCCGTTCTGAAGAGCAGGGGTATCCAGAAACAAAAGGTCTTTCCCATCCCAGTTCCTGCAGTGCATAGGACGTCTCGGCCGCTTTGAAGCAGGGCCTGCGCAACTTTAATTTGCCATAGGCACGGCCGGACGCCAAATTTATCTTGCGTTTTGCGACGGATGTCAGCGGTAGGTGTATCCTGATTTAGAGTCAAGGTAGCCAGGCTCATATTTATCAAACAGAAGCTGATCTAGAGCCAAGGGGTCACAACTGACGATACTATTCCTGCAGAGTGAAAGTCATTGATAATGGACCTGTGGTTTAGCCTCAAGTTGTTATTTTTTGATTTTAAGCGTTCAGTTGGGAAGGAGCCTGCACCACGACAGGACCTGAGTCGTCAAAAGATACGTGTACACCGGGATGCAATTGTAACTGCGTCTTTTTTTCAAGATAGTTACTCGATGTTTGTAGGACATTCAGCAATCTGCATGATATATAGGATGTTCGGCGGGCTGCATTGATACGCTTGACTTAGAACGCGAACATCGACGACTCATCAATTAATGTCAATAAATATTTTTGGCCCAAAGGCAGTCAGCGATAAAAAGATTTAAAGCTCCGCAAGGTCGGCACCGCCGACCCCTAGTTATAAATATTTCTCAGGGGTAGTCTCCACCTCCCACCTGTGTGTCACCATAAACGTTACTTATTAGTAACACTGACGCAATCGGATGTTTGTTACTAACTAGGGGCGAGAATCTATACTGCGGTACTTCAGCGAATCTCGCAGCACTCAGCAGTCACCTTGGGTGAAGGGAATATATGTTATTTATAATAAAATGTATATATGATATATTTAGCGTAGGATCTATTTATGTACCCTTGGAACTTGCCACCGTTAGCGTCACGTAGCCTCTCCGCTGTTTCCCACGTCCACTACACCATCGAGCTCATCGTCTCGCACGATGAGCTTGATATTTAGCTCAATTCTCATTGTTTCAAGGCACGTTTTGTTTGTCATATATGTTTCCATTATTATAATACTATTGAACTACCTACAAAGAGTCAAGATGCAAGGCAATGATGCTACTGGTCAGTAATGCTGGTGTCACTGCCGCTTGTGTCACTATCCTCCGAGTCCTCCTCCGAAGTTGGTCCAATGACATCAGAGCTCTTGTACTTTGATGCAGCAGCCCCCTTTCACTTCCTCGCAACATAGATAAGCTCCCCTTGAGCTTGGCAGATGCGATTTTCTTTCATCCGTGTCGCATGCTCCTCATCTGTGAGTATGACCCAGCGACAGGTGTTTGATTCAAGAGCATCTGATAACTTGATGAGCTTGGCTCTTCCTCCAGCTTTACTCAGATTGCAGACAGGGCCAGATAGAGGCCAGTTGACTAGGGCTACACCACAGTGCTCAATGATATTGTGCTCGTAGTTAGTGTAATTCATATTCACCCTGTGTCCGATGTCCTTCTCAAGGGCAATTGAATCTAAAGTCTAGCTTTAATAAATAGTAAGATGTCTGAAATGAAAATCACGTACTAAGACCTTCCTGAATAAATGTGCGACAGCCACTAACAAGCTTGTTTAATGGACGTTGACGGTGTGATGCCGCATGCGCATCTGTGAGACATTTAGTTCAGCACGAAACAAAAAAAGTGACAACACTTACGAAGGCCACTGACAATGTAAGACTCCAGCTTCAAACCAAGGTGACGTGGCTCTACATCAAGGACTTCTTTAACAAATTTCTTGGCCTTCTCAGTGAAGAACATCTTTGGCTCTGAAAGGTCTTCGATGTTGCTGCAAATGGCAACATAAAATCCCTCTGTGCCAGTACAGGCACAGAGAGCCATCCACTGTAAGATGATAAAGAAAGAGTTAGATTTAAAACGAAAAAAATGATAGAATACGTGCCTTGCGGTCCATAGAAGTAAAAGTTGCATTGATGTCATGTAGAATAGCCTTAGGATTAGCTTGTGCCACTTGATTCTTCTTCTTGCATGCTTCGAGGACTTGGGTGTTGTAGACTCGTTTCTTGGCAGAAGACAGTAGAGCATGTGCGCAAGTGAGCTTGTCCTTGTTCTCGGCAATAAATCTGGTGAGTTTGATGCGGTCACCTTGTTCACGATCTTAATCTAAGTATGAGAAACACACGTTGCTCAAATAAATGAGTAGACAACATACCTTCATTTGCTTCATTCAGCTTTGCCCTAACAAAGGTATTCCAGGAATTAACACTTTGTTGCTGGCAGAGCATGCGGGTCCTCAGGAAGAGCTGACTGTGAGTCCATTTGAGAGAACTACATAGAAAACATTAGTCAAATTGAAAAGCAGTGAGACACAAAAATTTACCGGCCATGTGTCTCTGCGATGTGGGCTGCTTCTTCTGCATAAGCTGACTGGGCAGTATCAATGGCGTTGGCTAAAGCTTCTTGCCGGCTGCGTCTCTCTGCTTTCTGAGTCGATGTGAGCTTTGCACGCAGATGGTGAACTCGACCTGTAGGAACTCGCGGCATAGTACAAGATATCAGGAGGAAAATGGTGAACCATGTGCCGACTTATAAGATTGCAGCCAAAGTCAGGGAAATAAATGTAATATTGATAGCCTGAGATCAGGACACACCAGACACACATGTACATTACATATTTGACACCGAGAAAATTGTGGCGCACTAGTCAACTAAGGAAAGGATCAGTGCAGCTTGGTACAAAAACGTAACACTGACTAAGTCAGCGTTCATTGGATGCACGTGCCATGACTTCAAGTAGTGAGCCAATGCATTCAGAGGGGATCTCTAACTTGACAAGGTTGGCCTGCCAGGACAACGGCCTGTATCCTTCACTTTGTTGAATGCATTTCCAGATCTCATCCATGACGAAGGGTACCACATCGACTGAACCGAGCACAGTCTTGATCTCAGTAGAAATACGGGCTGAACCAGCATCATGTGGAGTGATAGGGTTATTAGCCGCCATCAAGTAGATATGGTTGGTAATAGAGACACCTTCTTCATTCCCGACCATTGCTGACCGGATTGGCACAAAGTTTTGATCCCCGTCCTCAACACGTGCTGAATGACATGAGTCCTGACTACAATTAAATAACGGAGCATGAAAAAATTAATTCAGCTCACCTTTGAGCCATCCTGCACTGATTCTGACATCAACGGAGACACACGATACTTCAAGGGAGGGGAACATGGCGAGACAACAAATTTGCAAGATACTGGAGGGCCTCTCGGGGACAGCAACGGAGATGCTCGATAACACGAGTACTGACCACAATTAATATGACGGAGCATGAAAAAAATAATTCAGCTCACCTGTGAACCCCATTGGACAGGTTCTGAAGTCTCAGGTTGAGGTAGCGACAGAGACACATGGTACTTTAAAGGAGGTGAACATGGTGAGATAATGAATTCGCGAGATACTGGAGAGTGTGTGATACCAGCAGGACTTGGCAATGCTGATGGCATCAATGTCCTACTGCGCTGCTTATGTTGAGTGGGGCCAGTAAGGTGAGGTGGACTGTCTGCTATGAGGCTGCATTCCTGACGGCGCCCACACGTTGGGGTTTGAGGAAAGGTTTGGGTAGCAGAAATTGGAGGCTGCCGAGCGGTAGAAGTCTCATAAATAGGCTCGTCCAATAGGTTGAGTTCTTTGCCATTGTCTGAAAGTGAATGGAGGGAGGAATGAGTAGAGCCAAGTGATGTGACCTCAGAAGGGCGTGCAGATGAAAATGTATAAGACCCCATGGAATCACTCATCCAGTCTTCGAGGACTTCATCTGAGACGGCTGGTGTATGGGTGGAGAGCTGCTGGACATTGCGCACAGTAGAGACAACAGGGTCAGGAAATATGTATGATGATTCGTTGAGAGGATGAGTCGAGGATTTCTGTTCATAGTCATCCAGCTTTGCGAGCCCTAGCCATGTTAATCATTAGTCAAATTCCAACAGAAATGAAAGAGAACTTTACTTTTGATCATGGCTGCTGGGAGTTCAACTGTATCCCATTGAGACTTGTATCTGCGACAACAAACTAAACTGGCGAATGACGAGAAGATAGTATACATAGTATGAAGCATGTGGTCCTCGTTGCTGTCCACAAATGGATCGGATGTATGCAATGAGCTCTTGATGGCAGGAATGACACAGAGTACACCGTTTCATCTTTCAAACTCGAATTCAGCACACATTTTGATTTCTATAAGGTGTTTCTGGCAATGAAAGTTTCAGTGCAACTCAACTTGCCAGGTCAGATGTACTTACATGTTTTGCATGCAAATCCAGGTAGTCTAGACGAAAATTCTCATTGATGGATTCAGATCGTATGAGCATGAGTCTGTTAGTACGAGATTGTTAGTGAAAGGATGATAGTTGAGATGAGAATGACTCACATTAAGTTTTGTACATAAATGAGTGAATAGTACATCATCTCGCGTGCATGTTACGCATGGCCAACTTGAATGGGTCATGAATTTGATAAACAATCTGACGATGTGAATATCAATGATGCTACTACGATTTTGAAGTTTGAATATCAATTGAATTAGTTGTAAATCTGAGATACTATGATACTAGATAGATATCAGAGGGATCGGTCACAGTCTTACTCAAGAACTGAATTCCTATATTGCAGTGATAACATCACTGCAATATAGTCTCAGAATTCACTTCAGTCACCCCTCTTAAAGTACCTCTTAGGTACATATATTCTGGCTTACAATCTCACCTAAGAGGCATGATCTTAGACGGTATTCCCATGCAATGCAGGTTGTATCCCGGGCCAATTCAACACTTTCCCCACGAAGCCTGGGCCTGCTGGGCCAATGTATTTGATCTGTCCCATGACCCATCTGGGTCATCCTAAATACTTTATTATATGAATACACAGGGGGTGTCAGGGGTCATTTCTCATGAAAAATGACCCACACATTCAGATACTTAGAGTATAATGTAAGCTGGATAAGGTCCTTGACCTACAAAATTCAAAGCAGCTGGAGGAGGGGGGTTATCTTTGGAGATGAGGGAAGAATGTAAGTCGGATAAGGTCTTGACCTATGAAATTCAAAGCAGCTGGAGGAGGCAGGAAGAAATTTGTGGTAGGAGGGGGGGTTGTCTTGAAAGATGAGGGACGAATGTAAGTCGGGTAAGGTCCTATTTGTGGTAGACGGGGGGGTTGTCTTTGAAGATGAGGGAAGAATGTAAGTTGGGTAAGGTTCTTGACTTAAGAAATTCAAAGCAGCTGGAGGAGGCGGGAAGAAATTTGTGGTAGGAGGGGGGGTTGTCTTGAAAGATGAGGGAAGAATGTAAGTCAGGTAAGGTCCTATTTGTGGTAGACGGGGGGGTTGTCTTTGAAGATGAGGGAAGAATGTAAGTCGGGTAAGGTTCTTGACTTAAGAAATTCCAAGCAGCTGGAGGAGGTGGGAAGAAATTTGTGGTAGGAGGGGGGGTTGTCTTGAAAGATGAGGGAAGAATGTAAGTCAGGTAAGGTCCTATTTGTGGTAGACGGGGGGTTGTCTTTGAAGATGAGGGAAGAATGTAAGTTGGGTAAGGTTCTTGACTTAAGAAATTCAAAGCAGCTGGAGGAGGTGGGAAGAAATTTGTGGTAGGAGGGGGGGTTGTCTTGAAAGATGAGGGAAGAATGTAAGTCGGGTAAGGTCC
This sequence comes from Suillus subluteus, assembly GCA_016647755.1. Lineage (NCBI taxonomy): Eukaryota > Fungi > Basidiomycota > Agaricomycetes > Boletales > Suillaceae > Suillus > Suillus subluteus. The sequence goes on along the minus strand of JABBWI010000017.1, from coordinate 873,953 downwards.
TTGACCTAGAAATCCTTCTTGACTCTGCCCTCACTCCAGATACTGACATATTTTACACTCCACCTGGTTAATTCGCATAATTGGAACATGCCCTGCACCACAATACTCCAGGTTTTATTGGAGTAAGTGTCATCACATATTACTTTGGATGCAAGCATGAAAGTGGAAACAAAAAGACAGTGACTGGTCAATGCGGGATAGCCCACCGCTGGTTTATAAGGTGACTGGGCCAGCCCGGCACTCTCCTATGCATGATGTGGGATAGCCCACCACTGGTTTATATGGTGACTGGGCTGGCCCGGCACTCTCCTATGCATGATGTGGGATAGCCCACCGCTGGTTTATATGGTGACTGGGCTGGCCCAGCACTCTCCTACGCATGATGTGGGATAGCCCACCGCTGGTTTATAAGGTGACTGGGCCAGCCCAGCACTCTCCTACACATGATGCGGGATAGCCCACCGCTGGTTTATATGGTGACTGGGCTGGCCCGGCACTCCCCTATGCATGATGCGGGATAGCCCACCGCTGGTTTATAAGGTGACTGGGCTGGCCCGGCACTCTCCTACACATGATGCGGGCTAGCCCACCGCCAGTTTATATAGTGACTGGGCTGGCCCGGCACTCTCCTATGCATGATGCGGGCCAGCCCACCGCTGACTGGGCTGGCCCAGTCCAAATGTTATTACTTGTTTGTCACTATTTTTCCACATTCTATAAAAGTTCTGTACAGTTTTTCTTCTCTCTTTCTTCTACATTCTATTTTGCAACATCCACATCCAGTATTAGGCCTTCAATTGTTCTCTCTCCTTTCTTTACTATTTCACTAGGTTGCTCATCTGGGTCAGTACTTACTCCTAAGCCTCTCTACTTTAACTAACTCATTTTTTATTGTAATATTCCCAGTGGTGACTTGCTCTTGCAAATCTGACACTAGTTTAGCAGCACATTCCATGGTTCACCAACGATCTCTCAATTTCCTGACCTATGATTTCATCAATCGCTGGTTCTTAATTGTCCTCATCCTCCTTATCATCATGGTCATTCTATATGGAAGCTACATTCTGTATCTTCAACGCACAACTACCAATAGGTTAAATGCCCTTGGGCTTCAACCCATCACCACTCCTCTTCCACGGACCAGATCACCAAGCCCTCCTGTTCTTGTCGCCTAACCTCATACAATATCCAAGTGCAGGACTTTTATGTTAGTACTCCACTATCCCTTCTTACCCAACTGCCTGATAGGTGTGATATGGGTTAGCTTCTTACTTGTTCAATATTCAAGGGACAGTCTATTATACACAGTGGGATAGCCCATCACTAATTTCATATGCACGGGTCAGCCCAATACAAGCCCTTATACACAGCGGGGTAGCCCATCAGTATTCATACGTAGTACGGGTCAGCCCAATACGAGCCCTGGGCTGGCCCACCACAGATTACATAGACACTGGGCTGACCCACTGCATATATATATATCTTCAACATACCACCAGGGATAGCCCATCACTACTTACATACATATGGGTCAGCCCAATACGAGCCCTGGGATGGCCCACCGCATATTACATAGACACTGGGCTGGCCCACTGCATATATATATATAGCTTCAACATACCACCAGGGATAGCCCACTTACCATCAATTGATCCTTGGGATGACCCAGCAACCCAATCTATATATAAGTGGGATAGTTCATTATTCTTAATGTATTAAGTGGGATAACCATGATGACCTAAATTTACACATATGAAAACTCCTCGATGCTGACATTATCTTTCGAGTGCCCATTGTGCACCACAGTTTGGGACCACAAAACACATAGTCATTCAAGCTATCATACACAAGTACATATGCAATAGTTCGAGTGATACACAATAGTTCGAGTGATATGAAACATTAGTCATGGTAAACGAAATCACGATCATATGAATCATACCCAGGAGCCAGAGTGTTCCTGCCATAATCGGATCTCTCACGTGGCCTTGCAACCACTCTCGAAGGGCCTGCAGCCGAAAAATCATGGCGATGATGATGGGCAACATTATGCCCATAGGAATGAAGATGATGCGGAGACACCTGCTGTACCTCATCATCCCAGTGCTGACGTGGTTCGTAGTCAGGTGTAGGTGCACGAGGGCGAGGGCGAGGTTGAAGTTGAAGTCGAGGATGAGCAGGGACAAAGTGCAGAGGTGGCAATTCAACATGCGGCGCACCATCACGATGATGTACGACCTGAAAATTAACTTGAATGAGATAATGATAGAAGATATTAGTCTTCAGCTCACCTTTGACTTCTTCCTGATACGAGAGTCTGATGCATCCAAGCTATCAGGCTCAGATTCAAGTTGTTGATCTGCTGGACGCTCGATTAGAAGAGAATCTGCAAGTAATTAATGGACTTGCCAAAATCCTCTGCATGTGGTCGCTTGCGAGACTTCTGCAGCTGAAATGCCGATGGGCGGCGTTCTGGACGGGGTAGACCATCATCAGTGTAGTGGTCCTCATGAACAATAGAATATTCACGAGCAGCGGAGGTCTGTTGTTGAGACCGGCGATCCCGAGTAGTATCTCCAAGCTGCCTCCCTCCCGAAGGAGCGCCAACATTCGAACCACGTATTGATGTTGCTTCCTTGTACTTTTGAAGCAACCCTCTGGGGATGGACTGCTTGAATTTCTCAGAGTCTGCGAGTTTCCGGAGAACAATGTGGGAAGCGCTGGTGACCAAAGGAATGTCAAACATTTTAGCGTCGTCCTTTTCACATTGCTCAATGTGATCTGCAGCAACAACATTAGACATGAAAATGAACAGGGCAATAAGTACCTTTCGGCCAAGGAACAATATCAATCTCAGACACAGCGACATCCAACTCGTCAATGATATCATTAAGAGTTTTATCGCTGCGTCCTTGCTTGCGCCGAAGTTCGAGTAAGTTCTCAGCTTCCGTCTTCAGTTCGGCATCATAATATTGCGAAGCCCTGCGCTTGATGTAAGGCATGACGAGTAACTTCAGGTGTTGTGCGCTGAGGGTGTGGTAATTGAAGTCCGGGCCAACCGGGGGAACTTCGTCAGGCCAGAGTTCGAATTGGAACTTGTTCTGGTATGCAACGTCGAGTAGCTTCCGCCACTGGACGGACTTCGTTTTATAGCCGAATTGTTCTGTTGAATAGACTTGAAATCGAGTCATGGACGGGAATAAGTCGAGCTTACCTAGTTTCTCAAGCACCATGACTGGCCAGATACGTTGGTAACGGTCCCGTGGGGCTTCACCAGGCTTCGAAAATAAAATATCATAAGCTCCTCCAAACCGCGGCATTGCGAGCTGGTAGTTTTTTGCCCTGGACACATTGTAAGATTAAACTCAGAGTAGTTTCAAGCTACGTACTTCGCTGCAGTAATAATCCAATCTAACGCAAGTTGGGCGTCCACTTGGCGTTCATTGATGAGATCCATGAACGTGGATGAGCCTGCGACAAAACCCGAGGCCTGTTGGGCCGCCTCATCAGGAGTCGAATCAAAGACACAGCCAATAACCTCAATGCCTTCTAGGCGAGAATAAGCTGCAAACTATGCAACAGTAAGCCATAATACAAACAAGTACTGTCAAAATAATTACACGCTTAGCGAGTGCGTCCCTTGTAGACATAATGATACTGGCACGCGATCAATTGTTATTAGCACCGCCCAAGTGACAATCATAGTGGGTTTGTATGTCATCCCACAGAGGGTCACTGTCTTGAAGGCTGTAGTAGTGGTCGCGCTGTCTCTTTCTCCAATCAACAAGTTCTACCAGAGGATATTGGTTATTATGGGCACCATGACATGAAATAAAAACTCACCTTCATCGGTTTCTCGAGGATATTTTCCTTTGTACCATCCTTGGTGCATGTTCCATGGGGTCTTGGCCCTGGAGTGTTTCACAGACAACCCGGCCTCGATGAGTATTGTACGTGCAGATTTTCCATATTTGTCCCCAATTATCTTGGCAGTGTGAAGCGTCTTGCGCCCGAGCTCCTGCGCGTCGTCTATGCCTTCCTGGCACAGCCGCCCAGGTCTAGAAGTGATGGGAAGGTCGTCGTCATCATCATCAGTCTCCATTGCCATGGAGCTTTTCGGCAGAGCACTGGAGACAGCACTCTTCTCGACCGACTTCGTCGTCACATGCCCGGCAGCCTGGAGTACCTGGGTGGTCAAGGAAGTCTCTGTTACTGTTGAATTCGGGGGGAGAGCTTTTGGAGGCGTGCGCTTCTTGGGCAACTTCGCCTTTGATGGAGGCGCAGGTAAATTGTCATCGTCGTCTTCTTCTTCTTCTTCTTTTTCTTCGTTGGCTTCTTGATCTTCTTTGTATTCATCGTCATCTTCATCAGACTCCTCTTCCAAAGAGGAAGGATCACGCTGAGCAAGCATTGCATGGTGTTCAGCCCGACTCCTTGCTTGTCAATTTCGGTATGGGTAGTTGTTCTCCGAGGAAGGGGTGCCATCAAAGGAAGAGCCTTCATCCTCTGGAGTATCAGAGGGGGGTAAGGATTCTGGGAGATGAAAAAAGGACTATTAGTGAAAAGAATTGATGGGAGACGGTGGTACATACCATGAATTTTGGTATCATCTACAGGATTGCCCTTGTCAGACTCAGTGTCAGTGCGCGGCTCTGTGGTAGCAACGGAGGATTTCGCGCGCCGGGCAAGGATGGCACTGTAGTTGTCGAAGTTCAGGAACGAGTTCCCCCTCGGCAAGGGGGTAGGTTTGATTTTTTTGGCGGGTGGTAGTGTCTTAGTCTGAAGCTTTCAAAGACAACAAATATCAATGTCTTGTGATAAATAAAATAAAAATAAAAATAAACGTACCATGCGTTGGTTGATAGGCGCACCACTGCGGGTACGCATCACGAAGTCGACGACTGGAGTTTCCATCCATGGGTTAGCGCCCTTTTTGGTGGAAGAAGCTTTTTTGGGAGGCATGGCAGAGGGAGCTTGAAGAACACAAAGTCCTCAAATATGACAGCAAGGTGCTTGAAGAACACGAAGTCCTTTTCAGTGGCCAAGAAGACACGAAGTCTCACAAACAGCGAATGCAAGTAAAAACTGATGTAGGAGTAAGTTAGAACAGTATACAAGCGTGATGGAGAATTCTAATCTACCTGACTTTTCAAGCAAATTCTCAAGACGAGAAGGAAAATACTGTAGTGAGAATGACGTTGAGTGACAGAGAGTTGATGGCGAGAAATTTGAGCATACCTGGTTTTTAAAGGTAGGAACAGGGCGCCTACAGTGTACTATAAGATCGTCGGCTGGACGACAAACAAACTTCGCCAGAAGAGTTCAATACTCTAATGGTGTGGCTTCCCAGATGGCAGATATGACACACAGATCGCATTTGGAATGGGCGAGGCCATCCATGGACACAGCTGTGGGTGGACACTAATTAATGAAGAAGAATTAACAGAAACCGCAGGCTGGACTAACCTGATAGGGCCGGATCATCAGTAGGGACTGCAATGACGAGTGTCACCAATATAGGAGAGCCTGAGCGTAGATAGATGGCACATCATTAAATGTGAGTCTCCAAGGAAATCTCTTTGAGCGCGTGGGGCTGCCTACCAAGCTATCGGCTTGAAGTGAAGGCTTAACAGCATCGCAAGCGGAAAGTCCTGTCAATGACATTTTAATAGTCTGAGGAGCGACATGCCAGACGGGATGATGTGCACTGACAGGTTTGTACCCAGCTGTATTGCTTGATATCTATTATCAGACACCATGGTCGACAAATGATAACGCTCTCACCTAATATGGCTGATATTCAATGACCCTGTGAGGAATGGGCATGAGCATCGCAGACTGCATCTAATTCAAGAGTGATAATGGGCGCTGATGATTAGATGCGAGCTAGACAATTAAGAATGGTTCTACACACCTGTATGTAGACCATGTCTGATCCTTCGCCTTTGACAGACACCGATCAACGGTTGTGCTAGGAAATACTGGAACATAAGTTGAGTGCAAGAAGATGAAAAGCAAACTATGACTTAGCTACCAGACAGCGTCGACAATAGCACCCAATGACATCTGCTATCACGAAGGCAGGAGCTCCAAGAGACTGATGAGTGTTGAAGCAAATGGAGATGGTAAGCTGGACATCGGAGGACGGTGGCAGATTGAGTAGTAGTAACAGTGCTAACACGAAGTCAGACTGTGTAATGTATCTGAGGTGACACGAAGTCACTTCCGATAGTGTGAGCTACCGCGAAGGCAGCTTCAGAGGAGTCGAGGCGCAGAGTAGTGCTGGAATAGAGAGGAGGAAGGTCACCGGCGTAGTTGGCTGAGGTTGTCGAATGTTTGTTCTAACACTTCTCACTTCACAAGTCTCACAAGTTGGTCACAAACCCATTTGGGTTATCCCAGGGCGTAATCCGAACACTTTGCGCCTTTACTTACCTTTACCCTTTACCTTTTCTCGTTCTCTTTCCAACTCTTCCATCTCCTCCCATCTCATCATTGCTGCCGACTATTCTGCCTTCATGGTAGACAACCCTATTTCAGTGACTTTGTGTTACTGTGCAATAGCACTCGCTACTCTAACTTCGGTTACAGTATTACTCTTCAACACGTTCACTGGCAGATTCCTCCGAGTCTTAGCTTGCACTTACTGTGCCTTTGTTGGTTCGTCGCTCGATCACTCACTCTCATCGGATAGTCATCTTTCCATTATTCGCAGTCCCTCTGACAATGCCTCTGACAATACCTCGTGAATTTAAACCATTCTTACGCGACGGTGACAGTAAGTGCCCTTAGTGATTGTCCTGTGATCCTCCTCTAATTTTGATATAGATGCTATTACAGCTACAGACGCACGCTCTCTCGCCTATGACGGTCAACTCGTTTTCACTTCGCCTAACATGACTTTCGTTCCCCAACTATACGACAATCCCTCCAATATTGTGCAAGCAAGGGCGGATGGGAAGTTTTGGGCGATGGATCCTTTCCAATGGCCTCAAATGTATGCAGACGCTTACACCTGGAGTTTTACCATTCCGCGACGCGAATTCCATGAGCCTGGCACTGACCTGTGGTATGCTTGGTGGTTGCCAGCTTTTTCTGATGATTTTGAGCCATTATCTCCTGGTCATGTCTTTGGCAAGCTGAAGTCCACCCACCGTGATCACCTATTTCGACTCTACGAACAGGCTAAGAAGCGTGTCGGTTCCTACAAGCTATTCCGAGAAAACAAGCAAGATGCAGTTGTTGGATGGATCACTGGGTTGCGCTCTGTTTTTGAGCGCTTTAAAGAGATGCGGGCATGGCGAGATATTGTGATGATCTTGGCCGAGTTTCAGAGGCGATTCCTGGAGATATGGAGCATGATGGATTACCTTGAGATATTTGAGCCGCGGTTGAAATTTGAGGACAGAGCGCACAGGGTCAACAAGACTTGGATGGGGTGCTTCACCAAAGACTCCGCTATCGCGTTGAGGCTCCACAAGGCTGGTGTACCTGTGTGGTTGATACGAGATGTCAGGCTCGTCGATGATAATATTAACATCCACCAAGTCGTTCCCTTCACTCCTGCCGACCTTGTGTTTGGGATGTACCTCCATCCCATTAAGAACTTCGCTCAACCTTTCGATATCCAGCACAAGGGTCCAAGTGATCATCAACGCCAGGCTGCGGTTTGTCAACCGTACCTTACTTTTGAAGAGATCCCCATAGATCACACCGAAGTCAATCGCTTTGCAGCTTCCAGAGAGCCGTCATCGGGTAAAGCACCCACCAGGACCATGAAAAATAAGTCCGCAGTATGTACGTGCAGTGTCTAATTTTGGTTCGCCATTCTTATCTAATGACTATCTAGATGAACCGACCGCTCTGCGCCAGAACCAGTCTCAAGTTGGACGTGACAAATGGTGCGACATGGCTCACCCGTTCATGCCCAACATCAACACCTTCTTCGAATCGGCTATGAGTCACGCGGAGAAAGATTTGAGTCGTGTCAAGCCAACCCACGCAAGAATGGATGAGGGATACAGGCTCCCTGATCCTGGATTATTTGTCAACGTCCTTTCCTCACAGTCTCTCAAAAAATATCTCGCTAACTGGTTGGCATGCCGTGAGTCGTGGCTGAAGCATGTTTATATGTCGCCTCCATCTCCGCTCCCTCGGTCCCAAAGCTGGCGTGATCTATTGATCATGCAGCCAACACCACAGCCCTCGTCGTCAAGTGGTCAGATGCCGTCAGGCAAGACTGGCAAGTCCAAAGCCAAACTCGACGTATTCTTTGGAGATGAACTATCGCTTCTACGCCAGTTTTGGACTGGATCCCAGATGTTGCAATGGAGGGGTCAGAAAATCGAAGCAGCAATGCTTGAGAATCCGCCACATCATCTCGTTCAACAGATCATATATGAGATTTGCGAGCAAAGCTTCCGATACGACCTTCTGGAACTTGATGAACATCTTGCTGGTCATATGCGGCTGGATCAGGAGGCGAAGAAGCGTCGCATGGAGTTGCTCCATGGAATTTTTCCTCAGCATGCCCTCACCATGTGGGACAAGGATTTTTCGACTCGGAATGATGGACTTAATGCTGAGTCTTTCCACGATGCTCTTCCATATTTCGAGAATTTTCGTCAAGTGTTGATCGCATGGGATGGTGCTCCTCAAGATCTTAAACAGCCTTTCACCGAGTCGATGCCCGAGGGAGAGAAGTGGCAACGCATGAAGCAATGTGCCCTGTTTTATGTACAATCATTTTACAACAACACAGGTCGCCCCCCCGTGGTCCCTCATATACTTTATGCGGCTCCATAGACGATTTACACTCGCTTCTGTTCGCTTTTGTATTTGTTCGTTGATGTGAGTTGCTATGTAGCGTGGTTCTTTCATGTACAATTTCTGTTAGCAAATTCTATTGACTTGTTGCTCCGGTGCTATTCACTGTTTGTTGATCACTGGCGTCCATGACCATTATCCTCCTCCCAGTTTAGTATCTACTCATTCTTGCTACATAGGTTATACGAACTGGGACTTCGTGTTCCTCTGCGCTTGTTGACTGACTTTGAGTCAGTGACAATATTCTTGCAGGCTTTGTGCCTACCAGAAACATCTACCATGGATGGAGGACCACATCCACGGAATATTGCCTCGATGTCTACTCCTGCAACTCCCGTCTGTCGTCATTCGCAGCAAATGTTAGTTACCCCGTCCATGGTCAAGAAGCACCGGAAACCACGAGGAAGCAACACATTTCATCTTCCAGGTCCTCCTCCAGTTCTAGTACTTCCAGGTAGGCAGTATTTCGCCCAACAAATTGCTTCCAATACCAATCCTCGGCATGATGTCCCACCCTCTGATCCGATTGACCAGGACAGGCCTTCGTTTTATGACGATGTCCACTTCTTCTCCGATCCCTCCGCTCCTCGATCCTTCCGCTCCAACGGGCGACAGAAAAAATTCAATCAGTGGCAACGCTGGTCAAATGAAGTGATTCCTTCGCTAATCGGTCCATACCTCACATATCAATGCAAATCCTCTTCACTCCATCATCGGCCTGTATTTCAAAATGATCATGTCGAGTGTACGGCTTCATGCCACAGGAAGACTTTAGAAGTGACTTGTGTTTTCTTCAATTGTATGAACTCATCATATTGTTCTGTGGCTCGAATTGACCGTAGTCCAGATCTAGAGGTTTTGAACATTGACTGCTGCCCCTGTGCACCCGCACCCCTTCAACTTCTTAAGTTGGGGCTATTTGCCTGTGCACCCATAGCTCCATCTCTTGCTGTTGACCTACGTGTACTAGAGCTCGTTAGGACTCTTTTTGTGCGGATCACCCCCAATACAACAGCCTGGTGTGAAGCATTGGAAGTTTTTCTACCAGCTCGGGGTTATAAACTTTCAACCAAGGTCTGCCTACATGATTCTTTTTTGAAGTAAGCTAACTCCGGCATCTTCAGGACAATCTTCGCCGCCCCTTCAGTAACGCGTATCATTGGTACTCAGTCCTTGTGACAAATGCTGAAGACCACATATACAGCCTCATTTCACAACATCTTCCTTCGCGTTCTTTGGGAGACGAAGTCTTGCCCACACAACCAAGCAATTATCTACGTTGACGTTGTCCAGTTTGTTTTGGAATGCAGGATTGGCAAAAGGATCACGGTTCGCGTCTCAAGTATGTCTTTCCTACCGTGTTTTTCCCCGTGCTGATGTTTTTGCAGGTTAGATTGCCATGTATGCATCGATGCATGCTTCACACAGAAAAGGTCAGCCAATTCACGTGGGGCCGATGGCCTAGATCCGCCAAACCCAACACGATCAGTTTTCATTTCGGACGAAGAGGTCGCACGGATGGAAGCTCACGTACGTGCCTGTCGAGGCTCCCTACCTGGTCATGGAACAAAACGCAAGAAGCCCGAAGGCGACGAAGACGGGTACGAAGATGGTATGCGCATCCCTGTATCGACATTGGATGCCTGCGGGGAATCTTTTCTTGCTGCGGACGAAAAACGAGAGAAAGCTAGCACCCGTTTTTTCGCTGATACGGGAATCATGGCCTTACTTTGTCGTCATGATTGTGTCTTATGGTTGGTCAATATGACATCAGCAGGTGAAAAACAATATTATGCCCTTGCACTCATAAAAAAACTCTTCGAACATCTTCCGCCAACCATGACCGTCGGTATCTTGTATGATATTGCATGTCAGCTCGAGCATAGTTGTCTTAAATACCAACTTCTCAAGCAAGGTGTTCTCTCATGTATCGTATTTTCTATATCCGTATTTCACATGTACGGACATCAGTGGCCTTGTCAGCTTATTTATCACCCTCGCAAATGTGAAGGGTTTGGACTTTCTGATGGAGAGGGCTGTGAGCGCTTGTGGAGCGCTCTCAAGATGTTGATCCCCCCTTTGCAGGTCTCTGGGGTAAGTATCTTAATTCGTTGGGATACCTTGACTGACTAACATCATGATAGTACCACCAACGTCTTTTTGTGCTGAATGCACAAGTTCGCCATCTTGATGGCAAAAATCTTGATACATTTGGCGAGTGGCTGAGTTGCAGATGGACTCGTTGCCAGACAAAGAAGAGCAGTGCAGAACATGCGCTTCGACAACTCTCTGTGGATGAGGCTAATATACGCCCAGAATGGAGGGCTCAGGTCGAGCACCAAACGAAACCATTATCCAGTGCATGCTTTATCTTATATTTTCATATTTCCCTAACATTTATAAAAAGGGAGATCAAAAACCAACAATGACGAGCAAATGTCGAAGATTTTGACCCTCGAGCAAACACTCAGTAACCTGGACGATTCCGTTCATGCTCTTGAGATGCAGCTCTGTGCTGGCAACACTCTTAACATTGTTGACTTCAACCTTCGACTTACAGACGAACGCACCTACCAGTCCAAAGTCGCTGATACTCTGCGACGATGGAAGGCGGCCCTCGGCATCGGGCAACTTACCGATCTTCAACAACTCCGACGCAGTATATTCCTTCAAATTCGTCTTGATGCGCAAGCTGTCAAGGCATGCCTTCGTGAACGTCTTCGCCAGCGCAAATTTGAAATTGAGAGGTTTGAACGGTCGTACCGTCAGACAGTAAATGGTATGTAGCTCGATCCAACATGTTGATATGTCCGTGATTATCTTTCATTTAGAGCACAAGCTTCATGTGCATGCAGAAGCTTCAATTCAACGGCGCAACCCTACCATTCGAAAGCTCGTCTCAACTTACAACAACCTCTGTGGTAAACTAATTGATTTAATTCGACGAGGGGAAGCTCCTGCCGGTGCGATAGCACCTCATTCTATCTCTCCGACTGGTATCTTTCAGCTTGACGTAGATGATGACATCTGGCAAGATGTTGGACTTGACGGCAATGATATGGCTCCACCTGCCTGGCTAGCAGATGAGAATATGCGCGCAGCAATTAAGTTTCAACTCGAGGTGGACCGGTGCAATGAGGAAGGGGCTCGTATCATGCGAGAACGTTGTGTTCTTCAGGAGTGGACGATGGCTGAGTGGGATGCCTTACAGGAGGCTTGCACTCATGCAGGTAAGTTTGAGCAACATTCTACTGCCGTGACACTGATAGTATACTAAGATGAGAATGAAGATCTCTGTTTTCATTTTGACCTCCGTGCTCGCTTATTGAGTGGTCTTGTTGTGCATTGGCAATCTCAAGTTCGTCCTATCCCTTGTGCTTGGCCATTACCTGACTCATGGGGCCCCACCCCGAATGACCTTGCTGAGGCTGCTAATATGTATTATCAACCAAGCTGTCTTGATGGCACAGCTGCTGTGTACGATTCTGAGAATGACTGGGAGTCTGATGACGAGAGGGAGAATAATGAATTGATAGATGAATTGGAGGAAGCTGCATTGGCTGGGGCATATATGGACCTTGACTCAGATTCATATGATATATAGTCTTTTGTAACAATATCCGAAATTCTCAAGTGATTGCTATAAGACAGACAATACATTCAAAGTGCAAATATATCATGGGCTATCCCATCTTAGAATGTATAGATGGTTGGGCATCCCAGACATGAGCTATCTCATATCAGCCCAGTCACCATATAAACCAGTGGTGGGCTAATCCGCATCATGCATAGGAGATTGCTGGGCCAGCCCAGTCACTATATAAACTGGCGGTGGGCTATCCCGCATCATGCATAGGAGATTGCTGGGCCAGCCCAGTCACCATATAAACTGGCGGTGGGCTATCCCGCATCATCCGTAGGAGAATGCCGGGCCAGCCCAGTCACCATATAAACCAGTGGTGGGCTAATCCGCATCATGCATAGGAGATTGCTGGGCCAGCCCAGTCACCATATAAACTGGTGGTGGGCTATCCCACATCATGCGTAGGAGATTGCTGGGCCAGCCCAGTCACCATATAAACTGGTGGTGGGCTATCCCGCATCATCTGTAGGAGAATGCCGGGCCAGCCCAGTCACCATATAAACCAGTGGTGGGCTATCCCGCATCCTGCATAGGAGAGTGCTGGGCCAGCCCAGTCACCATATAGACTGGCAGTGGGCTATCCCACATCATCCATAGGAGAATGCTGGGCCAGCCCAGTCACCATATAAACCAGTGGTAGGCTATCCCGCATCCTGCATAGGAGAGTGCTGGGTTAGCCCAGTCACCATATAGACTGGTGGTGGGCTATCCCGCATCATGCGTAGGAGATTTCTGGGCCAGCCCAGTCACCATATAAACTGGTGGTGGGCTAGCCCGCATCAGCCATAGGAGAGTGCTGGGCCAGCCCAGTCACCATATAAACCAGTGGTGGGCTATCCCGGATCCTGCATAGGAGAGTGTTGGGCCAGCCCAGTCACCATATAAACTGGTGGTGGGCTATCCCGCATTGACCAGTCACTGTCTTTTTGTTTCTGCTTTCATGCTCGCATCCAAAGTAATATGTGATGACACTTACTCCAATAAAACCTAGAGTATTGTGGTGCAGGGCATGTTTCAATTGCACAAAATTAATCAGATGGAGCGCGAGATATGTCAGTATCTGGAGCGAGGGAACAGTCAAGAACCTTACCTGACTTACATTCTTCCCTCATCATCAAAGACAACCCCCCCCCTCCTACCACAAATTTCTTCCCACCTTCTCCAGCCGCTTTGGATTTCAACATACATTCTTTTTTTGTTTCCGCTTTCATGCTCGCATCCAAAGTAATATGTGATGACACTTACTCCAATAAAACCTGGAGTATTGTGGTGCAGGGCATGTTCCAATTGCGCAAAATTAACCAGATGGAGCGCGAGATATGTCAGTATCTGGAGCGAGGGAACAGTCAAGAACCTTACCCGACTTACATTCTTCCCTCATCATCAAAGACAACCCCCCTCCTACCACAAATTTCTTCCCTCCTTCTCCAGCCGCTTTGGATTTTGACTTGCATTCCTCCCTCATCATCAAAGACAACCCCCCTCCTACCACAAATTTCTTCCCTCCTTCTCCAGCCGCTTTGGATTTGTACTTACATTCCTCCCTCATCATCAAAGACAACCCCCCCCCCCTCCTACCACAAATTTCTTCCCTCCTCCTGCCACTTTGGATTTTGTTGGTCAAGGACCTTACCCGACTTACATTCTTCCCTCATCATCAAAGACAACCCTCCTCCTACCACAAATTCCTTCCCACCTCCTCCATTCATAGGTCAAGGACCTTATGAAGACAAACATTATACTCTAAGTGTCTGAATGTGTGGGCAATTTTTCATAAGAAGTGACCCCTGACACCCCCTGTGTATTAATATAATAGAGGATTTAGGATACCCCAGATGGGTCATGGGACAGATTAAATACATTGGCCCAGTAGGCCCAGGCATCCTGGGGAAAGTATTGGATTGGCCCGGGTTATAACCTGCATTGCATGGGAATACCGCCTAAGATCATGCCTCTTAGGTGAGATTATAAGCCAGAATATATGTACCTAAGAGGTACTTTGAGAGGGGTGACTGAAGTGCAGAATTCAGTTCCTGAGTAAGACTGTGACCGATCCCTCTGATATCTATCTAGTATCATAGTATCTCAGATTTACAACTAATTCAATTGATATTCAAACTTCAAAATCGTAGTAGCATCATTGATATTCACATCGTCAGATTGTTTATCAAATTCATGACCCATTCAAGTTGGCCATGTGTAACATGCACGCGAGTCAGTTAATGTTCGAACTTCAAAATCATAGTAGGCACACTCTGATTGTTATGCATCATTGCTAGGAAATACACAATCAAACACTGTTCTATGGCAGTACAATAAGTGAAATAGGGTCTTCGAATCTGGAGACTTCATCTAACAGCTCATCGCTGCCATTGTCCTCATCCTCACCATCTCCCTCATCATCCAACATTTCTCTTTCTGGCAGCAAAAATAGAGGTGGGCCAGTATAACCAGATAGCCAGCTGATCTTATGTAGACGGGCACGGTGCACATTGTTCACCCTGTGCTGTCGTGCATAGTGCATCTGCAACTCTGCAGCTAGCAAAGTCGAGTCTGTGGCATCCAGGGCGTCTATGGCTGATAGTATCTCCTTGTCTTCAAAGCTGACCCAAGCACTGAGACGACATATTTCGACATTCAAGCGTGTGAGTTCTTCATGCGAGCACAGGACTTTAAAGAACTTAGCCGCCATCTCCCAATTTTCAGGAATGGCCCATGGTTCAGCAAGGAGGTCATGACGTGAATGTTTCAAGAGCGCGAATTCACCAAGGGATGCATATCCAACAACTTCTGTGTAGTCAAGAGTTGGTCAGGGTGGAACTTGGAGTGGCGCCAGTGTGTTGTACTTCTCAAGAGCTGTCCGAATTGCCCCAGATCGCCAAGTGATTGCTTTCGAAATATGCTTGCGCATTTTGTATCCTAGTCGAGATAAAATAAAATATCAACAACAAAAAAATATCATCATACCGGTGCCAGACAGATTAGCCTTTGATAATTCAAACAAACGTTGGACGACTAATCCTTCTAATTCCTCAATGACCCAAGTGAAGCAGCGCTGGCTACAGTACTCGTGTGCCTGAATATACCAAGGGTCAGAAGAAACCCAACGCTCATTGATCCCATGACGGCGCTCAAAGTCATCAACAACATTCATCTGCAATTGAAGTCGTCGTAAGGCCAATGCAAGTTCGGCTTCAATAGCCCTAGAGCTGTCACGAGTAGCAGCATTGAGGCCTGATTGCGTA
This sequence comes from Suillus subluteus, assembly GCA_016647755.1. Taxonomy (NCBI): domain Eukaryota; kingdom Fungi; phylum Basidiomycota; class Agaricomycetes; order Boletales; family Suillaceae; genus Suillus; species Suillus subluteus. Next base: position 858,239 of record JABBWI010000017.1, on the reverse strand, counting down.
AAGCTCGCAGGGGTGTATGTGAGGAAAGGGACACTCGTGACACTGCCGTACTTCGCCCTATAATCAAGTCATAGTTAGATCAATTTTGAAAAAAAAAAAAAAGCTTTAAACAAACTCTGCACATCGAAACTTCTCCAGCTCTTCAACATATGCAACAGCAAATGCGTCAGACAGTGACTCAAGTAACAAGTCAGTGAGAAACTCAGATTCTTCAGCCTTCCATTGGACAAAATCTTCATCTGAGAAGGATGTGCATGTCTTGAATGCATCAAGCAGTGGCGTGTATTCATTAATGATGCGAAGCACTTGCACATAGTTATTGTGCAAGAAGCGACCTTGAATCATCATTTGAATTAGTTGCACCACCACATTACATTTAAAACAAAACCAACTTAGTTCCATGTACTTATCTTGATCCCATTGGTTGAAGTGGAGATCGATAAATTGAACCCAATGAAAATACGATGCGTGTCGAATGAGGATCACTGTGCTATTTGAACTTGAAAAAATCCATTCACAGGTTTCAAGGTCTTCAATGCCAAACCCATTCATATACAAGGGGTGGTTTGCTAGCTGGCATCGGCGGTTGTGGGTGTAGCCATGGAAGGCGTTGATGGCAACAATAAGGTTTGACTGTTCTGCCTTTGCTCCAATTGAACTGGCAGCAATAGTCTTGCATGACGTACAACCGATGTCATGACCAAGACCCTGAAAGCTCCCACAACTATCCAGCAACCGATTAACTGCGGCGAGTCCGTACTTTGCACTGACGTGATTTTAAAATTGTAAAACTGCCCAGAACATTAGTGAATAACATGACGTACAGTTCGCCACTTCGTTTCATTTCTACAATGCACTCTACCAAGCCATGGCGGCATGCCATGATGAAAATTCCTGTTTGCTGGAAGAATGATACCTTGGCCTCTTCAACGGATCTGGCTGTGGTCCAATTTTCAGCGCAGCCTGTATGTTGATCAAGAGAGCGTTGACCAGGCCGATTTCTCACGTCATCCTTGAAGAGCTCAATGGCAGCCCTGGGAATGAAGTAATCGCTGTGGAAGGTACGAGGATCTGCCAATCCTGAGCCATCGATACGTTTTGCTGAATGGTTGCCGTCCATGCTGTGTAATCATCGTGGGATAAGCTGAGGTTCATTTGGTTGCTGAACATTTGAGAAGTTAAAACAATAAATGTGTGGTGTTACATACCTCAAATGCACAACACGGACAAGCACCTCAGAAGTGCCAGTCCTTCGGATCCCTCTTGAGCGCAATATTAACCCGCTGTCGAACATAACACAATATTTCAAGATAAATGTCAAACACTATGGTGAATTGACTCTGAAATGATGAAGAATATGTCACCTGCAGGGTGAGCAACGCAAGATCATACGAGGCTGTTTGATTACTTACATTGTGGAGGGCACAAAGGACTTTAGTAATAGCTTGAATACTAAATGACGACTGTCGGCGATGAATTTGATGGTAAACTTCTAGACACTCGAGGCATATGGCAACTGTGGGCTGGATGGGAGAACACCCAAGGAGGCCCGAACACAGCAACACAGTGTTTGCTGGCTCATCGGGTCTTTGGGAGACATGTAGACTAGGTTCAAGATCTATGTAACAGACGACTGTAAGATCTCATGGTACAAAGGCTTAGAAAACGTACCCATTATACCAATACCACAAACCTCAAACATATAGTCAGCAGTGTGATCATCTCCGTCAGACTCGCATGATCCATGCTTCCAAAGCAAGTAGGCATCAATAAGGGCAGGGAGTTGCTCAGACCACGCATTATGAGCATGAAGGTTGCGTTGAGTTCATGTCCTTCTATCATAGCACTGGCAGTTGACTATACCTCTGAAAACGAGTGAGCAGACATGAAATCTAGTATAGATATTGTACATACCTTTGCTGAGCGTCCATCTGGAGGAATTGAGAGAAAAGCGGGGTATCAAGAGCATTGTTATCCTGATATCTGTCGTTGTCGTCACCATGCGCGAGTGTTGAATCATCAAAGTCGTGCATGGGATCCTCATAGTCAAGTCCTACTTCTAGTTGAGCCTCTGCAATGAGGGTGCGCACTCGTTGAGTATTCTCTTGAATCAGGGTTAGTAAAAAACGTAGGAGGAATGGATACATACGCTTGGCTAATTCTGCACGGCAACATTCTGCATCCAAGCGCTCGCGTCGAATTTGAGAGAGTGAGGCTGTTGTCATACAGAGGGAGCTAGAGGATTTGAGAACGGACACCTTCACGCACGAGGACGTCGACATTTTCTTGTGTGCCATAGCTCCTTGTTGTGTGGTCCAGATGTGTGGCCTAGTAGAGCAAAAATGAAGCAAGGTATTGATACTAAGCAAATAGAAATGTGTAGAGACAAGAAAAGCGCCTTGAAACAATGAGAATTGAGCCAAATATTGAGCTCGTCGTATGAAACGATGAGCGTGATGGTGTAGTGGACGTGGGAAACAGCGGAGGGGCTACGTGACGCTAACGGCGGCAAGTTCCGAGGGTACATAAATAGATACTACGCTAAATATATCATATATACATTTTATTATAAATAACATATATTCCAAGGTGACTGCTGAGTGCTGCGAGATTCGCTGAAGTACCGCAGTACAGATTCTCGCCCTAGTTAGTAACAAACATCCGATTGCGTCAGTGTTACTAATAAGTAACGTTTATGGTGACACACAGGTGCCACCTCCGCCATTTTCGGGCTCTACAATAGGCGGTTGGCAGTGTATCCGTGGTAGTATATAACACGAGCCTAGGGGAGGGTACCATGAACTCCCACAAACTCCGGGTCTTGGCGCCTATAATCCTTCCCCATGTACTTCACTCATATTCTCGCTTTAGGGATATCGTGTATTATTGCCCTGGTTGCTGCTTCGGGCCTGACTCGCAGACGTGTCTACCCTGTACCTCTGCCGCCTGGCCCTCGCCCGTTACCAATTTTGGGCAATGCGCTGCAATTGGATACTAAACGACCTTGGCTCACATATACTGAGTGGGGAAAGACATATGGTTGGTAACAGATCAATTAATGGCCTCCTTGCCAAGCTCTTAGATTTAATTTCATACTTAAACATAGGAAAAATTGTTTACTCCCGTATACTTGGGATCGACTTGATCATCATAAACTCCGAAACCATCGCGCGAGAGTTGCTGGACAAGCGTTCTGCGAATTACTCTACTCGCCCCGTTATTCCCACCATCGAATTGTATGCATTGCCGGTTTTCATTCAATTTGTTCTTCATCCAATGACAATGCAGAGCTGGACTGACTTTCAGTACTGTGTTCCTTCCATATGACGAGACTTTACGGCAACATCGCAAGATCTTCCACCAAGTCCTCAAGGCCGAAGTCTCGGTCTCGTACCACAAGATGTACTCTCGCTATGCAAACGATCTAGTCATCAACCTCTTGAATGCCACTAGTGACCTGCGGCAACAGACTGAAGCGTTCGTACCTGATTCAGTGGTGTCGTTGCGATGTATGGTCCAGTTGACAATCAATCCTTGTGACAGATACATGGCATCCCTAATCACGGCCGTGACATATGGATACATTGTTCATGGACACGAAGACCCATTGCTGACCCGCACACGCGAATTCATTCATATTGGCGAAAATATTGTTTCTCCCGAGAAGGCTGCCATGTTCACGGCCTTTCCTTTCCGTGAGTGCATCTGTCGACGACATGATTTTGAATTTTCAGCATGAGGTTGCAGTCGAAAAGTTGCCGTTTTGGTGCTTCGGTGGAGCACTTGCCCTGATGGGACGCAGTAGAGAATTAGCTCAACAGCTTTTGAATGAGCCCTTTGACGATGTGAAGGCACAGATAGTACGTTTGCGCAGAGTTGTGGACGGAAATTTTATCTGATCTGTTCGCGTGAAGGCAGATGGTACTGCTTTACCCTCATTGGTCGCTGACTTTCTCAGTCAAGCTCACGACGACGCTGACGAAGACACGATGAAGGATGTTGCACTCACGGGATACCTCAGTAAGATTTTTTTCTACCAAGACAGAATTCATCCATTGACGCGAATACGACATCTAATTAGCTGGCATAGACACTGTGAGTCGCTATTTAAGCAGTCCTGATACCTACTTTGATGTCCTGCAGACTGCAGCCGCATTGCAGACATTCATGCTGGCTATGGTTCTCTATCCTGACGTCCAAGCCCGGGCTCGTGTAGAAATTGATCAAGCTGTGAAGCATGATGAAATGCCACGCCTTGATGATAGGGCGTCACTGCCCTACCTTGATGCCATTCTCCTCGAGGTTCTGAGATGGCATCCTGTCGCCCCTCTGGGTCAGTCTGCACTAATATAACTATGCATAATTGACCCCTGGCACAGGAATTCCACATGAGACATCAAATGATGATGTTTATGGCGGGTACTTTATACCCAAAGGTTTGAAGTTATACGAGTCGAGGTTGCCGTTGACTGATCTTCAGTTCGATCAGGTGCGATGGTAATGGTTAATCAGTGGTATGTCACAATGGAGTCCATGTAACGGCGGCTTTAGCTAAGCATGGCTCAGGGCACTGTCTCGGGATGAAGACGTATTTCCTGATGCATCACGCTTCGATCCTAGTCGCCATCTAACAGTTGACGGGAAGTTGAAGGATCCTTTCGTCAACCATTTTGCCTTTGGTCATGGCAGGTGAATATTCCACACTTGCTATCATTTTCAATTATTCACTGACCTTTGCAGGCGTATCTGTCCTGGTAGGCTGATTCATGGTTCATCTGGCAGTGTTCAGGATGACAAATTCCCTTGGCAGGTCGTTGGTTTGCAGAATGCAGTCTGTGGACTGCAGCTTCTGCCATACTCGCCGTCTTGCGCATCGATCATGCCAAAGATTCAAACGGAGAAAGGATTGAGGTGAAGCCGCAGTTCGGCACCGGCCTGGTGATGTAAGTGACCTAGTATATATTCAAAAACCTGCAGTTGACTCTGCCGAAGGCACCCTGAACCATTTCACTGCTCGTTTGAAATCGTGAACACAGCGAGAGAAGGACATCTTCGAGCGATGATGAATTCGAAGTAGGCTTCGTTTGTACTTGTGGTGGTCTGCCATGTAATATTAATACACAAATGTACAACGGCGCAGAGTGCACTAGATGTATTTATCGGTGTCTGCTGCTAGTTTTCTCCCATTCAGAGAGTACGACACCGATTGAAGCCACGTCAAGCATCTCAAAATCTCAAAATGACGCATAATCAGACTCGTCCTACTTGTCTCCGCTTTTCTGACATTGGACAGGTACAAGTTGTTCAGCTTTAGATGGTGGCGCAATGTAGAATATAGTCTCGTGCAATGAAAACCAGATACCAGCCTAGTTTAACTGGATGAAATTCTAAGGGAACTTTACGGATGAGTGCGGTTGAATACTCAGTAGGTAGAGTAATTGCCCGTGATAATCTAAACAAAAATACTGAAACCAATGGAAGACTTCTATGACGGTTGTGCTTTCGGTTCTAGACTCGGCCTTCGATTCTGCATCAGGAAAACCATCCCGCATGCAAATAGCCTAGTACCAGGAGCATGTGAAGAGGATCTACCATGCCGGTGAGTTATTTGGTTAAGTGCAAACTACTCATACTCACACAATACGGTCCATCATCGCAGTTTGTGCACTGGCTACTATGTGAGCAGAGGAATGGACAGCCTGAGCCCTCACTGGCAGCGTTAGTGGCAGATATTAAAGCAGCAACAATGGCGACGACAAAGGCGAAACGCATTGTTCGTAAGGATGTGATACTAGTGTGGGCTCAGATAAATCTGAAGGGGAAAGTAGGAGAACGTCTTGCCTTTACGTGCTGAATACTGTTCTTTATGTGGGAGAACTCAGTCCACCTGAAATCCCCTTTCGAACTGATAAACCTACAATTCCAGCCGATGGCCAGCTGCTTTGTGAAGCAGGGTCTATTGGCAATTTGGCGTGGAACAAGATATCACCTACTGGAGCAAGGTCAATGCCAAGCGTACTGCCACCTAGTAAGATCTATCTTGTGAAGTAATGTCAACCAGCGGTAATTTGGCGTGGAACAAGATGTCTCCTTACGAAGCCTACCCGCAACAAGGACTGATAAGCTAAGTTCAGCTTGTTGTTTGGAGTAGGGACCATATATTGAATGTGACGAACCTATGTGATGTTGACGTGCCATTGACACGGAGCCTTGATGCCGCCACTGAAGCTTGAAGTACTGACGCGCCAGTGGAAGCGTTCCTATATGTTCTAGATTCAGGTTTATGCGATTCCCAGATCAGGTTGCACGGGTTCATTACCATTCCTTCGTTATTTCATTCAGCCTATGGACACATACCAAGTAGTAGCTACTAATCACCCTATGACCATATTCTTTTAATCCCTCTCTGGATTATCTGCAAAGCACGTCGGCGTTTAACGTGTGCAAATTCTTCAGCCAGCAGCAAAGGGCGACGTTTCACGGAAGATGTTGTAATATCAATACACGAATGTACAACGGCGCAGAGTGCACTGGATGTGTTTATCGGTGTCTGCTGCTAGTTTTCTCCCATCCAGAGAGTAGGATACCGAGCCAGCTCGTCCAGTCGGAGTGGTCCGAGGTATATTTTCCCCGTCCCCCTCCGATTCCAAACGCATATTGCCAAGACATTTGATGCACTTGCAAATGTCTCGCTGTGAGTCAATATGATTTTGAGCCACTATCCTCCAGTATTTTACTAGAGACGTATCCCCAAATCGGAAATACAAACGGCAGACTGAGTATCGGGGTCGTAGCAGCAGAGAAACAAGAGGTGCGAACGCCACGTTTGTTGTTCGTTCAAAGACTTGACTCTATTTCCTCCGCTCGTGCCTCGCTACGTAATAAAATGGCAAATTGCTGACCTGCATTTACGATCTTAACTTGCAAGCATTATGATGAGCTAGTCCAATGGACCAATGGAGACTGCGAAGGCTGGCCTGAGATTTGCGCCGAGCTAGAACATTGGGCCAACGATGCAGAATTCTCATTATATTATTACTCGCGCGGAAACCCTGGATCCGTGCAAAGTCCGGGTCCAAGCGATCATGATGGAGACTGTTTTGTCGGTCCGAGGTAATGACTGGGAGTGCTGGTGAGCCACCGTATCACGATAGGCTATGTGGCCTAGTACGGTGATTCCCTCCTCGTTTCAAGTTCCAACCATACGTTTTTAGCTCTCATGCAGTGGTTGGTAATCGACGTATAATCAGACTTGTCCTGCTTTTCTCCGCTTTTCTGACGTTGGCAGGTAGAAGTTATTCAGACTTTAGATGGTGGCCCAATGTAGAATATAGTCTTGTGCAATAAAAACCAGATTCCAGCCTAGTTTAATTGGGAGAAATTCTAAGGGAACTTTACGGATGAGTGCGGTTGAATACTCAGTAGGTAGAGTACTTGCCCGTGATAATCGAAACGAAAATACTGAAACCAATGAAAGACTTCTATGACGGTTGTGTTTTCGGTTCTAGACTTCGATTCTGCATCAGGAAAACCATCCCCTCACTACAAATAGCCTAATGGCGGGAGCATCTGAAGATAAGCTACCACGCCGGTGAGTTATTTTGTTAAATAAAAACTACTCACAACTCACACAATTCGGCCCATAATGGCAGGTTTTGCAGTCATCATCACTTGTGCAGAAGACTGGACATTCTGATCCCTCGCCAGTGGCAGCGGCAGCGGCAGATATTAAAGCTGCAATGACGGCGAGGACAAAGGCGAAACGCATTGTTAGTGAGGATGTGATACTAGTATGGGCTCAGATAGATCTGAAGGGGAGAATAGGAAGACGCCTTGCCTTTACCACATGCTGAATACTATTCTTTATGTAGGAGAACTCAGTCCATCTAAAGTCCCCTTTCGAACTGATATACCCGCAATTCCAGCTAGTACCTTGTCAACCAAGGTCTATTGGCAATTTGGCGTGGAACAAGATGTCACCTACCGAAGCAAGGTCAATGCCAAGCGTACTACTGCCACCTAGTAAGATCTATCTTGTGCAGCAATGTCAACCAGCGGCAATTTGGCGTGGAACAAGATGTTTCCTTGCGAAGCCAATTCACAGCAAGGACTGACAAGTTAAGTTCAGCTTATTGTTTGGAATAGGGACGACATGTTGAATGTGACAAACTTATATGATGTAGCAGTCCGTCGGAGCGGAGCGTCACGAAAATTTATTCACTCATTCCTTAACCTCCTCACTTATTTTCCCACATAAGAGCGAAAAGCTTCCGTTACGCTCGGTCAAAGCCATCCTTGGATATTGGTTTCCATCAGCAATATCCTCGTTGGCATGCATCTAGTTCTATCGCATTCTTTAGCTTTCCTTTTGATTACCTCAGTTTCATAGCTCTACAGTATATAAACTAGCGTTGATCTACTGTTAGAGTAGTTGATCTTTCCCTGAGTGAATACATTTTAGTTCGGACAGTTACCTCATTCGAATCCTTAAATCTATTCTCTCGCAATCTTGAATTGACTCGTCTCTCTCATGTGAACACTCTACGAGTGCCACAGCTTCCCACAAGAACCATAACGTCTCCTTGTCACAAGCTGCCACAAGCTCAAAAGCAGATCCCCTCCTCTTGTTTTTGGCTTTTTCGCACTTGTTTGAGAATGAACTGCATTGCAATTAGTGATAAGTGTGATAAGGCGCAGAGTGCACTGAATGTGTCGGTGCTGCTAGTTTTCTCCCATCCAGAGAGTACGACACCGATTGAAGCCACGTCAAACATCTCAAAATCTCAAAATGACGTAAATCAGACTCCGTACTACTTTTCTCCGCTTTTCTGACGTTGGCAGGTAGCAGTTATTCAGACTTTAGATGGTGGCGCAATGTAGAATATAGTCTCGTGCAATAAAAACCAGATACCGGCCTAGTTTAATTGGGAGAAATTCTAAGGGAACTTTACGGATGAGTGCGGTTGAATACTCAGTAGGTAGAGTAATTGCCCGTGATAATCTAAACGAAAATACTGAAACCAACGGAAGACTTCTATGACAGCTGTGCTTTCGGTTCTAGACTCGGCCTTCGATTCTGCATCAGGAAAAACCATCCCGCACTGCAAATAGCCTAGGACCAGGAGCACATCCAGAGGATCTACCATACCGGTGAGTCATTTGGTTAAATGCAAACCACTCATACTCACACAATACGGTCCCAAGCAGTCAGAGTCTTTGCACTGGTCACTATGGGAGCAGAAGAATGGACAGCCTGAGCCCTCACTGGCAGCATCAGTGGCAGCGTCAGTGGCAGATATTAAAGCAGCGACAATGGCGACGACAAAGGCGAAACGCATTGTTCGTAAGGATGTGATACTAGTGTGGGCTCAGATAAATCTGAAGGGGAAAGTAGGAGAACGTCTTGCCTTTACGTGCTGAATACTGTTCTTTATGTAGGAGAACTCAGTCCACTTGAAATCCCCTTTCGAACTGATAAACCTACAATTCCAGCCGATGGCCAGCTGCCTTGTGAAGCAGGGTATATTGGCAATTTGGCGTGGAACAAGATATCACCTACTGGAGCAAGGTCAACGCCAAGCGTACTGCCACCTAGTAAGATCTATCTTGTGAAGTAATGTCAACCAGCGGCAATTTGGCGTGGAACAAGATGTTTCCTTGCGAAGTCAATTCACAACATGGACTGATAAGCTAAGTTCAACTTGTTGTTTAGAGTAGGGACCACATATTGAATGTGACGAACCTATGTGATGTTGACGTGCCATTGACACGGAGCCTTGATGCGGCCACTGAGGTACTGACGCGCCAGTGCAAACGTTCCTATATCTTCTAGATTCAGGTTTATGCGATTCCCAGATCAAGTTGCACGGGTTCATTACCATTCCTTCGTTATTTTATTTATCCTATGAACACATACCAAGTAGTAGCTACTAATCACCCAATGACCATATTCTTTTAATCTCTCTCTGGACCCTCTGCGAAGCACGCCGGCGTTTAACGTGTGCAAATTCTTCAGCCAGCAGCAAAGGGCGACGTTTTACGGGCTCAATTCCTTCTTCAGCTGGCATTAAGTTTGAGGCAGAATGTATATTGGCGCCAGTTCTATGTGTGACAAAACAGCAACGAGTTATGAAAGCATTGCTCACTTAAAGCATGTGAAGGTCAAGTGGTCTGCAGAGGCCGGAAGATAAGCTATTATATCGTGACCCGTTCTTATTGTCAAGTTTGAGTTCTCAAAGAGCGTCAGTTGAACGGCGCACCTGAGCAGGCATGGCACGGGATGACTCGGAGGTCCCCAGCACCAAGGCTGCGGTTGATCTGGATGATTTCCATTGCAACCCGCAGAATGCTTAAGAAATGGCTTACTAGTACTGCCTAGTATGGACGACTATAACGTTTCTGTTAGGACGAAAGGAGATTCTGTTAGACAGATTGAAAATACGCCCAAGTTAGACTCTGAACTTCTGAAGTGCTGACGCACAGGTGACGCGGCATGTAGTAGGTGTGACGAGGCACTGATGTAGGCTATGTACCTGCCAAAAAAGAGTGAAACCAGACATCCGGAAAGGTCTGCCTTAAGCTTTATGTTAATGTTTTTACCTTGCGCTTTATCCGAATGATGTCCAGGCTGATTTGATACGATACACTCCCAAACCATCACCCCCCTCCGATCCTCGCTGGGCCACACCGGTACTCAAATTTAGTTACAGGGGCTCAAAATGATTTAGCAGGACAGAAGCAGCTGCCAAAGATATGTGGCAGGTTGATTTGTGATGACGTCAATGTTGACACTAAGGAATCACGCACAAAGTTGATCTTTAACACGGCACTAGGGCCAGGCAGGTACATGACGGCAGGGAAGGCATGATGGATATGGGAGCAACAAACTGCGGCTGCGCAAGCAGATGATGATGACGGAGCTGTTGAGAGCATGGTAGTCGAGGGTGCAACAGATTTTGGCGTGAATCGGTGATGGTAGTAAAACCGTGAAGCTTTGAAGTGTTGAATGATTTATTTCTTCAGCATCAACCAAACAACTAATAATATAGCTGACAGGATCAAATAGCTATAGCAAGTGCCAACTTGAAGTACTTAATAATTCATACGACACTCTATCCATTCCCTAGCTTCTAGTGCTTGGTCAGACCTTGGTTTAGAAATTTGGTATGGTCCTACTGCCGCAACGTCGCCAAATTCCAAGAATATATTATGTCTGGCTTGTCTCTTCCGCTTCGCAAACGTAAGACGTACAGAGACACGGTGCTACATCGACAGGAGTTGACTATTTTTTCTCGAGGGTAATACCATCAAGCTAAAGACTGTATTCTCATTTGGAGTATTGCAGCGAGACACCAGATACGCTGGAATATGTCCCGATCGCGATCTGCATTGAGTTCTGCATTTACCCGCCACACTTTGGTAGTTCCTCAGCCACACATAGCTTAGTAGTCGTCTACGGGCAGACTGAAGGCGAGATCTTTTTTCCGAGACAGAAAATTCCAGTGGTGCAAATTAATATTACACTGCAGATGCATTGCAACCTTTGGTCTAGCAGTGTCACACAGTGATCTACGTATTCTACAAGGAGCTGATGGGTGTTGGACATCATAGGCGAAACTCGTCATATCTTAGGTATGGATGTTGTCCATTCACTTGTGATGAGCATGAAACTCCTTGTTCCAGCCACACATTTCTAGCTTACACACTGTCGTCGACATCTTAATAGGATCGATTGGGCATAAGTGCACTGAACTCTATCACATGACCGAGGGTCGTGAAAGACTATTCCCTCGGAGTCGCTTCATTAGATGGCTGGTGGTCACTATTTTGATCATCTGCATAGCAGCAGCTGCAACAGCTACCGGCGTCACAGTTATTCCCTTCAAGACCTTGTTCTAGCCTTACGACTCGCTAATTTCTAAGACCTTGCCACTGCGCCCTGCGTTTTTATTCATCATATATCTGCCAGCCTTAGTCCTCCACACGATCATACCTTTCCTAAAGATTTATCGCTTCGACATCAGCTCAAGAAGCTTGCAGAGACGCGGGATTATTCCTCGAATCGTAAAAGAGTAGGATTGCATATCAGCCAAATTCTGCTCCCAGTGCTAATGTTTGTTTAGAGGGATGTTTATGTATGCCTTTGCGGCCGGTGAGTATATATCGACCTTCACGTATAAGAGACACTAAAGGCAATAATGACAGGAACATTGCTGTATAAAATCATCAGTCTGTCTATGACTGAACCAGAGGTCAGTTTTATCGCCATAGCCTCACAACAAATTACACCCCGAAACCATTGCCAGGTTTATGATTCAGCTCTTGGGGGAAAGTAAGACTGTCTGGTCCACGGTAGTTCACTAAAGCTCACGAGAAACGTCTATTCCCAGCATAGCAGCAGCAACTACAGTCGTCTGTCTGTCGCGCGATGCTAAGCATCTGCTCCTTGGCTGCAACTTACCATGTTGATCCGGCATGGCTGCTCAACCATGCGGACCTCAGTCGCGTCCAATGGAGGAGAGGAGTTACTGAAGGAGAAATCTACGTTGAAGTCGATGAGATGGACATGGTTCTCCCATCACAACCATCTGCTGGAACAACAGAAGGCCGAGATGATGTGCCAAACCTCGCCTAGCTTGTATATTTAGAATATCATCTCCCTTGTTTCTTGATCAATGCATTCTCAGTGAAACAGGATGCCATTGCAACGAGGGTGGAAAGCACCGGGAAAGCATTGAAAAATGAAGTCACATATAATTACTTCGTGTAAAAAATCATCCTTTCGATTAAAACAGCTGGATAATGATCATATATCCACCTTGCGGAGCCTTGGAGTGATGCTGCACGGAAAGGGAAGTGGGTGACTAACAAAGTCTTATTAGTTGGGACAGAGAAACGGGAACGAACGCACGTTGCGATACCACTGAACCATTGAGGTTCGAACTCAATCGCCTCCCCGTCTGCACTAATTCGTTTCGAAAATGCAAACATGGCAAGTAGACCAGACATTGCTATCCATACAGATGCGTCGGCAAAATGTCGGCCAACGCAAATCCTGCAGTATCACGAGGATGTTTGATGTCAGATAAAAAGAAGATATGTCATGACAAACCTTCTTCCAAATCCAAAGGCCATATCGACGGTGTCATCATTGAGGTTGCCGTCGGCGTTCAGGAAGCGCTCGGGCGAGAACTGCGAAGGATTTGGGTATTTCTGCTCATTTTGTGACATTGCCCTACAAAGTAGTTGGCCTCTGAGTGATCTTTTGAACATGTGGACTCACCACACATTCGGCATAATGACGGCACCTGTTTACAAGGCTAGCAAGGAACGTCATCAGAAAACATGAAATTTCGTGCCTTTGGGTATATAGTATCCCTCGTACACATCGCTATCCACCGACGCATGCGTTACCGCTACACAATCCCGTAAGCAACGGACGGGCGTCTGAGAACTGTACACGCACATAGAGGTAAAATCGGATGCCAACGAAGAGTTTCCCGAAGGATAGCATCGATATATTGCAGGGACGATCTATCTTCGAAAGTCGGCAACCTCGACGTGCCAACGACGGCATCAATTAAAGTTTGGGCTTTCACTTGTACTTCTGGGAAGAGCACCATGGCAAGGATGAATACTTGCAATACCGAATCTGTCTAAGTAAAAATCAGAGCAGTGCAAGATAAATCTCCTGAAAATTGAATACCGTTTCGGAAGCAGCTGCACAGACAGTTCTCATCAATATTATTTCGACACACTGTATCCGACTGGTACTCACCCCCAAATGCCGTGGCTGCACATTCCTTGATCATTGATATCTCACCAGAAGTATCTTTTCCGTCGATCCGTCCGAGGGCGTTTGAAACCATGCATGACTGGGCTGCCCCTTCAGCCTTTTGGGACATGTCAGGTGCAAAATATGCGGGAGCTCGACCCATACCATTCTTTCGAGCACACGCTGGAAAGGATCGTTCATCCACTCTCGAACCCATTCTCGTGACTGGATGGCCTTCTTCTTGATCGACATACCAGGGAACCATGCTGGTAGTCGAAGAACTGTATAAATAGCATCCAGTCGAGCCCATAGAATACGACTGAAGACCCACGACTCGGAAATGCGATGAACACAGCAGCCACCTCAGGTCTGAGTTCTTGCACGGCCAACTCAAGAGTCATCCCGATGAGTGCTACCAATGGGTCATCGTGCTTTGTATCATAGTCATATGAAGCCGACATTATAATGGAAGATGAAAATCTGGCAAAGAATCGCGGTATTAATAATACACCACACCAGCCAGTTGGAGAAGACATACACGCGAAGATGATTTACGAACTCCTCTGGGGTATCAAGCATGTTATGGATAAGCTGTTGAGCCTTCTGTTGCTGCATCGAACGGTAACTTAGAGCTGCCTCTGCCCTGAATGCTTGATGGAATATCCTCCTTTGGCGACGCCAGCGAGCTCCATATCTCATGAGTATGGTGTTGAAACCGAACCCGAGACTGTTACAGACGCTGCGTCAAGAACTATGCTGGCTGGTTAGTTAAATATAGCTCCTACAGATCGTTTGTTGGAAGCTCCGGCCTGTCAGAGTAGTTGTATGACCGTTTCTCCAAAAGCTCAATTGCCACTTTCTTGGAGTTGATCACAATAATATGTTGGCCGAAAAGATGCGAGTATACAATATCGCCTGCCAGGAGACCATTTAGCAAAATTGGGCGTGTCATATTTCGCAATGTTTCCGTGTCATCGCACCCACCGTATTGTTTACCCCATTCCGTGTAAGTTAGCCATGGTGCTTTGAGGTCAATCCCCTGGATATTGCCAATGATTGGCACAGGCCGTGGTCCCGGCGGCAGCGGAAGCACCTTCCTCTTCTTCAAGCCATAACAGACCGCACCAACAAGAGTGGTACAGATCAAGGCGCCAATGTAGACGTCTCTCCAGCCCGACGACATGATGGGGATGAATGAATTGTGTTTCGGGCATGTCCATTTATATGTATGCTGAGCATCTTTTTTTTCGTGATTCAATTCAATCGGTGTCTCGTAACCTGTTATCATTCGTACCTTTCTCGGTTCCTTCGAACGACTTCAAACCCTGAGCAAACAAAGTCCAGACACCCTTACGTTATTCACAATAAAAAGACCCCAGACTCTGCTAAACACCTTCGCTTCATGATATAATCCTCAGCCATGTCACCAAAGTTGCCCGCATGCCAGCTTCCGCCCTCCACCCCACCCCCCGCTACCGTCTTTTCCTCATTAGCGTATCTCCTTCGTTACTCATGTTGCTGACGTGGCTTCGTTAGGATGTTGTGTTATTTGTATCCTACCATATAGCACATCAATAAATATTAAATTATATGATGGGCAGTCTTATACAAGGGCGCGTGTTCGGCTACTGTAAAATAAAGCGCGCCTTGAGTTCTGGAGCAGGACGGGAGCAGCGGAAGTTACGGAAGAATTGAATTTGGTGCGATGAAGTGCATATGCGATAAAATGGGGGAGCTTTACTTGCGAGTTAGAATGGGGGTACTCTGGACACGCAAAAAGATGGTAATGAAGAGCACACAGCCACAAAGCCTGCTCATGGTCTTAAAATGGGTCAGAGTGTCTTGTTGTAGGTTAAGTAGACTGAGGTTTGGGTGGCCCCTAGGCTATCATCATCCACACACTGCACCGTCAAGGTCAAGAGTACTGAACTGCCAGTGAGACGGGAACATCGGCAAGGTGGAGTCGAGTCAAACTTGGTGCATTGATATGATTATGTAGTGTGCCGCGGCCAGACACGGCTCCGGTACTTCTCTGATATCTGGTCGAAGGGCATTAACAAGCATGCAGGATGACGTTGGCGTGAATGGTATGGTTATTCGAGGCGTTGGTTGCTGCAGTGCATGAGTCACGATGTGTGGTGTAATGTTGGGAACCGCAGTGCTGGTGTCCGTTGCCTGCAGGCTGTGCCGCTGGATTTTGCGTGACATGGCGGCGCTGCAATAGTGAGTATACTCGAAGATGTTGGACAGAGTCTGCATCAGTGGAATATTTTGAACTATATAGCGCTTCGTAGCAAGGGGAAGCACAGTAGCAAAACTCCGCTACAGTAGCTAGCCAAACTAAACCATTTGAAGTTAAAGCTAATTTCGAGGTTGACTCGACCGAACTTGTTCCATATATGTCAGTTCAATGATCATTGATTAAATCGGTCGATTTAGATAGTGCTGACAAGCAGATAACATGATCGCGATAAGATGATCTACTACTAGTACCATGCATAAAACAGCAACAAAACCGCGACTACTACTAACTTCAAGCTATATCATGCCATGGGGCTGCCCCAGCCTCCTGTACCAGACGCCCCACCACCCCAACTCGAGCCCCCAATTGAATACTGATCAGAACTAGTATTGAATCCATGGAGATCAGAAGGTACATTGTATGGCAGCACTGGTGAACCGTTTGGATCTGCAAGACCATGCTGCCTGGAACTCGAGTAATGTGGCGCCAAGTAGTATTGGTTGAACGGCACCATCGTTGGTGAGTTGGTGACCACAGGATCATGCTCATCTTGACATGGGAGCCACGAAGTGGTTGACGAAGACGACGAAGACGACGAAGACGTGACCGGAGCGGGATGGTAATTGAAAGTGGATGATGGTAATGAACTGGAAGAGGAGGAGGACATTGGCGCTGGTTGGTTCATGGGTGGGCGCCGGTATAGTTCAGCAGTTGTAGAGGCGATGTAACTCATTGTGTTTTTCTTTGGCCACAATTCTCCCATGTGTGTTCATAGTTTTCGTCTTGAAAAAAAGGCAGGATCAGTACATTATGCGACTGTACCACAAATACTCACAAGCATTTGTCGTGGTGAGCCTACATACGTGGCATGAACTCATACTCATCTAACTCAGGCTTAGCAACATATTCCATCATAGATTGGCGAATTCCTCCTGTGATCCCTGAATAATCCTCCGTAGTGAATTGAAGTACATTTTTGGTCTTCGATAGTCAACCTTCCGATGCACGGCGAATGACACACATGATCTAGTAGTAGATAGTATTAGTCCTAGTCTGAGTCGATGAAATCAAGCGACTTTACTTACCACGGCGCCAGTTAGCGCATACATAATCCACGAGATGTGTGTGATCAGTACTCTCGACTGCGGGTCGAGGAATGGGGAAGTGCAACCGAACCAAAAGTCCTCGTGTAGGTCAAGGTAGGCGGGTGCTGAATAAACAAGGGTTTTCCCCCTGTCAGGGTCATAGCCATGAAGTGTGTATCCCGAGATATGCTTGTCGTCAAGTAAGTTGTTCGCGCGCTGTTGAATATAGTCATTTTTTTCATCATCACTCATTGTGGTATCGTCGGGCGGGTAAATATCTAGAGCCGAGAGGACTCGTTCTGCTTCATTCACCAATTTTCCTCTAATAGTTGATAAACCATCAAATATGAGCTTGTTGATGCCTTCCATAGGCTCAGTGACTATATGAAAGGGTAAGGGTAAGTACACATAGGTAGAGAGTACCAAAGAACATACGTACCGTGGCCAGACACGGCAGATGCCTGCGAAATGCACTCCATGGCAACCTGTTCGAGCTCACTCGTCTTCTGCCATCCGCTCTCCAGGAGCATATCAAGGACAATGAGTTTACAAGCATGTTTAATATTTTTTTGGTCAGGCTCTTCATAGTACCTCATATCAGTGGGTTTGACCTCCGACTTTGCGCTCCGCCTTGCACGTTCTGGGCGCTCGTCGCCATCGAGATCGTAAATACTGGCTGACATTCTTGATGTACAACGGCTGGTGGTGCACGATGATGGGATCGAATACGGGCGCAAACGTCCTTGGGATGGAAGCTGTGAAGATTGTCGTCGAGATTGATGTTCTTGTAGTGTATTGATGGGATCACCGTCTGTCTTATAATCAAGTGAGTATGAAAACAAGAATAAAAAAAGGAATAAGGTACCTCTATCATCGCAGCGGCAGATGCGAGGTGCTCTATGGTATTTGGGTTGGGTTGGAACGGAATCAGCTGAAAGGGATGGATAGATTCTCCTGGGTGTGGAATATTTGGGTTGGCGACCTGCACCATAGATGCGCTGCATCCACACCCGCAGCCTGAACCCTGGCTGCGAGGCATAACAGAGAGTTGAGAGATAAGAAGGTGATGGAACGTTTGAAATACTCACATACTCGCATTATTATAACAAGAGGTGATTCAACCGTAAAGCAGCGGTGTACCATTAGTCATAATCCTCACTGCTGTTTCAGCTCGTTTCTAGAATCGATAGGAGTCACCCCAGAAATTTCGCTACACAAAATGAATGACATAGTAGGCCTTGCAGTAGTACTACACAAGGCTACATATATACATACATATGTATATGTACTCTATAAATGGTCAGGACGTAGTCAGGAAATTGAATGATAGAACTGATTTGGTAGTGGCAAATGAAGTGACTCCTGCACTATCAAATGCCACTGTTGGATTCAAATGACTTGGAAACAATATCACTGCTGTCGTCAGTCTCACGACCACCATGATTGGGGAACAACCTGCTAATTTCAACCTCCTTCGGTGCGTGATTACTGGGTCTGCCTTTGCTTCCTATCACTGGCACACCTGCATCGTAAAGATCGTTTTGGAGTGAGCCGATTTGCAAATCAGCTTTAGTCACATGGCCCTTGGATTCTTCCAGTTCATCCCGTATGATGGCCGTTATCAGTTCCAGTTCTTCGGCATGTAGGCGCTGATACTCTATTTTTGCGGCGAAGGTCTGGCGACTGACACGAGAGAGTTCAAGCATGTGTTCTGTGAAATAGACTGCAGTGTCAGGGGGGCGTTTAGTAGTGAACTGTGAATTGTTTGAGCTTTGGACTCCATTCAAGTGAGAGTGACATACCAATGTGAATAGCATCTTGGATCTTTTGGTAGGAGAGTGCCCGTTATCCTCAAGTTTGTCTTCATCTTCAAGTAAGCTATATTGATATGCGCGTTTGAAAGGACCGTGTTTGGAGGATGTTGTGGGGTCACTCTCACCAGGCACAGTAGGGGGGGAAGCACTTGCAGTGTACGAGCTACTCCTTGGGATGGGAGAGCTACTCCTTGGGACAGGGGAGCTGACCCTCTGGATAGGGCTACTCTCCAAGTCAGAGGAGCTACTCTTCAGGATGGGAGAACTACCCCTCAGTATGGGGTAGTTTGATTTGGTAGCTCTGAGGGAATAGCAATTAACAGTGCACATAAACAATAGTCACCTATTAAACATACCTTGGCTTGCTTGGGGTCACTGGGGAGGTCTTCCGCAAGGTGGAAGAGCCATTCTTCAATATGGGAGAGCTATTTGGTGCCTCAGATGTGGGCGGTGATGAAACACTGGAGGGTGCAGTCAGTGAATATCTATAAATTCCAAAAGCTAAACTTACCTCAGGTTATTAGATGTCCTCGCTGATGCAAATGAGCTGCTAGTGCCGCTTGTGCAAGGCATTAATAATGATAAGTCAAATGTCACGGTTCAAGCTTGTTGATAACTGAATCAACCAAATACAAATTTCTCACACAGATCATGATAGCAAGAATTTGTGTCTAAGTCCAGCGGCAGCTCCGATGCGACTCACCATTCCAACTACTATGGATGACGACGATGCCAGCAGAGAAGTCGACTGTTTAGTAGGAGGACAGCTGACTATCAGGAGGTGAGCCAATCTGTGACTCATTATCAGCCTATCTATGACTCATTACCTGCCAACTTGATATCGAGAGGACAGTCAAATTGGACTCGGGCCAGGGACTAGGTAGATTTATAAGGGCTTTCAACTCTTGAGTTACAGCAGCAAAATAGATCGCTTGAAGCCAACATATCATCCTTGCCTCCTTTGCATGTTCCCCATCTGACTACTGGTAATTATAGACATGTGTTTACTTGCCCCAATTGCGCAGATATGTTTGCATGCAGTGACGACGTCATCCGTCATCTGTCAACTGCTGTTACCTGCGGTCAGCGGGTTGTTCAAGGTCTTACCTTGGACTCTGATCATGATGACCCGGAACATGAGCAAGACGGTGCATGTACCTCACTTGATTAATAGAGGTTAAATTTTACTACTATGCACTTAGTCTATGAAGAGTATGAAGAAGCCGATCCTTTGGACGATGCGGAAGATGATGATATATCATTCAATAACCCGCCCCTTTGGTCTGCACCACATCCTGAGCAATATCATCCCAGTACACTTGAATCAGACTACGACACCCCGCTCGCATCTGTTGACCCCTCTGCAGGCCCACGTCCCAGCACATGGAGAGATTACCACCCCAATGAGCCAATTACCCACCCTGGTGGGGAGAATCATCTCCAGAAAATGGACCACAATGTACATGCTGCTGTCCGTCACACAGAGAACCTTTACTATCCATTTGCGTCAAAAACTGAATTCAACCTGGGATATTGGCTTTCGGAGGGGGCGTTATTGCAAAAAGAGGTTGATGTCTTTCTCCACCTTGAGCACGTAAGTTGCCTGATGATAATTCATGCCGCATCATCTTGATAACAAATACAGACTAGGAATAATCCACCTTCTTTCAGCACATCGAAGGATCTGCGCGTTCAGATCGAAGGACTACCTGAAGTACCTCGATGGTATCACCAACAAATTTAAGTTGGTTCTTATAAGATGAAAGCACCCTTGATGCTCTATTGGAGGGATGGTCTCGAGGTCGTGAAACATCTATTTGCCAACCCAGTTTTTGCACCCTGTATGGATTTCCGGCCATACCGGGAATTTGAAGGCACAGACTTGGACAATCAACGAGCTTACGGAGAGTTTATGAGCGCTGATCTTGCATGGAAGATACAGGTAGGTGGCATCACTGATGGTGGGGTCTTAGGCTCACTGTAATATGACTTGTTAGGATGGGCTTCCTTCTGGTCATTCATTCGTTGGCGTGATCGGTGCTTCGGACAAAACACCTCTAACCATCGGGACCGGAAACAAGGAGATGCATCCCCTACTAATCTCGCTTGCTAATATCCATGCGGGTGTTCGCATGAAGGCGACATCACACGCATTTGCTTTGGTTGCTTACTTGCCCATACCAAAGTTTCTCGATGTCTCGAAGCCTGTCCATGCAATTTTATCTGCACAAGTTTACCATTTCACCATTTCAATTGTCATGCGTAATCTGAAGCTTGCCACTCGCGATGGATGCCCTATGTCAGACCCAAGGGGAGATTTGCATATGGTTCATACACCTTTGGTCGCCTGGATAGCCGACTACCCTGAGCAACTACTTATTGCATGTACAGCCTCGAAATGTTCTCCGATTTCTCTTGCTACTGCTGCCCAATTTGGGGATCCTCTTCTGCATCCACCTCAAACTCGTTCTTACACTCTCAACGCTATTGAAAGGGCGTGCACTATTTCAGACCCCTGCAACATTGCATCCTTCCACAAGACGTGTCAAACACTTCATCTGAATGGTGTTGTTGAGCCATACTGGAAGGATTGGGGCCACGCATGCCCATCCCTCTTTTTGATGCCTGATGGCCTCCATCAGTGGCACAAATTCTTCTTTGACCACCCCATCAACTGGTCAATAAACATTATGGGGGGAGCGGAACTTGATCATTGACTGTCAGTTCTTCAACCTCGTGTAGGAGTGCATCATTGGATGAACGGCATCTCCACACTGAAACAGCTTACTGGTCGAGAACACCAAGATCTTGAGAAGCTCCTTCCTGGTGTGATTGTTGGTGCTGTCCCCAATGAAGTTGCATGTGCACTGCGCGCTATCACTGAATTTATATTCCAAGCACAGAACCTCTTCATATACGACGAAACTTTACACTCACTATCTGAAGCCCTCCATGAATTTCACCACTACAAAGACTCCATCCTAACAGTGGGTGGTCGTCGTGGCAAGAACGGTCCCCTCAATCACTTCCAGATCCCCAAGCTAGAGTTAATGCAGCATGTCGCCCGGAGTGCTCGAGTCATGGGTGCTCCATATCAATGGAGCAGTGATATCACCGAGCGTTGCCACATCACTCATGTGAAACGGCCTTACCACATGTCCAATCGCAGAGACTTCCACAGTCAGTGTTGCCGCTTCCTCAACCGGCAGGAAAAGCTGCAATTCTTCCAGCTTTACACAGTTCTGAAGTCGCAGCGCGCGAGCTCAGTCTACGAAATGTCCAGGGAAGAAAACACGATGGCGCTCCATTATCCTGAGGCAACCTGGATCTCTACTGTTCTGCCTGGTGAACAGTACATCGGTGCCGGCAAACCAATCACTTCCCTTTTTGCCAACAATCACACTCATTTTTCTTCTGATGATACTATCGCCATCCTCCTTACTTGTCGTCCGCATTTTCCTCGCCTATCTATTGCAGAAGCTTCCCAACGTTTTCACATTCCTGATCTCTGTCCAGTGCTTGGTGACTTGATCTCAGGTAGATCTTACATTGAGTACAATGGAAGGCAAATCTGTCACTCCAACTGTTCCCTTTCCTTTGATTACATTCACGTTTGGCAAAAATTCCGTATGCAGCAATGTTCTACTCAAGATAGCCGTATCATTAGTCCTGCTCGCACCGTCCAGGCACTACCACCTAGCTCTTCCATGCCATTTGGAAGGGGAGATACTGTCTTGATTACTCACGAAAGCAGTGAACTACTTTCCCCAGCAGTGTCCGAACGTACGTATATACCTTCCTTATAACTTATTTGTGTCTCAACCCTAGAATCCTAGGGTACCTCATTGTCCAAGTGAAAGCTATCATCCAGCCTATTACTGAAGCGCCCCACATGAATCAACCATTCCTCTATGTCGAATTTTTCAACTTCTCTCATTCATCATTCACCACCACTGACGATATCCGTTCCATTACTCCAGCTCCTGTAACCGACATGTTTTCAGTTCAATGCTGTATTCGATCGAACCGCGATCCCTCAGGAGATATAGTGCCTTTGAGCAGTGTGCACCAGGTCATTGAGCTTATTCCCAAGTTCGGTCGAGAGGTACCACTGTCAATGAACTGTAATAATAATTTGCAACTGGCGTGCGAGTTTTATGTGAATAACTTTGCAGATAAAGAGACCTTTCACGCTATTCTTAGTTACCAGTAGTTTCTTGAGCCTGTACTACTACTATTTTCCCTCAATCCCAAGATTCCTGCCTGACAAAGTCATTGAATGGTGAGCAGTGATCTTGATCACTCAGGCTTGAGTACTAGTATTCAAGTTATCATCTTATCTTGCCACAAAGATCATTATCATAAATTCTTAATCATGATCGCTTACTGAAGATTACGGACATTGTGGCATGTTTGAAAGTCCCGGAGCCAGTACAGAGGTTTTAGTTCTTCCAGCTGCTACCCACTGCTACAGTCACTTTCGCTCGGCAGTGGGTTTCCTGATGTGGGGTTTTTTCATTGTGAATGACGTGAGGGTGTCTGAACTTTTTGCGCTCAGGGTTTGAAGCTGTTCGAAGGAACTGAGAAAGATCCGAATGATAACGGTTACCATGAACTCATTTTATTGTGAACCAAGAGACAGAAGTAGTACATGACACGGAAGCATAAGGCAAGGTAGATGCGAGACTCAATAGTGTGTGCTTTGGATGAGCAATAAAACTAGAAGCAGACTTCCACAGATATGAGAGAAAAAGACATGACGAAGGCACAATATCTGGACATGCTGAAGGACAAGTTTAACCCCAATGGGGGGCCCTTGAACTCATACCACTACCATGGTCGTTTTTTCCCACGCAATTTTGCAGGCAAGGTCGAACAATGAATGTTCTCAGTATATCACTGGCCCCAAAGAAAAGAAAAAAGAAACACCATCCAATCATAAGACACACACACACCAAATGATCACCATCTCCCGAACAAACGACACCGAGCCCAAAATCAACAAGGCACCAACATCCAGAAATAAGACCCTAAAAATGAAAAATGAGTCGACACCCGGAACACACCCCCCCAAGGACGCACTAAAATAACATGAGTACAACACATCACCCAACCAAATCTCTCCATCCCACACACACGTGAAAACCAATCATAAGAACTATAAGCCGAAAGAGAACACAAATGAAAAGGTCAACATGAACACATCCCTGACACTAGACATGTAATAAAAAACAATGAAGCCCACATATTACACCCTCCTAACCATTAACAGAAAGCACACGCCCCCATCCCAACCCCAATCACCCCTGAAATGATGAAAGAATACATAAAACGCACTAAGCAGCACCAGACATAACCGGAAAACAAAAACTAATAAAGACAGAAACCACCCTCCAATCACCAGAAACCGCACTCAGCAGATGAATAAACAAACTACCCCCCCGTTAAGACTGTAGCTCAAGGGTTGACGGGATCCGAAGGGCTTGGCCTCAGCTCATGCGCTGTGCCCCTTACCCGAGTACGTGCCCTTAATTTCAGAATGAAGTCTGGATGGAATCCGACGAAGTCCGAAGGACTTCCGGAGGCTGGCTACTCTGATTGAGCGCCGGAGGACTTCCGGATGAGCGTGGGAAACTTCCGGAGGAGTACAGGAAACTCCGGAGGAGTTTCATCCGCTGCATTGGGTCCGAAGGTGAGACTTCCCAAGATAAGTTCCCTAGGTAGAAACAGAGGAGAGACTGCAAAGGACAGAGTCCAAAGCAGGATAGGATAGGAAGAGTGGTCTGAAGGACAGGACGTCCAGAGGTCCGAAGGTTATGACGTCCGGAGGTCAGGAGGACCGGAGGAGTGGACAGGATTTTAGGACAAGAGAAGGATGGCTACAACAGACAAGGTCCAGAGTAGAAACAGACAGAGGTAGACTACACTTAAGTAGAGACGGAGTTGACAGGAAGTAGACAGAAGTCTCGGAAAGACAGGAAGTGCCGGAAAGGCAAAACTCTGGCTTAGGGAATTAATCCCTAAGCATGGATGGAGACGGAAGACAAATCCGGAGGACCAGAAAGTTGGCCTAGGGAAGGATTCCCTAGGCCTAAGGAAAGTCAATACTAAGATGGACCGAAGTCCAAGAACAGATGCGAGAGAGAGCAAGTCTATGTTGATATTCGAACTAAGGAAACTTTACAGGAGTTGTACAGAGGTTTATATACTGGAAGGGATCCGAGAGGATCAGTAAGCTGAAGACTAATGCTATGTACGAGCATGTGGAAACAGATTGGTAAGTATGAACGGAACATAAGTAAATGAACTCAGAGATGAGACAGAGTACAAGGATCAATAAGCAAGACGGAAACACAGATAACCGAAGTCCAGAGTCAAGGGGATTACCATAAGGAGATAGATGCTGATTTAAGGTTTGAGCTTCAGATATGAGTATAGGTCGGATCCGGAGGTCTGGAGATATCGGATGAGGCATCTGGATGTCGGATGAGCGGATCCGGAGATCTAGGTGAAGACGAGACTAGGATATGAATCATGGATATAGTCCGATAGTCTAGGGAAGGTAAAGTCCCAGGTGGAATGAGCTCGGATCCGAGTGGACCAAGGGTGGATGAAGCAGGCTTAGCTGCGGAGGTCCGGAGGTATGGATATATGGATGTACAAAGGTGTACAGATCTGAACCGATAGTGGACTAGAGGACTGAGGTCATGGACAAGGGTATGGAGGTCATGGATAAGGGTATGGAGGTCCGGATGTGCGTCCAGAAGGTGTCCGGAAAGCGTGGGAACATTATCAGATGTAGGTCCGGAATATGGGATATGACACCCCCCAGGAAAAACCCCAAAAAGAAAAATGCTTATAATCCCCCTCGCTCTCCGAAGAAAAACCCCAACCTCCCCTATGAAGATGAAGGACCTGTCTAGTGTCAAAACTGCCAGTATAAACGCACGCCCCTCCCCAATGGGAACACATCAATCCCTCCCCAGACATCAACGTAACAGTTCGCAGTTCTTCCCCCACGACATCCTTAATGATGAAGGAGACTCGTTGAACGAAATGACGTCCACCCCCCAAACACCATCTCCTCCACCCAGAACTGCTCTCCCACCGGTCCCCCAGACCGAAAACAAGGACCGTGCAGCAACTCCTACCGCACGTCCCAACCCAATCACACCAGACCCTGAAGAAGAGATGCCCCCTGTGGAACGCACCACAGAATGCACCCACCCCAATGTCGTTGGGGACGACGAAGAAATGCTAGACCAAGCTCCCCCCCTCACTACCACTACCACTACCCCAAATGCCCACCAACCCGCCAACACCACCCCCCCCTCAGAGGAAGAGCTCCTCCGTGCCCACCTAGCAGTCGCAGAGATCAACCGGTCAATTATCAAATCCAACGGCATCAACTCGTTAACGGTCATCCCCCAGTTCACCCCCATCCCGATGAATGGATTCCCTCGTATCCACCTCGCCCACACCGTGCAATTATTTGACTTCCAAGGGGCAAAGACGATAACTGCCTGGTTGAAAGTCCTGAACCCCAAAGTCCTGATAAGAGTGTTTGACCACGACAGGAAAAACCCCTCCATAAAAGGACCCATTTTAGTAGAACACCTGCAGAAGGCGATCTCTAACATAGCCAAAGCCGTCCTCCAGGATGACCAAGAGGTGAAGGTATCCCTGCCCTGCCCAGAAACCATCAAAGAAGAGACAGACCACCCTCTAAGCTTCCTAGCTTACAACATCTCGGAGGAAATGAAAAACCTCATCCTTGACCAACGCATCTGGTCATCCACAGAGATCACCTTTGTGGCACACCCCTTCCAGATCAACGCACCGCCTCTCCTGCTCTTCTGCCTCCAAGGCTTCTCCACCATGGACATAAACACCGTCAGAGCTGTGGTCCATGACATGTGGGTAGAAGATGTTACCATGTGGGACATCACAGATATCCTATTCGAAAGTGAGATCCCTGACAAACAGATCCACTCCACAGTGTGGGACTTTGTAAACTCCCTCTGGGTCGAACGTCTCGACTTCAAAGTTAGCGGGGGCATCCTTTTACCCCACTACAACATCTTTGCGGTCAGCCCCATGAACAAACCCGCAGTCTGGACAAAACTGAGGGCTTACCTACACTCCCTGACGTACCCCTCTGAACTCGAAGGGAGCGGCACATCTGTCAATTCCATACCATGCCCCCTGTGCCACTCAATTGCTCACCCACACGGACTATGCCCTTTCCCTAACGTGCCGCTGTGGAACGGCCCCAAGCACAATGTGAACCCAAAACCGTCAAATGGTAACCAGAGGGGAAGAGGACGAGGAAGGAGGACCTTTGCCGGTTAACTCACATACCAGCCACACAGACATATACTTATCCACTTGTCATATCCTGTACTGCACATAACCCCACTCCCAGCCTTACCTACCTTTGACCACATGTAGCACCGCATTTGAATATAACCCCTACCCCAGAAAAAGAAAAAGAAAACCTGAAACCTGAAAACTAACCCCAGCAAAGTGAGTTCACCCTGACTGCGAACCACGAACAAGCAATGTCTAGCTCCATGGGGCGAAGCTCAGACCTACCCACCCAACCATGGCCCAAATACACTGGTCGCAGAAGTGAGACAGGAAAGCCGTGGAAGCCCCAAAGGCAATTAGCCAAAACGGAGGCCTATTTAGGCCAAGGATTCGCCGTGCTGAAAAGCTGAAGTGACCACTGGAGGAATAGTGGGTACAGGACTCACAATTTCGGAATAGCGATAACATATATCCACCATGACTGTTACAGTCAAGTACGCCCCTATTCATTTTCTGTTTACTCTTTACTTGTATTACGTCACGAGCCGCATGATGCCGCCGTTAGACTTATCTTTCTTTCTTGACTACTCATTGTATTACATCATGACCGCTATCTAGCCGTCACTAGATGACCTATTCTCATCTTATCTCTGACTCGTCTTATCTCTGACTCATTCTGACTTGTTTACACCTGCCCTAAAGATGCTCCTACCAGTATATAAACTCGTCTTTGTACTATGTAGTTCTTTACTTTAATCTTACTAGGTTTTACCTGGAACTTCCTTCGCTTAAGACCTCCAATCTTAAGTCGTCTGAACTTGATTCAAGCCAAGGACACTCTCCTTGTCTTGTCTTATTGAACCACTGAACTTCGGTATACGCCGAAGTCTTGAACCGACCTTGGCTGATCACTCTTATCGAGTGGCCATACGTCAGAACTATCCTAGTTTGTAACAATGACTGCCTGGGATATGACAGTCCTCACCTCCTGATGGTCGTATCGGAAGGTGTAGTAAGTCGACCACTGAACAAACTCAATATAATAACAACACTTACAGTTTTTTTCCCGGTCTTGGTGCAAACCTCCTGAGTAGCAGAGGGGGCAGTCTTCAAACCGCCGGGACCCCCCCCTGATGACGCTCCACAGGAGTCTGGAGGCAGAACCCACCAAATGCCCCACCAGGCAGACACAAACCAAAGCGGAGACAACCACACCAACTCCAAAAAAAAAATCAAGAGCAAATATCCTATTAGCCATGCTCAATATGAAAGGAAGAGCATCCCCTCAGCTAGGCAACAGCGCCACGTCGAAATGGTCAGCAGTACAACATGTGATGCAAGAGAAAAAAATTGGCATCCTCTGCATACAGGAAACACACCTAACAAATGAACATGAAACACAAATAGAAGCACTTTACTCCAGATGCCTTAAAATAATAAACTCACGTGATCCACACTGCCCCAGCAACTCAGCAGGGGTAGCCTTCATCCTGAACAAAGAAGTAATCAATACATCTGAAATTGAAATAACCGAAATCATCCCAGGCAGAGCCTTAGCCATCGAATTAAAATGGCAAAACAACAAAAGCTCAATGATACTGAATATATACACCCCGAATAACCCAACGCAATGCCCAGAATTCTGGGATATAATAAATAGAGTCTGGCAAGAAAAGAACATACCGCAACCAGATTTCATGATGGGCAACTTCAATATAACAGAGGACCCGCTAGACCAGGCCCCCGCAAGACCTGATAATGAAAATGCCTCAAACGCCCTAAGGGACCTGAGACACCAGCTGAACGTCAAAGATACCTGGAGAGACACACACCTAACATCAAGACTATTCACGTTCTACAGTAACGCAAACTCACACTCACGCTTGGACCGAATATACACATCCCCAAGACATGAACAAAGTACCCACCACTGGGAATCCTGTACCATAGCGATACCTTCAGACCATAGAATGGTTCTCGTCAGATTCATACCGAGAAACACACCCTTCATCAGGAAAGGACGCTGGACATGGCCACTCTGCCTGATAAACAATGTCAAACTAACAAGAAAAATGAGCGACATCAGAAAACAGGCGCAGGAAAAAATGATAAACCAAAGACTAAACAGAGACAGCACAACAAACCCTCAGTGAATATGGGAAGAATTCAAAGAGAACATCTGCCAAGAAGTGAAAATAACAGCAAAAGAACACCTAAACAAAATCAGGCAGCGAACAGAAAGACTAGAAGAAGACCTGAGACGAACCACAGCAAACGATGACATAGACTCAAATGAAACCACTAGACGGCATAAGGCATGGATTGAGAGTGAAATCAATCACCTGGAAAAAAAAGTTTCAAAAACATCCAACTGAAATCACAAACAAACTGGGCTATGAAAGGAGAAACTATAAGCAAATACTGGTCAAAGATGAACACCATCAAAAAACCTCGCAATGCAATACACAGCCTAAGAATCCCTAACACAAACAGATTTGCCATGTGATCAGACAAAATGGCAGAAATCGCCCACAGACACCATGATAACATACAAGACAGCAATCTATCACCAGAAGTAGAAGACATAAGACGTATGACAAAGCAGAATGTCATGAAAGAAATACCTGACACCCAGAAACTACAAAACCCTGACTCACCACTCAACGATCTCCTACAAGAATATCAAATACAAGAGGCCCTGTTCGCCTCAAAATCCAGAAGCGCAACAGGCGTCGACAGCATACCATACAAGGTCTGGAAAAAACTTCATGAAAAACACCTAGAAGACCAAAAGGAAGAAAAACCCAGTTTCGACATAGTAAAAACACTTACCATGGTAATAAATGATATCCAAACACATGATGTCAACACCCAGACTGAATTCACATTAGGATGGATGTGCCTGATATTCAAAAAGAAAGAACGCACCGAAATCGAAAACTACAGGCCTATCACCCTATTGAACACAGATTATAAGATACTCACAAAAGCTTTGGCGATGCAGCTAGCAAAAGAAATACATAAGTTAATCCACCCGGATCAAAGCGGTTTTATCCTTAAACGCTCAATTTTCAACCCAATCAGATTAGCAAAACTAATGATCGAATACGCAGACATAACTGAAGAAAACGGAGCGCTCATAGCATTAGACCAAGAAAAAGTGTATGATAAAATAAAACACGACTACCTCATAGAAACACTAGAATCCTTTAACCTCCCACCGATGTTCATAAAAACAATCAAGGCACTGTACGCAAACACCTATACAAAAGTTGCAATAAACGGGGTAATGAGCGCCCCCTTCAAAGTGACAAGAGGTGTCAGACAAGGTGACCCACTCTCTTGCCTCCTCTTTGACCTAGCGATAGAACTGTTAGCTTGCACTCTAAGAAACTCACAAGACCTCCGCAGATATAACATACCTGGAATCACTAACAAAATCATAGTAAACCTTTATGCAGACAACAATATTCCTGAGTGAAGATGATAAATACAGCAACCTAGAAAGAATATTATCAAGATGGTGTCTGGCCTCAGGAGCAAAATTTAACATGGAAAAAACTGAAATCATACCGATCAGATCAAAAACTGACAGAGACCGTGTCTTAACAACAAGATCCTTGAACCAAATGGATCCCCCCCTAGAAGACACAATAAGAATCACCCCTGATGGATACCCCATCCGGTCCCTCGGGGCCTGGATCAGAAATAAAACAAACACCACAACCCCATGGGAACCCATCCTAGACAAAATCGAATCAGCACTAAAAAGATGGAAGAAAGGCCATCCTACCCTAGACAGAAAAAGACTGATAATACAAATGTTCATGGGAGGAATGACCCAATTCCTGACGAAAGTACAAGGAATGCCTAAAAACATCAAGTCAGCGCTAATTAAAATAATAAGAAACTTTATATGGGACGACGCCCAGTCACCATCAATAAACCTCGAACAACTATACCGACCAATAGAAGAAGGCGGAATCAATCTACTAGACATAAAAGCAAGGAATGAAGCGATAGAAATAATGTGGATAAAACAGTACCTGGACTTGTCACCATCACACCCAACCTGGGCATTTGTCATGGACCTCCTAATAAACAACCTTAAACAAGAAGACAACAACACAAAAAGCACAAACCCTTTCCTACAATCTTGGAACCCCCCAACCAGAGGACCTAGAATAAACACCCTACCAAACGAAACCTGAACCCTGCTGAAAACAGCAAAACAATTTAACGTCAACTTCGCCCCAATAAAGATCTCCAAAGAAATCAAAAAGAAACTCCCGGCATGGTGTCACATAGGAGCCCCACAAAAAATGTACCATAAAACAAAAGATAAGTGCCTGCACGAATCACATAAATCAAAAATGGTGAAAAACCTACTCAAGATATGCAAAAGACTGACGCACATAAGAGATAGACCCCAACACTTCCCGAGGAGAAACTGCACATGCCCCTCATGTGAACATGATAGATCAGCTGGATGCCTAAACCCACATAACTGCACAACCATTGCAAGAGAAATATTAAGCAAGATAGCCCCCAAATTCAATACAAACTCAAAACCCAAAAAAGATGGACTATCATTGACCCACCGAAGAAAGGAAAAAAACGCCCAAGCACATGAAAGCCAACAAGGAGAAATTCTGTTCGACCCTACAACAACAATCAGAACGAGCATAAAAGACTGCTTTAGGGTCTTCACCGACCCAAATTACAGCTCACTCACCCCGGCCCACTGTCCTAGAGCCCCAGCAGGAGGACTAAATCTCCTAAACGAAAAAGTAACAATCTTCACCGACAGATCCTGCATCAACAATGGAAAGAATAACGCACGCTGCGGAAGCGGTATATGGATAGCGGACAATCACCCCAACAACTCAGCAATAAGAATCCCAGGAGAAAACCAGTCGAATCAGATCGCAAAAATATCAGCAATACTAGTTGCCCTAAAAAAAACGGAACCCTACGTACCCATTACAATTGTGACCAACTCAAAATACGCCATAAACGGCCTCACAAAACATCTCTCCAACTGGGAAGATATAGGATGGATAGGTATAAAAAACAGCGAACACCTAAAAGCAACTGCATATCAGCTAAGAAAAAGATCATTGCAAACGGCGTTCCAATGGGTAAAAGGACATAGCGGGATGAACGGAAATGAACAAGCGGACCGTCTTGCAAACAAAGGTGCAAACAAACCAGGAGAAGACAACATAGACTTACTAGTCCCAAATGAATATAACCTGCAAGGAGCAAAACTATCAGCTATGACACAAGCAACAGCATATAGAGGAATAAGAGAAAGAAAGAAAACTACGCCAAGAAGAGCAACCACGAACAACCTAGATATAACCAGATACACAATCAAAGAAATAACAGGGGAATTAGAAAACGACGAGGCCATCTGGACCGGAACAAGAAATAAAGACATACAAAAAACATAAGACAATTTATATTCAAAGCGATCCATGGCACTCTCAGAGTGGGAGACTACTGGACAAACATACCTACATACGAACACCACGCGAAATGCACACACTGCCAAAATGAAAACGAAAACCTAGAACACATACTTTTAGAATGCGACAAGAATGCAAGCTCCATGATCTGGGACCTAGTCAAAAACACTTGGCCAACGAAATATGGCCCATGGCCACGAATCACCCTAGGAACAATCCTGGGATGCGGCAACATAAAAATGCCATCAAGGAACAACAACGAAAGACAGGAACAAAATGACCAACAACAAATGAATCCTAAGAAAGGACCTTCAAGACTACTGAGAATCTTCCTCTCTGAATCAGCTCACCTTATATGGACCCTAAGATGCGATACGACAATCAACGGAACAGAACACACAACACGAGCAATAAAAAACCGCTGGACAGCAAGAATAAATAAGGGATTACAACTCGACAGAATGATAGCAAGAAAAACAGAAAGAACAAAAACCTTCGAAAAACTTATTACCGCCACATGGGAAGACACAATCACAACAAACGGTCCCTTACCGGAAAATTGGGCCATCGCCCTCGAGGTTTTAGTGGGTATCACACCACCCAGGTCCTCTACGAACGAGGTAACCAGGTAGTAATAGAGTCCCACACACCCCACGAAAGTGGGAGTGCGTAAGTGCATTTTCTCCTCGGACCGGGGTTCCAAGAACTCCGCTATAGCGCATACTTGTAGGACTAGATTTTGTCAGTTGCTACAAATATACATCGCTCGTCCAAAAAAAAAAAGTTTAACCCCAATGTGAGCGAATGCCGCACCTTATTCTGGCAAGTATTTTCTCACGGTTCTGCCACCCACGACTTACCAGCTTAGCGCTTAGCACTTGTACTATCCTCATCTAACTTCCAACATTAAATGATTGTCCCCCCACCGAACTCCACTCGTCCGTCACTTTCACTTTCACTTTTGCTGCCCTCGTCCCTCTCCAGTCATTGAAGGCGCGCTTTTAGCGCCCATGCCTCCATCCAACTCATCCTACATTATGCCGCCGACAACACCAGACACGCCGTCATGGAGTTATTCATCCATGTTTCTGGCCTCAACCGCGTCTTCCATGGTGCTCTGACTGTGTACTGCTCTCAGCCTGTGTGTGATCGGTTTGTGACCGGCTTACTCAATGCTGATGGTGCTTTGGCTATGTCCCGCTCTCAGATGGTGCGTGATCTCGTCTTTCGAGCATTTTAGCGGACGCTGATGGTGCCACGGTCATGTTGCACCCTCAGGAGGTGCGTGATCTCTTCTTTTGCTTGCCCACACATTCCGCCCCCTCGAGCCGTGTCAGCAAATGCTGACGGCGTCGAAACACGAATGCGTAGTGCATCGGAGGAAGAGGAATAGATGGAGAGGTGAGAGGAAGGAGGAGGAGTGAGTACCTACTTTTGCACACCCATTTCCATCTCTTTTGTTTTATGATAAAGTAATTCACTCGTTTGCATCCATTAGTTCACGCTCTTTTGTTCGCACTTGTTCGTGATCGTTCGCACTCGTCCGTCGTGCTTGTTCTTTGTACTTATGTAGATGCGTTTGTTTTCGTTCTTCAGTATCTAATAATTTTCTTATTTGTATATAGTACCCGCAGGTAAATCCTGTATGGGTGCGCGTATGAGCTCCGATATCCGGGGTATAAATTGGCTCCCGCGATACTGTTTCTCGACCTTTGCGATGCGCACAAGCCGAAAACTACATTGTCACGTTGTCATCCTTCCACTCAGCTCCCGCCTTTGCATTCAGACACCGACCCATTGCTGCGTCGGATGCATCAATGCTCCTGTTGCCAGCGTCGTTTTTGGAGGCTCGTTCGATCACATCTGCAGGTATACTGCATGGCAAGCTTTTGGGAATCATAGCTGCCGTTTTGTGCACTTAGTGCTTCCAGGTGCCCTGCCCCAATAATCAACCAGCACGTTCGTTGTTCCGATGGCTCTTTTCCCTCCTTCATTCCCTAGCATTGCCCTTTATAGTCCGTCGGAGCGAACATTATGTGCCATGACTCTTGCGACTGATGTACAATTAGCAAAAGTGAAGACTCTCAGTTCTGCAGTGGGTACTTCTCATCGCCGTTTGTAGTCTTACTTATAGCTTTCTGCAGGGGTGAGCTGTTATGCATAATAAGGCACTAACAAGCCGCTCACATTGAAATAGTGAGATCTGGTTGCCGCTTACGGTTGCCCTCCTGTTATTCGTGGTCATGACGCTCTGCCAATGTCTGTCTTTTATACATTCATCGATTGCACCGATTTGACTGGTGTGTCGTGACATCACGAGTGTGGTATCTATTATCTCGGAGTCGCTTCATTAGATGACTGGCGGCCACTATTTTGATCATCTGCATAGCAGCAGCTGCAACAGCTACCGGCCTCACTGTTACTCCCTTTGAGACCTTGTTCGAGCCTTGTATCTCGCTGGTCTCTGAGACTTCGCCACGGCGCCCTGCGTGTTTATTCACCTTCTACCTGCCAGCCTTAGTACTCCACATAAGCATGCTCTTACTAAAGATTTATCACTTTTACATCAACTCAACTCAAGAAGCTCGCAGAGACACGCAATTATTCCTCCAATCATAAAAGAGCAGGGATACATATCAGCCAAATTCCTCCCAATACTAATGTTTGTTCAGAGGGACGTTCATGTATGCCTTGGCGGCCAGTGAGTATATATATCAATCTTCATGTATAAGATACACTAGAGACAGTAACGACAGGAACACTACCAAGATCAACACATTCTTGGTGAAGCAAGATGACATTGTAATGAGGGTGGAAAGCACTGGGGAGAGCACTGGGGAAGGAGTGAAAATGAAAATTACTTTGTATAAAAAATCGTCCCTCCAATTAAAATAGCCGAACTAATGATCATATATCTACCTTGCAGAGCCTTGGAGTGACGCTGCACGGAAAGGGAAGTGGGTGACTAACAAAGTCTTATTAGTTGGGACACAGAGGAACGGGAGCGAACGTACGTTGCGACACCACTGAACCATTGTGGTTCGAACTCAATCGCCTCCCCATCTGCACCAATTGGTTTCGAAAATGTAAACATAGCAAGTAGACCGGACATTGCTATCCATACAGATGCGTCAGCAAAATGTCGGCCAACGCAAATCCTGCAGTATCACAAGGATGTTCGATGTCGTATGAAAAGAAGAGATATCATGACAAACCTTCTTCCAAATCCAAAGGCCATATCGACGGTGTCATCATTGAGGTTGCCATCGGCGTTCAGGAAGCGCTCGGGAGAGAACTGCGAAGGATTTGGGTACTTTTCTTCATTTTGTGACATTGCCCTACAAAGCGGTTGGCCTCTGGGTGATCCCTTGGACATGCGGACTCACCACACATTCGGCACAATAATGGCACCTGTTTACGAGGCTAGCAAGGAAATTCATCAGAAAACATGAAATCTCGTACCTTTGGGTATATAGTATCCTCCATACACATCACTATCCACTGACGCATGGGATACTGCTACACAATGCAAATTCCCGTAAGAAACGGACGGGCGCCTGAAAACCGTACACGCACATAGGGGCAAAATCGGATGCCAACGAAGAGTCTCCCGAAGGATAGCATCGATATATTGCAGGGACGATCTATCTTCGAAAGTCGGCAACCTCGACGTGCCAACGACGGCATCAATCAAAGCGTGGGCTTTCATTTGTACTTCTGGGAAGAGCACCATGGCAAGGATGAATACTTGCAATGCCGAATCTGTCTAAGCGAAAATCAGAGCAGTGCAAGATAGATCTCTTGAAAACTGAATACCGTTTCGAAAGCAGCTGCACAGACAGTTCTCTTCAATATTATTTCGACACTATATCCGACTGGTACCCACTTCCAAATGCCGTGGCTGCACATTCTTTGATCATTGATATCTCATCAGAAGTACCTTCTTCGCCGATCCGTCTGAGGGCGTTTGAAACCATGCATGACTGGGCTGTCCCTTCAGCCTTTTGGGACATGTCAGGTGCGAATACGCGGGAACTCAACGCATACCATTCTTTTGAGCACATACTGGAAAGGATCGTCCATCCACTCTCGAACCCATTCTCGTGACTGGATGGCCTTCTTCTTGATCGACATACCAGGGAACCATGCTGGTAGTCGAAGAACTGTATAAATAGCATCCAGTCGAGCCCATAAAATACGACTGAAGACCCACGACTCGGAAATGCGATGAACACAGCAGCCACCTCAGGTCTGAGTTCCTGCACAGCCAACTCGAGAGACATCCCGATGAGCGCCACCAATGGGTCATCGTACTTTGTATCATAGTCATATGAAGCTGACATTATCACAGAAGATGAAAATCTGGCAGAGAATCGCGGTATTAATAATACGCCGCACTGGCCAGCGGAAGAAGACTTACACGCGAATATGGTTTACGAACTCTTCTGGAGTATCAAGCATGTTACTCATGAGCTGTTGAGCCTTCTGCTGCTGCATTGGGCGGTAACTTAGAGCTGCCTCTGCCCTGAATGCTTGATGGAATATCCTTCTTTGGCGACGCCAGCGAGCTCCGTATCTCATGAGTATGGTGTTGAAATCGAAACCGAGACTGTTACAGATGCTACGGTGTCAAGAACTGTACTGGCAGGTTAATTGAGAATAGCTCCTACAGATCGTTTGTTGGAAGCTCCGGCCTGTCAGAGTAGTTGTATGACCGTTTCTCCAAAAGCTCAATTGCCACTTTCTCGGAGTTGATCACAATAATATGTTGGCCGAAAAGGTGCGAGTATACAATATCGCCTAGCAGGAGACCATTTAGCAAAATTCCGCGTAGTCATATTTATGTTTCCGTGTCATCGCACTCACCGTATTGTTTACCCCATTCCGTGTAAGCCAACCATGGGGCATTGATGTCAATCCCCCGGATATTGCCAATAATTGGCATAGGCCGCGGTCCCGGCGGCAGCGGAAGCACTTTTCTCTTCTCCCTGCCATAACAGACCGCACCAACAAGAGCGGCACAGGTCAAGGCGCCAATGTAGATGTCTCTCCAGCCCGACGACATGATGGGGATGAAAGAACTGTGTTTCGGGCATGTCAATTTATATGTATGCCGCTGAGCAAAAACTTTTTACATGACTCAATTCAATTGCAATATAGTCTTCGCGTCCAGACTCGAGTCTCCAGGGCTGGTGCCTTGTGGTGCGCAGTTCGCCGTGAATAATATGACGGGCTCGGAAGCGGTGTGCCAGTATACCGTGACAAAGCTGGTTCTACATGTCCGCGAGTTACACACGTACGACTTGTACTTATTCCGGTGAGTACTTACTAGGAGGGAATGAGATATCTTGAGTAATCGGTACGATATCTTTGAATGCGTAGGTCTAGGTGTTTGCAGGCATACTCGAAACTGCTCAAGCGCTCAACCCTAACTTGAAAATGTCATTTGTCAACTTGTCAATGTCAACTTCACCGTGACCTTACGGCCGTCCTCTCGTAAATTACACAGACGGTCCCTAAATCTTTCCTGATTTGGCGGCTAAACCTTCGCATATTAGCCAACTTTCGTTCTCTATAGCGTGAAGCCGAAGTGGGGTGGAAAGGTTTAGGGTCCGTCTAAAGAGAGCGCCCGCAATTCAAAGGCTCCGTAAGGTCAAGCAGCACTTTATGTAAGCGAGCCAGACTCGTAACTTGTAAAGCTCCAGACTGAGACGGTGCATTAAAGATCGCTTTACTCGTGCCTTCTACATCTGTCTCGTGGTACATTTGTATCCTCAAGATGTGCTCACGCGAATCGATATCTTCCTACTGTATCACAGAAAACACGTTTTCTGCATGCTCAATCAGCATGTCTACGCTTCTTCCGCAACACCCTTGCAAGTAGACGATGAGGGCTCGTCGTTTCAAGGCTACATCGCTCCTTGTCTTCTTTCCTCTACCAGAGTGGCCATTCAGGTGGACTTCAACAGCTACTTTACCGGCTGCAAAAAGACCTACACTCGGCCGTAAACAAACACTTTCGGTATGTCGGGTCCGTTCTTTAGCTAGCTAAACTTGAACACCAATGTCACGCGTCTAGCTGGTCGAAATGCTTCCCTTTGCCTCATCAATCTGCATCCTTGGTGCTCTCGTCTGTGGTTCTTTCGCACTACAAAGCTCCCCGATAGTCTCCAGTGCCCCCGATGCAGTCAGCAGCTCAAGAATATATACGAGTGCTATCTCGAGTGTCATAGCTGCGGTGACACCCATGCTTGCTTTAATATACTTCTGTCCACTCTATCTTCTGTATCGGCATTCAAAGCGGCACCCAAGGTCTATCAATAAGATATCTGGCGCGCGAGTTCAGCAGTACGGTCCACGTTGGTGTTTTATCCTCATATCTTGCTGCCTCGTTGTTGACGCACCTTGACTTTGTCTTACCTAGTCGTGTATGTATTCTTGTTGGCTGTTAGCTTGGCAGAGGTGAGAACAATGATCTAATTTTCGTACAGAAACATGCATGACCTCTATTATAATAGGTTGCAGATGCCACTTGGTTGTTGCTGCAATTTCGCTTCAACAACAACGCACCTGATCCTACTACTCGCAGTGGTGTACGGTTTCTCTTGTGCGTTTGTTTCGCGATTTGAAGTAATATGTAATTGAGCATGCAGTCAAACAGGTTTTCAGCCTGTTGGACAACTGTGACTTCAGGCACATATACTTTGTTCTTCCTCGATCCCTTGTGGTCCAGACATCCAATTGCATCTGTAGGTACACAGGCAATCTGGGTACTCGTGACATGGGTATTCTGGGTTGCCGGTGCAGGTCTGTTCAACAAGTCGCTTCCTCGCATGTTCATGAATGGATCATGCGATGGAGTGGTGTATTGCGGTCAATTGCAGATGCTCTTTGGTTAGTAAGCTGTCACGCGAGGGATATCCAAAAACTGATGTGCAATTTTAGCCCTTGCAGTTGTCCAGATGTGCGTATGCCGAGATCATCTTGGACTATTAACTGACCACGTTCATTAGCCTCACCTTGACCTTCGGTATGCTTGTGATTACCTGGCTTGTTTGGCAATCGGCCCGCAGTATTCGCCATCCGATGGTTATCCGAGTTGCGGCTGCTATATAGGTACACAGTTCTGGCGAGTAACTTTGAGCACCGCCGAGGCATTACCACCATAACTAGTTACGATCTACTGAGTGTCTGTTCTGTATCATGAACAATAGTGACTGCTGTACTGTATGTGGTTCTGGTACATATGTGACAGTGTGTAAAACAGATATTATGTTGTGATTGACCACTGGAGCGCTAAGCATTTGAGGGGCCGAGTATGCTTCCGTTCCGTCTCCGAAATGGTACAATGTTGATTGGCCAGCGTTGCATCGGGGAAAACCGGCGGACCTTCGGCTCGATCGGGCTCAAATCATTTTTGAGGCGAAAAAGTTTCGAAGACCAAAAGTATCCACTGGTTCATCATCGTCTCCACTTGCCTTCAAGGCTTCGCTCGCATAATTAATCCTCTTCTCTTTCTTCACATCATAGACTTTCGCAATGCCTTACGCTTCAGGTAAGCCCAGTTTCTGCTGCAGGGCGGAGTAGAAGAGGCTGACTTCTGTTTAAGGTGACGCTGGTAAGGGTGCTGCCATCTTTAAGAGAAGTTGTGCTTTGTGCCACACCGTCGGTGCTGGCGAGCCCAACAAGGTTGGCCCTAACTTGCATGGGTAAGAGCATTCCTTGCCGCCCTCGACTTTTACTGAACGTCTCCCAGTCTTTTCGGTCGCAAGACTGGTTCCGTGGAGGGTTTCTCGTATACGGCGGCTAACGTGAAGAAGGGCGTTGTATGGGGAGAGGACACTCTTTTCGATTACCTTGAGAACCCCAAAAAGGTTCGTCGCGGGCGCGGATAGCTTCTGTGCATCATCACCGACTGACGCACTTGTAATGTTTACACAGTACATCCCTGGAACCAGTATGAACTTCGTTGGTCTCAAGAAGGAGAAGGACAGGAATGACCTTGTTACTTTCTTGAAGAAAGCGGTACGTCATCTCTCCTCACGAATAGCCGTGAGATCAATGCCAATGAATTGTTCCTGTTCCAGACGGCCTAATTTTATATCCACCACGGACATCCCACTCATATACAGACTACAGCTACAGTACGGTTTTGCATCAGGTCTTAGTACGTTAGACGACCACCCTTGCTCGCATGTCCTTGCGTCCATTATCCCCGCTCATACCACGATATACTCTTCTCTCTTGCTTGTTGGTAGTCGGTGCTATGTCATGTTGCCTCCATGCACCACAAGAAAAGTGGAGTGATTAGCCTATTGGCAATAACATGCAAAAATATAGTGCGTAACATCAATATGTCCCAGCGCAAATCTACGCGTTCCTATTGAATACATGAGGTTGAAAAAGAAATAGATAAGTAAATTACACATGTAATATGGTGCTTGTCCGCGGAGGGGATGAGGATCCTCTTCCTCTCATGCATCGTACATGACTATATAGGACGGGCGGATGGCGTCATTAGTGTAACACACGAGCTCATCATAATTCAATGATCCCCCGTTCACCACCTCCGCGAGGACCTAGACCAGTTGAGAGCAAACACAAAAGGTGAGAGGCAGGACACATACGGAGTCATAACCAGTTGGAGCCGCGGTTAGTGACGTGTTGTCTTGCGTCATCTTGTAACCTTTGCCAACAACCACTTTGTTTAGCAATATCGCCTTCAACTTCGATGGATTCACATTCGTGGAGTAGTCGTTCGATTTCGATGACGTCGACGACGTGTAGATCCCGTGACCGAATCTAATATACGCATTAAGATTCAAGATATCATGATCGATTAGTTAAAAGGTGACATACCGGCCCCAGCCAGTCTTCTTGCCGAAGAGATTCAGGTTGTATGACGTTCTGAGAATGCAGCACAAGGAACATGTCTGAGATGAGCACAGCATGGAGTTGCCGTTATCGCCCAGATTGCATTCCCTGGTCGTTCCGTGCCAGCGGCGATTCTCGTTCCCTGCAGAACGCCCAGCTGCAGCAAAGTTGCCACGGCTCTCAACAGCAGCACTACTCCTTGTCAACCAAAACGCCAGTATCTACGTTAATGAAGACTGACCGATATGCCTCGTATTTAGCAATGGAGGCTGGCGACGCGATCACTTTGTGCACCTTCCGAACTGCCGGGCATGGAGTCTGATGTCTCCACGACGTTTTAAATTGGTCAGCGACTACAGCACATAAACGTCATCAATCACCCGCATTAACATGCGAGTGCTACTTACCGCTCTTGAATGTATCGTGTCCTTGTGGGACTTCTAGGAGCCCTGGGGCACTCTTCTCAGCCCTCGAGGTGCACGCCTGGCTGCAGAAGTGACCCTTGCCCTTCACAGCCTTTCCACACAACAAGCAACCATTGGTTGTTGGACTGGATCGAGAAGCAGTAGTAAGTACTGTCAACACCCGATGAAAGAATGATCGAACGGACTTGGCTGGTTGTATAGGTTGTGCAGCCGACGTTCCTGCAGCCTTCGCTTTTTGTGCGCAAGATTTGCTGCAGTACGAATGGGTCGTGGTGCCATCGTTGTACTTGGGTTGCTTATGACATTGCTGAAGTGATACATGTCAGTCGACCTTATCTTTAAATGGGCACCAATCATCGTACGTCGCACAATCTGCGGGAGGCTTTGCTGGTCTTGTTTCGCTTAGGTTTGCTGTTGGGAATATGCTTGTTTTGTGCTGTAGTCGCGCAAGTCTTCCCGCAGTACGAGTGCGTCTTCTGTCCGTCGAAGTACTTGGGTCGGACTTTACAGATCTGCAAACAGCGTTAACTCTTGAGAAGTAGAGACCTCATTCAAATCACATACGTCACATATCGCGAGAGTCGCAGTCACGGTGGACTGCTGGGTAGACGCATTGGCGGGCACAGGTTGTTTGGCCTGAGCCGTTTGGCCCTGCGCGGCGATGTACTGGCCAGCCATCGTGCCGAGCATAGAAAGTGCAGTATGCATGGGTGGGATCGTGGCATTCATCTTGCTGGTATCAGGGGTACCAGGCTTGTCTCAAGCAAGATGACACTGAGATCAAGGCTAGATACTCAACGAACTTGGCTCTCCAGGAGCTTTGAGTCTGCGGATGAGTTGTGATTAGTGATGTTCGAGGCGAACAACACTTTATACTTACTACGAGTCCATCATGGAGAGAGGCCAATCGCTTTTCAATGAAACGCGTTTGGCGCGTGTTCTCCGCGAGGGAAAAGAGACTCCGTGGACTCTGTGCAACCTTGGAATCAATGACACTGCACATTGACACGGAGATCTCGTGATCCGAGCGAGCAGGATTATGCGAGGCTGGATAGTAATATGACAGTTGTATCGATTGGACGCACGGCTTGACGCACGGTGCACCATGCACAGCTCGCGCATTTTCCTCTAAGGTACTCAATAAGTACAGCCACAGAATATACCGATGGACGTTCGATGGATGTCAGGCTTTCAGGCCCAGACTATCATTAAACAGTGCCAGAATAATGTCTTGCACCGCACGACCGATGCGGAGACGAGCCGATGTGTCCTATATTGCTTATGATGTGTAGGCCTGAAAGGTGTTTAGTCGCTACTCAAGTGATATTCGATATTGAACTCGTGGTAAAAGAAATTTCTTTCGTCACCCGC
Organism: Suillus subluteus; assembly: GCA_016647755.1. Classification (NCBI taxonomy): domain Eukaryota; kingdom Fungi; phylum Basidiomycota; class Agaricomycetes; order Boletales; family Suillaceae; genus Suillus; species Suillus subluteus. The sequence continues at coordinate 814,873 of JABBWI010000017.1, read as the reverse complement.
AAACTGTAAGTGTGAAGGCACGACGTCAGAGGTTTTGCGGGGTGGGTGCGAAAGGAACATGGTTCATGTAATTGCACAGCCACATCAAATCGTATTTGCCGACCATTCTGCGGCGATATTCGCCTCAAATTGTGCTAATCATACAAAAAGTAGTATCACAACAGTAGTAGCTGCTTCGAATAAATAATTAAGTAATTCCCCTCGAGCATCCCCATGCTTTATCATGGATGTAACAGTAAAGTCGAACATTCGTTCATGAGACTAACGGTGTCTTGAATAACATTGACATCAGGGTCTTAAAACTTGGCTTCAGCAAATCTTTGGGCTTATGTCCATATACGATAAGATATGCAGGGCGCACAGCGTCATTTGTATAGCATACGGTTTCTAGATCGAATATGAAAGGTAAGTATAAATCCACATATGAATAACCAATCTAAACTCGCCCTCATGGTTCAGATCCCAGCCGATCTCACCAGTAACCTGCGAGGATGTGAGCAAATGGTTATTAAACGACGAGGAACTCACGGAATCGAAACCATCGGGAGGTCTTACGAGATCAGGTGCATTCCTGTACCGTTTGTATGGCCTCCCAACTACAACACGATTGACTAGCAAGGTGCGGAGACATGCATCTTGTGACAAGTTGCAAGAGTAATCGTCAGCTTCTGTGCTGCGATTGAGCGGGTACACCGATGTAAAAGGAAGACAAACGGACTAGACGAGCAAGCAGAAGTATATATACCATGCCCAAACCTACAATGTCAACTGTCAAAACGGTGTACTAGATTCTAAATCCTTTTCTCACCTTTTGAAAGCGTTCTTCGTGCCTATGTAGTGTTAGACCACAGATATGAAGGTGATCGAGAAAAACCTTACCGCATTTCTTTACATCAAAAGATGCGCGCAAAATGGAGCAAAGATAGCACTCGTTGAGGCCACACAGGAGAATATTTCTCGAGGATTCTCCCAGGAGACATGCCCTGTTTGTACCGTGGAAGAGTAACTTCTCGTTTCCTGCCTCGTTCCGAGCCCTTACGCGGGCCTGCACCTGCTCCCTATAACGCAGTAATAATTAGTGCACACCATTTCCGCTCCGAGCGTTTGTCAGCACCTGTACTGTAGATATGGCTCAAGACTGCTGTCAGGCCAGAGGATCTTAAAAATTCCTTGTATGTGTGGCCTGACTTTCTTGCCATGTCGCCATCCTTTGTTGAAAAGGTCTTCAACTGAAAGAGCAGGATTAGCTAGCCCGGACTGATGAACAAGATCAAGCTACCTCTGGCGAAGTGAGCACTATCACGACTCAAATACACCAAGCGGCTGCGCCGGCCTGCGGAGGAGTTGACGGGGTTCTCCAAAGAGAACTCGTCCAAGTTTAAGGATTCAAAAGACGAAGTTGACATAGATAGCAAAGTCAGATAGATGGAGTACAAACCGAGCCCTACTCATGTCCATAAAATATGATCTCGGTATTTCAACGCGGTTGAGGTGCACTCCCCGCACGCTATTCGCATAGCACCATTAGCCATAACGAATTTATCGGACCCGTCTTCCCGCACAATGAAGAGCCTCTGAATCGTGTCGACCCAATCAATGCGAAGTGCATTAATGATTGCAACCGTAGCTTCTCAGGAGCAAACGTAAAAAAGGTGGATCACAATCACTGCCTAATCTCAAAGATTGTATCCATGCTGCAAATGCTCTGCAGCCACGACAAGAACATGAGGAGAAGTGGATGCAAAGCGAGTCCCAAAAAGGAAGGCAGATAAGATGAAGCTGCTTAATAAGCTCACCGCTTTCCATGCCTCCTCCATGCAGAGCACCTCGCGGCCTTAATCGACGACGGAGTCTCCCAGATTTGAATACATGACATCCACTGACTACGGGCTAGACACTTCCATCCGAAATACTCGTCCCTGCCGAGTCTGTTCCGATTGTATAGCCTTCTTGGAACCGTATAAGAACCTCTGGACCAGGAAAGCTGTTTCGGTTTCTTGAGTTATTAACTGGACTTTTCACTCGATCGCCCATCAGAATTTACCAAAATACTCTACGCAATCTTCGCCGCCGCTGTTGCCGTTGCTGTTGTCCTGCTTGGAATGCTAGACAATCGCATGATCATGAAACTTGTTAGCATATTCGGTCTCAATTCTCCTTCAGATACGCCACTGTCAATATCTACCGCGCGTCGGGCTCGACCCGCTACCCAATATTCCTCGGCGCCATCAAAGTAAGCACCTTAATTGTCTACATTATCGCGATGTTGAAGTTACTCTCGGCATGCACCAAGCCTGAAGCTGCCTTCACCTGGTGTGCAGGAAGACGGAGAACCAGAAGCTTACTATCCTCCGCTCACCGCTCCACCGGAACCTGTGGGGTCATCAGTAGCGCCCTTTCAAAGAAGGGAACGCATTTTGTTTTACAACAAAAATGAACCTTACTACGAATTCACAAATTTCTCGCCGCACGACGTTGTCTACGCTGGGAAGAGATACCCAACCAGCGAGCATCTTTTCCAATCTTTCAAAGTCGGTTAAAGTGATCAATTTCTCGATGTCTTCTGACACTCTTGGATACGGTGAAACAGTTTTTGGACTCCCAGCCAGCCATCGCGGAGCACATCCGCAAGTGTGGGGACAGGCCAAGCGCCGTGTTCGACGAAGCTCATCGTCACCAGAAATGGGTTCGATCCGATTGGAGACAAGTAAACGTTGAGAAGGTAATTCGAAAGTTTCTTGGCTGTCAGTACCTGACAAGGACTATCTTTATTCTGACCCACAGATGGAAGTCACACTTCGGCTCAAGTTCACTCAGCATAAAGATCTAAAGGCCTTACTTCTTGGCACTGGTGATGCTGAGCTAGTTGAGGTAAAATTAGGTGATTATGGGGATTTCTTCTGATCTCTGATCTCGTGGATAGGACTCCCCAAAGGACTTCTTTTGGGGGATAGGTGTTGATGGCTCTGGACGCAATGAGCTGGGAAAAGCACTCGAGAGAGTACGCGATGAGCTTCGTAAGTATCCATTCACGAACTACCGGAAATATTCAATTACCAACCGACGTAAAGGGCATGATAACAAACCAAATAGGGTGCCCCCGGTCAAGCGCGACACGTCTCGATTTTCGTTGCAAGACCTATCGTCGCTGGTTGTGGCAGCAGCGCCCCAACCTCCGATCCAAGCATCGCAACGCCGCTCCGTTGTTTCCATAAGCATGGGAATCAACCCGCCCTCAGCAGTACTACCTCAACCTCAATTCCAAGCGCCTCAGCGTTTCTCCATTGTTCCCACAGGCATGGCAGTCAGTCCGCAGTCAGCGTCTCCTCTTGACACCGGCCTTTGCGAGGTTCATTGATGTTGTCCTTGACTTCACGCTTCTCTAACTTTTTGTAGTTTTGCCAGCTGAAACCGAAATATCAACACCATCCTTACTGTGGTAGGACATGCGCTAAACAAGCAGCGACCATGTGCAACGTTAGTTTACGTTTCTGGCCGACGGTCTGTCGTTCTGACTGAGACATTCTTTAGCATTGTCGCAGCAAACCAAAGTACGGCAAGCATCCTTACTGTTCAAGGACTTGCGCTGTGCAAGCCGGAAAGGCAACCTAGGCTTCAAAAAATCTTCCCGTTTGGATAATTCGCACTGTAAGATTATACTGGGTCGTTTACGAGTCCATATTTGCTATCTATTAATGATTCTCTGCCTGTGGACACCCAATTACCGTCTGTTTCACTAAGCTAGGTGTTGATACCCTGAGTCAGGGTCGATTTAAGCGTCACTGATGTTCTCAACCGGCGACCTTCGGCAGATCTTGCTCTGTTTTGCGGTTCACCCAACTCATTTCGAATCAATAAGAACAATTACAATAGAATCGATGAATTGAACCAGAAAGTTAGATATTTGGCTATTAGTCTAGAAGCAGTCTGGGAACCGCGCAGCGGCACCCACTTGTAACAACTATGGTACAAACAATTGGAGACGAGTTGAAGAACCAAATGTATCTTATATGGACTATTCGTTGCACTCATTCAAGCATCCGAATGAAAGCACTTGTCGAAGACGGTCTGCGAGACATCAAAACATTAGCTGGCCGGACAGAAAGAAAGTAAGAACAAGACATGCCTCGGACGGGACTGAGAGCTCTAACCGGGCTGAACGCTCGTTTGGGGCTCGTGGCACGAGACAATTCCTTTCCTCCGAGAGTCGGACTCGCAGGAGGGGAAAGCACGCTGCTTTGGGTCACAAGATTAACGGGCAGGTTCATGCCGGAACCCAAAGTTTCTTGAGCGCCTTGTACAGGCGATGCAGGGCGGGAAAGGACCATCGCAATGCTGTCATGATACGCAGCCTCATCGAGTCCGCTGCGAATGGTGCTCCTATTGCTACGTCGCCCACGTGTTTGGGGTGTCGATGTATCGAGCAGCTTCGTTCGCGTAGGCGATGCACTCAATTTAATATGAGTGGCACTAGGTTTTCGACTGCGAGGAGGTGAATAAGGGTCCTTCGCATAAACCTTTCGCGTTGGGTGTGTGTTGCATGAGTGGCCCGATGTGGCGTCCATGTCCATAACCGATTTGGATCGATCGCGAACCTTTCTCGAGGGTTTATTAAGTGGTGAAGACTCCGTGGAAGAGTGTCCAGGTTCCTTTTCCGTGTGCGCAGACAAAACACTGATGACATCAGACATATCGCCGATGTTGTGGATGTGCAAATGAAATTTAAGCGCATCGAGATCGCGAAGGACATTAGTGCATCCAGGACGTTGACAACAGATCATGCCTCCAGGAGTGCAGTGACCAGTCTGGACCATTTCCAATCCCTGAAGCTGCTGTACAGACATCAGTATGAAGCAACATGGGGTGCGAGTAGTGCTCACCGCCTGCGCTACGCCTTCCGGGTCATGATGAAACAGACGAATCTCCGGCTCGGGACGCTTCTCAAGATCAATGGTGGATTGTCCGTCGTCAGTTACGGTATGGGTGTATGTCGAATCCCTGTTGTTAGGAGTAATTGGGAGTTCCTTAGCAGTGTTGAGGGGGCAGACATATCCGGTTTCTTGGTCCTCAATTCTCTCATGCTGTTGTAAGTATTGCTGGATGACTTTCTGGGCCTCCGTTACTCCGTCGGGATGCTCTCGATATTTCTTGACGAGTTCTTGAGCCTCAGACAGAACGGAATCGCTGGGCTTGGGGTCTGCAGCACATTCCACGGGTCCAGAAGGAAATTCCCATGAGGATACGAAATCGGTGTAAAGGCTTGCATCGTCATCGGTATCCTCCTCATCGAGATACAGGAATGACATCCCCTCTACAATTTGAGAGGGGAGGAAGGTGGCGTATCTGCGAGTGTCTGCCTTGGAGTCGTCGAATACATCGACGCTCGTGACAGTAGTTAATTCTGAGCTCGACATAATTAACTGACAAAAGTGAAAGCGGGGGGCACAGAGAAAAGCAGGGAAAGGGGAAGCTAGTGATGTACTCCATGAAGAATAATCGGTGGTGTTTTATACGCGCTAGATGTGGACATTCGACGCTTTCGTGGATGTGGACGCTTTTGAAGTCGGTGGACACTAGACGTTCAGGCTGTGCTTTAGTCCACTTCAAAGTTAGTCCACTTCAAAGTTTTAATGATCCCCATTTCAGGCATAACCCAGTTCTAGGGTTAGGGTCCCCTTTTCAACGAACCCACAGTGGCGGCTCGTCGGCTCGAGACTTTGAAGTCAACCAACCAAACACTGGCACTAACTTCGACATGTCAGTGATTTGTACTTCCCATCCCCCGATAATGCGCATCAGGGCTTACTCACGAATGAACCCAATGTATGATTCGTATCGTGGAATTCATAGATGGGACGGTGTAATCAACATGAGCCAAGCTCGCTCCTTCGTCACCGCACTGGCGGCTTCGCCCAGGCCTTCATCCTATGCTACCAACAGAAAATCACGCTCTGTTCACACTAATCCCCGACTTCAACCAGCGTACTCTGGCCATGTACCACTCACCCCATTTGAAAATGGATTTCTCGCAGTTGGCTCTGCACTCATGTCTCTCATAGATACTCGTCGCGCGGGCAAGCACTTCCTGATCTTTTATAGTGGGTGCATTTCACTGACAAGTTCATTTAGACATGGTTGCAGCTTGCGGAGAAACCACTGCTGGGTCAACTCTGGTAAAGTTGAGGGATATAATGCTAGAGTCTCCAGAGGGTCGGCGCATTCTCAAAGAAATGCCACGTATCAATTTGCAGACCTTGGACCTGAAGAAGTTGCGGTCCCTTCCAGAGAACACCTTTGGACGTGCTTATGTGGGGTGGCTTGATACTTGCAAAGTCACACCCGATTCTCGAGAGCCCGTGGGGTCATTTTTTTCAGGCTATTCATACCAGATACTCACCATTGAGGACCCAGGTACACTATATTGATGACCCAGAGCTAGCATATGTCATGCAGCGCTATCGCGAGACGCACGACTTCTATCACGCCCTCTTTGGATTTAAAGTCTCGGCTCTTCCCGAGCTTGCACTTAAAGCTTTTGAGTTTACGAATCTAGGCTTCCCCATGACTGCATTGTCCCTTGGAGCCTCAATAAGACTTAAGCCACATCAGCGGGCCCGACTTTGGGGGGAATTTGTCCCATGGGCTGCGAGATGTGGGAGTCATGCGAGGTGCTTGCTTACAGTGTATTGGGAGGAGAGATGGGGACAGGATCTGGACGAAATGAAGAAGGAATTTGGTGTCTGGGATCCACCAGCAGGGATCACTATCCCGCGGCCCTCGCGTGTTGACTTCCCCTGACACATACCAACGGTGATTGGAAATTGACATTTGTTTTCGGTTTCGTGGGTCCTGTGGAGCTACAGCATGTGGAACCGACCATGTAGATCGATATCGTCAAATATCTCCTATCGCCCGGCTATCGATCCTGTGCATTGAGTCTATCCACCAACACAGCTCCGTCTATAGGATCCGGAACGCAACATAGACTCGTTCCAAAATCGGGCATGTTATACTGTCATATTTAAGCTTAAAGGTATATGATAAGACACACATCTTGAAGCATGGAGCATGAAGCTAAGCCTCTGCGTCTTCAGATGTTTGGTTTTGCCCTCTTGGGCAGGTGCATAGTCCGCGTCAGCAAGTCGAACCTCACCGTGCGCGTGAGCACCTCAACTCAGTCAACCCTAACAATGTCTCCTTTCGTCCTAACAGAATTATACGTCGTACACTGTAGTTGTCCATAGGCAGTAATAAAATCATATACCAGGCATTCTGAGGGTGGCAACGCGGAGTTCATCCAGATCAACAGCTGGGTGCTGGGAACCTCACCCTCTGCTATGTATATATGACCGCCCAGGTGCGCCGATTGACTAATGCTCTTTGAGAACTCAAATTTGACAAGTAGAACAGGTAGTATAATAGCCTGTCTTCGGGCCTCCGTGCAGACCACTCGGCCTTCACATGCTTTATGTGAGCAATGCTTCCGTGACTCTTTGTTGTTGCAATGGTTCTTGTCACACATAGAACTGGCATCACTGCGCATTCCACCTGAAACTCGAATGCCAGCTGAAGAAGATATTGCGCGCGTGAAACGTCACGCTTGCACTTGCGCCTCAGTACTCCAGTGGCCACGTCATGGCTCCGCGTCAATGACACGTCAAAATAGCTAATAATACGCCCCGACGGACTGCTACATCACACAGATTTATTGCATTCAAGTTTTCAACATGCTGTCCCCACTCCAAACAACAAGCTGAACTTAGTTCATCAGTTCCTGTTGCGAGTTGGCTTCGCAAGGAGATATCTTGTTCCACACCAAATCGCCGCCGGTTGACATTGCTTCACAAGACTTATTAGGTGGCAATATGCTGGCATTGACCTTGCTCCAGTATGTGATATCTCGTTCCACGCCTAATTGCCGACAGACCCTCACAATGTAGATCGTATGTGGCAACCCGCTGGATTTCCAGGTACGTTAGCTCGAAAGGGGATTCAGGGGGACTTAGTTCTCCTACATAACAAACAGTATTCAACTCATAAATTCAAGGCGTCTTCCTAGTTTCCCCTTCAGATTCATCTGAGCCCATACTAGTATCATATCCTCACGAACAATGCGTTTCGCCTTTGTCCTCGCCGTTGTTGTTGCTTTAATATCTGCCACCGATGCTGCCAGCGACTGCCCATTTTTCTGCACACATTCAAATGAGTGCTGCTCTGATAAACCGGATTGTGTGAGTATGAGCAGTTTGTATTTAACTAAATAACTCACTGGTGTGGTAGTTCTTGTTCGTGTGCTCTGGCCAATAGTATGGTTACTTTCTTGGGAGAGGGTTGTGTGACAGTGTCTTGATGGGTCTTGATCGAGAAGCGACTCGGGAAGCGACCGCCATAAGAGTCATGGAAGTTCCCAACGGTTGGCTTCAATATTTTCATTTAGATCATCACGGGCACTCTACCTACTGAACCACTCATATCTGTCCCTTAGAATTTCATAAACTAGGCTGTTATCTGGTTGCGAGATATATTGTGCCGCCATCTAAAGTCTAAATAACTTCTATCTGCCGTCACATATTTATTAATCTTCCCATCTCTTTTACATGAAAATGATCTTTTTGTCACCTCGGAGTCAATTGGTCTGGCCCACCAGGTTATTCGACAGTAACACACATAAATCCCAAAAAATGTTTAACACCCTCTGTTAAGTCCCCTCTGATGTGGCCCCGGAGAAATTTGTTTTAGTATTCTATCATCATGTATAACCATCATCTCGCATCCCAGAATTTTATGTGGTGATTTGACCTTTAGAGCGAGCCTTCTATGCACAAAACTAGCCTCCAGCACCAATAAGTTGGCCATGGGACGAGATCTACTTCGATTTTCTTCAAACGAAAAACATGGTACTGTGTATTATGCTGGGGGGAACCTAAATGCAACATACATCAGGATTTCGTGCAGAATTGCGTGTGCTAGAGTCAATGCGCGAACTCTTGGGACACACGGACTCGTGGGACTATCTAGTAGCCTGAGAATGATATCTTATTATATCGTATGATCAGTCTGATAAGGTGCCAGATGTATGCTAGCAGTCCAGCAGGACTGAGATGTAGCCAGTATATGACGAGGTATTCAGCGGCATGCAGACGGCTGTTGAGCGCAAAATCAGTTTTAGGAGCAGACAATATCTGCACAACTTTGTACCTGGCCGCCATGACGGACATGTTGTCACACGAGCTTATCTTATCTTACCACTATCTACTTTTTGGACTTTTGGTGATGGCGCCACATGCTACGTCTGTGACACGTACGCTCCGCGTCAGCACTTCAGACTGCAGTCTAACGTATGTTTTCAATCTGTCTGACAGTGTCTCCTTTCGTCCTAACAGAACTAGAACGCCGTACACTACGATAGTCGTCCATACTAGGCAGTACTAGTAAACCATTTATTAAGCATTCCGAGGGTTGCAACGAAATTTATTATCCAGATCAACTGCAGCCTGGGTATTGGGGACCTCCGCTCTGCTACTATGACCGCTCAGCGCTCAGGCAAGTGCGCCGTTCGACTGACGCTCTTTGAGAACTCACATTTGATAATTAGAACAGGTAATATGATAGCTTATCTCCCGGCCTCTGTCCAAACCACTCGGCCTTCATTGATGCTTTAAGTGAGCAATGCTTCCACGACTCTGCTATTGCGACGGCTCTTGTCACACATAGAACTGGCGTCACTGCGCACTCTGCCTCAAACTTGAATGCTAGCTAAAAAAAATTACGCCCGTGAAACGTCGCGCTTGCGCTTGCGCGTCAAAATTGCTACTCAATAGCTCTGACTGTTTATTTCTCATCGCTTACCGTTCAAACAGCAAATAAACAGGAGAAATAAGCTGTTATTGAATGAGGCTATTGCTTCACAACTTGACCAGATAGATCTTATTAGGTGGCAATATGCTGGCATTGACCTTGCTCTGGTAGGTGATACCTTGTTCCACGTCAAATTTCCGCGGGCAATAGACCTGGCTGCACAAGGTAGCTGGCCATCGGTTGGAATTGCGGGTATATTAGTTCGAAAGGGGGTTTCAGGTAGACTGAATTATATATAAAGAACAGTATTCAGCACGGAAAGGCAAGTCGTCTTCCTACCTTCCCTTTCAGATTTATCTAAGGTCATACTAGCATCACATCCTCACAAACAATGCGTTTCGCCTTTGTCCTCGTTGCTGTTACTCTTTAATATCTGCCACCGCTGCCAGCGACGACTGTCCTCGTTTCTGCCTTCATTCAAGGCAATGCTGCCCTCATAAGCCAGATTGTGTGAGTATGAGTAGTTTTTATCTAACCAAACAACTCACTGGCGTGGTAGTTCCTGTTTGTGTGCTCCTACTGGTAGAGGGTTGTGTGACGGTGCCTTGATTGAGGAGCGAGGAACCGTCAGAATCGAAAGCAAACCGAAAGTACGACCGTGATAGAAGTCATGGAAGTTTCTAACAGTTGGTTTCAGTATTTTCATTTGGATCATGACGAGCACTCTAGCTACTGAGCCACTCATCTGTCCCTTGGATTTTCATAAACCAGGCTGTTGTCTGGTTATCATTGCGCGAGATACGTTGTGCAGCCATCTACAGCCTAAATGACTTCTACCTACCGTCACATATTTATTAACCTTCTTCCCCTTGCCTTTCCTTCTCTTTTACATAAAAACAATCTCTTTATCACCTCGTCAACTGGTCTGGCCTACCACGTTATTCGACAGTGAGACACGTAAATCCCATAAAATGTCTAACACCCTCCATTACAACATACGATCGCGCACCCGCGCTAGAGTCATCAAGTGTCAAGAGACGTGTTCGGAAATCACCTTGTTAATCTACTATCTGGCGTTCAACATCCGGTGGAGGGCCCCAGCGCTGTCGCGGCTACGCTGCTCGACTCTGTTAAGTGCACTGACTTTGTTTGGGTAGTCCTCGATGACCGGAAACATTAGGACTCCGTCTGGCATCTGGACAGATCTGGACCCGTCCGCTCGTACAGCGACGTGGTCCGTGCTAACCCTGCCAACGACTCTAGAGTCGAGCAGGAGAGTATATTAGCACTCGTTAGACGCTGTAACTAGTGTTAAGCTAGAAAGTAAGTCAACACCCCGGTGTATAAGGGCCAGGCTGGTTCGAGTGTTACATGACTACAGCGAACCTTTGGCTACGATGTTAATACAGTCATCCAAAACTGAGAAAGTCCATGAGCCATGTTTTCTAAACTGTAGCGAACGCCTACATAACCATAACTACTATGCTAAGATGCGTATCTACAACTCTTGATGTGCATGCATTGTGAGTGACATAAAATAACGAGGCATATACAGAACAAAGCGAGAGACCAAAAATAAAAGGGAAAAAAATGCCGCAAAGAACAAATGCAACGATAACATGCTTGACATACGTGAAATTCCATTCCATGCGCGTCGTCCCCTTTCTTCGTTTTCGTTTTCATTATCTTTCAAACCCTCCGGATAGTGGCACTCCTCCCGATCGTGCTTGAACTTGAGGTCATGCTGGGTAATTTTGACTTCTGCGCGCTAATGACGGGCGCAGGAAGTCTGGATGAAGGTAGCGCTCCGCCGGTGGGACGGGGTAGCCCCGAAGCCATGCCTACAGTCGCAAAGCGCGATGGCGGGCGCAGGCTATTTGATGCAGCAGTGGTATTAGATGCGGTCGGTATCTTCACCGGCGGAACCTTGCTAAGCGATGACGCGGTAGGCTTTAACAACCTTGATTTGAGGGTCCCGCTGGGTGGTTTTATTATCTGTGCAGGTCGGGAGGGCATGTACGTCTCAACGGGTGAACGGGGAGGCTCGGTAGCTTTTGTGCGCAGACCGAGGACGCTTGTGAGTTTGCCCTTCATACCCAGTATAGGGTGCGCACCCTCTTCAGGCTTGCAAAATATACTCGCCTTAAGGTCGGCAGGCATCAGCCCCGGAGGAGGACGGCGCACACCCGTTAGTATTGGTTTGTGGATTGGAGCGGGAGGCACAGTCGGTGCCACCTGCTCCTCTGCACTACTTCCAGCAGACGACGAGCTCGCACTAGACAGGGAAGTTGACCTGTCATGTGCTTTGGACCGCTTCACGATGCGAAGCGCATGTACTGGGGCTGCGGGAACTGGTGCAACGAGTGCCTGTGAAATCCTCGGTGGTGTCACTGTTGGCGCTGAAGGAGAAGGGATCGGGGATAAAGGTGCAAACGCCTTCAGCGACTCAGAGACTTCATCCCCGGGTGCAGCAACAATGGGTGGCCGGAGGGAGGGCGACGACAATTTCATTCCCGGAGACAGGCTGCTCCGTCTTGTCGTCAATCTCACGACTGCAGGGGGAGCTGATACAATGCCATGAAAAAAGGAAGAATATTTCAAAGATAAGAACGCACCATTCGCAACAACGACGGGAGGTGATGGCTGTGGCGTTGGACTAGAGCCAGATTGTGGTGCTATAAATAGCGAGGTTTGAATATTAAATACATCTAACAAGAGAACACCGCCCACCTGGAGAGCCAGCAACGTGTGCAAGTGTAGTCACTGCGTTCTTCTCCTTGATTCGCTTGGCGAGGGCCTCCATTATCTCTTCCTCGGCTTGCATGTCGAAATCATCGGTGTCGATCGCAAAAGCATCACCGCCGAAGAATGAGATCCTGTCATTTAGAAGATCGAAAGACGCGTCGGGGCAATTTAGTTGGAGGTTGAACGAAGAGTGGAGATCCACAGAGTTTCTGCGCGGATTAAATGATGGCGAAGATGTTGTGCTTGCTCGAGCACGTAAACGGGGACGTGCGGGTGGGACAGTTAATGTGTCGTGCGAAGGAGATGACTGGGTCTGATCTTTGGAAGGAGGTGACAATGGCGCGTCAGATGGAGTCAGCGTTAATTCTGAGAGGTGTGTGTGCGTGAGGAGGGCAGTCGACGGTGACGGTGACAGTTGTGCCGTAGATGAACCTAAGTTTCCTTCTCTCGACACGACGATGGTAGGAGTGGCATGTTCAGGAATGCGCCCTACTGATGGCACATTTTGATCTGTGAAGTTGATAGCATTGATCACAGAAGCCAGTGGTGAGCCGGCTGGTGCCAAGGTAGCGTGACTTGCGCGGACCGCTGTCACTGGTGAGGAGTAACGTTCCACGCCAGAATTTGGAGCTTCGGGGGAAGCTAGGGCGAGCTTTACTACTTTGCGCGGAACGGGTGTGGCATCCATGGAGATATCGGCAAGAGGGGTGCGCTGAATATGAGGAGTAGGAGTCTGTTCTGGCAGTGGTGTTTGCGCGGAATTGTAGCGATTGTGCGTCTGTCTCGGAGGACTGTTCATCGGCGTGGCCAGCGAGTCTTGTTCATCTAAGTCCATACTTTCATGAACAAGCGACGCATTATCGATGTCATCTTCAGGCTCTTCTTCGATAGTGAGCCCATTGAGAAGATCGGCGGTTTCATCCATGATAGTCATGTCACCGACATCAACTAGACGAGTTTTGAGAACTACTGGGGAATAGTGCTTGCTTTTCGTCTTGTAAGTGCGGTTGAAGAATGCCGTCATCGTGAGCCTGTCGGATTCGTAGTAGGATTCGTAGTTTGGCTCAGAATTTTCCTTGTCAGATCCAGAGAGTGAGTCTGGCGTTGTGACTTCGCTCCTTGGAGTTGCATTGAGCGGATCAAAGAGGTTGAGAACGCTGTATCTCGGACGGCTCATCGTGGTACAAAGTCAAGAGTGAAGAACAGCAGCAGTCCTCCAAAGTCCACTCAAACCAACACTCCGTGACAAACGCGTGACACGTTGCGTTTCAAGTCACGTTTTTTTTCTAACGCGGTCACGTGGATGGCTAGGGGCGGTCCGGCGTCCTCCCTCTAACAAGAATAAGTATCTTGTTCTTTGCAATGGATATTGCAGGAATATTTCAATGCCGACGCACTTGCTGATCAATGAGTACACAAACTTACCGCCTTCGCAGTATATTCCTCCAGATGGTCCGTATACCATCTCGCCACGATGTCACTATTTGGATGCACAACATTATGATATCCTGGAACTTACTCATGAAGGGAAAGGCAACCCTTGTCTCTTTACATCCCAGCCAGTAAAAATACCGAAGGACTCCAAATCGCGCTCATCGACGGGTGCGCGACTCTTTTGGTATAACTACTGTTGTGATTTCAATCGTGTGCATCGAAAGGAAACTAGCGTGCATGAAATGGATGTTTTCGCCTGAGGACCTGGTATTGGAGCGAAAACGATCACAACGGTTTTGGCGTTTTCAGAATCACGATCCTTCTAACCCGGTTGTGCAATCGTCGAGCTCAGTTTCTACGCGAAGAACGCCCCCCCCCCCTTTTCCCTTTAGATTCGATGGAAAGGCCCTTTGATTCAACAATGAACTATTCAAGGCTACAAATGGTTTGACGTGATACTCTCGTGCATTATGTATAGATGTAAGGAACACTAACCAAAACCTAATTTATTTTAAAAACGCTTTCGGTATGCAGGAGTCGGAACTTCTGCCTTCTTCCATTGCCAATGTCTCCTGCTGCCCCGATTTTGTGTCTGAAGACGAATTTAAACTCGAGTCCTTTGTGAAATGTGCACAACTGAGTTTGGAGATCTCGAGTTCGTGGACTGTCTGTGGCTGCAGGTAGGACTCCCGGGCAATGAAGCTGAATGAGCTATCAGTCAGTGTCCTGCTTTGTTACCGCTGAGGGCGACTCACTTAGCGAGAAGACATGTAGCATATACTATCATGCCAGGAAGTCAGAACATTCAATGTACTCCAGCGATAACAAGATTCTCACAGCATCCCATAGGAAAACACATATACAGATGTTTGATAACGAAACTAAAGACTGCCCACTGCATCTTTGTTAGAGCAATGATTTAGGAGTGAGACAGATAAAAGCATACAATTCCAAGAGCACTGAATGCCGCCACGCTACGCAAGGAGTAAGTACACGCTCATCGTCAGTGTTAATGGACTAACGTTGTAACCAAGCCCGTCTGTGAGCAAAAGATCATGATTTTCGTGATCATTCGGTTAGTTCTAATCATCAAGGTGAATTTGGTGCTCATTTGGTGCTTGAACTCATTAATCACCTTGGTGATTCTGTTCTATTACGGTGAAGAATATAGACCAAAGTACCAGCGATGAGAATGTCACCGATTGCCGAACAACCAATTGAGATAGGGGGAGCCCACTTAATCCTCGTGAGTTACATTCCGATCAACGGAAGAACGAACTTACAAAAGCCATTGTGTAGTAAGTATAATCATTTATTTTGAAGCTGTCTCCCGTGTTGATAAATTCTTGACAGCGCAACATTGGGAATCAGACCTACGTCATGCAGATAGCCTTGAGAATGCCAAAAACTATTTCCCTTGATTAAGAAGCAACTCTCCGTTGCAGGATAAATTAATGTACCTTGCTCCATCACACAAAATGCAATCTGATTAGTGCAATTAGTCACCTTTTCTGAGGAAGCTCAATGCAGTCCCTACCAGAACAAATGACATTCTCCGTTTATCACAGAGACTCTTCTCAACTTCATGCGCGCATTAGAGAGAAGCACAATAGTAGTATCTTAGTGACACGTACGACTGCAAACCCGACAGATGAAGACGGCATGCACAAGAGATGTTGTGAAAGTCTGTGAACCGACAGTAAGCTTAAAGTCAGGACCAGGGGAAGAAAGCTCCAGACAGCTCCACTAACACATATTCCAGTGTAAATCGCCCATTCTCTGTCATTCAGTCAGAAAGAGTATCGATGAGTCACAGGTGATCATGATACTGACGTCGAGATACGACCAATGAATCGGGCGAAATCCTCGAAATCCGTTGAACGAACGCTCACGATCCGAGAAGTGATTCCCCTAGCGGGAATTCCAGTGTCATGCAAACATACTTTCAATAAGGACTCACATTTGAGCAGCTTGCATCAACCTATAAAGTGACGTCAGTCCTCACGTCAAGTGCACAATTGGAGATATTTACCAGATGATGGCAACCTGTGCTGCGTTATCAGCTGCCAGTCGGTGATAGTGTGATCTAATCCATACCAGAAGTTTGCTCTGCCAGTTTTCTCGAGACCGAATGGTATGTCTTCTGAAATAGATCCAGACTTGCGCAGTCAAAATCAAGAAAACACTATCGTCCGTTATCAGACGGTCGCTCATATGGTTCTCGATGAAACAGTCCTACATCGATGATATACCGAGACCAGTCATCAGGGACGCCATGCTTTCGCTGTATGCTGCTGTGGCCATGGAATTCAGATTCTAGGGAGCTCGGGGATGAGATGTAGGTTGGGATAAAACGAAGAAGAGTGATTCATTTTACAGTATATTTCTGAGTGCTGTCTGTCATATACCGCTACTACCGGTAACAGGAACGGCCGGTGACTGAAATACAAGAACATCTACTATCAGTATCACTAGATCATTCTCGGGCCCGACACCCGTGGTTAACGATATCGTGCAAACGACATCATGGCGAGCAGGTCACGAGAGGTCATGAGCCGTTCCGTCGAAGCCTCATTGACTCGAAGTTTGAATTGTGGCTGTGTGAACCTTCTCTATATATAGACACCACCGTGACTATCGTCAACTCTCCATCAAGCAGGATTTGTGCATTCGGACCAAAACAAGTCTCATAGTAGAGAAGGACGGAGGCATTCTGAAAATAAACGATCTGTATTCCTTCTAATATTAATGGTCCGACTACGGCCGATGAATGTAAATACAGTGGATATTGAGTAGCTTCTGGACACATATATACTAACGACGACAACTTAACTCTAGGCAATTACAACAACACCGAGATGGTGGATTATAGCAACTCAACTCAACAGGAGGACGATTTCGAGGAATCTTTGGAGGAATCTGTTCTTCCTTGCATTACCAATGTTTCCTGATGCCCGGAGTGATTGTCTGATAAGCCTACATGAATCACCTGCGTGAAACTTGTAAAACTGATTTCAGAAATCCCGGTTTGGTGGGTTGTCTGTGGCTGCAGGTAGGATTCCCGAGCGATGAAGCTGAACAAGATATCAGTAATCTCTTCTATTACCGCTGAGAATGACTCACTTGGCGAGAAGACATGTGGCATATACTGTCAAGCCAGGACGTCAGAACATTCCGTGTACTCGAGTTGATAACAACAAGACTCTCACAGCCTCCAATAGGAAAACACATATATAGATGGCCAATATCGAAACGGCAAACTGCCCACTGTATCTTGGTCAGAGCCATGATTAATGCACGAGATGAAGCACTCACAAGTCCCATAGTGATGGATGCCGTCACGCTGCACCAGAAGCAGTGAGTACATAACCGTCATGTGTTAATACCAAGGAACTTGCGTTGTAACCAAACCCGTTTGCGAGCAGAATATGATGAGTTTCGTGATCATTTGGTTCGTTCTGAACACCGAGACGGTCAATCACAGAGGTTAAATTCATACTCGAACTAATTAATCACCTTGGCGATGTAGTCCTGTGTTTGTGGAGAATATAGGCCAAAGTTCCAGCGATAAGAACATCATTGATTACTGAACAACCAAGCGAGATCGCAGTAGACCACTTCATCCTTGTGAGTTGCATCCCGATCAAAGGTAGAACAAACTTACAGTAACCATGGCACCATAGTTAGGACGACTACGTAGTTTGAAGCTGTTTCCCGTAGTTGAGAAACGCTTGACAGAGCGACACTGATGAAATCGGCCTTACATGTAGATTGCACTAAGAAGACCAAAAACTATTTTCCGTGATTGAGTAGCAATTATTCGTTGCAGGATAAACGTGAACTACCGCACCTTGCTCCATGACACAAAATGCAATCTTATTGGCGCAATTAGTCGTTGTTTTCAAGGCAGCGAAACGCAGTGCCTACCAGAACGAATGACATTCTCCGTCTGCCATAAAGACACTTCTCAACTTCAAGTACGTATCAGAAAGAAGCATGACAGTAGTGAGTTAGTAGCACGTACGTCTGAAAACCCTACATATGAAAATGCCGTGTACAAGGGACGTGGTCAAGGACTGTAGAACGACAGTGAACTTAATTAAGTCGAGACCAGTGGAAGTAAAGCGCCACTTACACCCATTCCGGTGTAAAGCGCCAATTCTCTGCCGTTCTGTCAGAAAGCGCCTTAATGAGTCACTGACGATACCTACGTCGACATATGGCCAATGAAACAGGGTATATCCTCAAACTCCATCATATGAACGGACGAGATGTAAGTAGTAATTGCCCTAGCAGGACTTCCAATAACCTGTACATATATTTTCCATAGAGACTCACAGTTGAGCCGCTTGCATCAACCTGGAACACGACGTCAGTCTTTCCGCCAACTGTTGCATGCATAACATGCATAATTAGATATATTTACCAGATGAAAGCAACCTGTTCTGCACCGTCAGCGATGAGTCTGTAATATGCGACATAAATTCGTACGAAAGTTTTGCTCTGCCTGTTTTCCCGAGATCGAATTCCATGTCTCCGGAAATAGATCCAGACTTGCGCAGTGAAAATTAAGAAAACTCTATGGGCCTTCGTTAGTATATTTCCGTCCTCGATGACACAATCATACATAGATGATATACCAAAACCAGTCATCAAAGAAGCCATGTTTCCGCTAGCGAAATTGTATGCCGAAGCGACTTGGGTCATGGCGTGAATGTAGTTGCCGACGTTTTCTGATTCTCAGGCTTGTATAGAGGATGAAATGTAGGAAGAAGAGTAACTATGCAGTATAGTTTTGAGTGTTATCTAGCATCGCCAATAGTAACGGTAATTGGATATCTAAGGCCGGTGGATGTTTCCGCTAGAGCGCAAGAGGATGTGAGCGTAGCGCTCAGCGCTGAGATCCACTGATGGCCCAATCAAATTGAGTTGTTCGAAACTTCGTTAACCATTTTTGTAACATTTGTCAGCGCTATTAGTGAATCGTGGCTGTGCACGACAACCAGGTGCACGAGTGACAGCCCCGAGCGGATTCGCGGAAGGCTATGGCCCATAACCTTTTTATACTCGCTCACGACTAGACTCGTGACCAGCCCGTCTATGAGGCAAGCCGATAGAGTCGGATAGACGGACTGGTAAAACTGAGTTTGAATTTGGAATCTGGATCAAGAGTGGATTGTTAGAGTAACGTGACGAACGATCCACCGGATGTCTCTCCTATTTCTGCAGCCCCTTCCCCACGACTCTCGTCGCTCGAACGCATCAAGTCTGTTGTCAAAATCCTCCGTGATGGCCGCGTATCAATCATAGACTTCATGCTCACGATCCTCGACCCTTCGGAACTCGATTTTGCCTACATCAGGAAAACCACGGATTTATTATTACGACTTAATCGTGACTTATGATGGATTTAAGAGACCCAAAATGAAAATTAAGATTGATGCGGGAAAAGTCGCAAAAAGGCCACTCGTCCTCTGATTTCGACTTAAATTCTCTTAATACTCACTGGATGGCCTATTTTTCGGACATTGGAAATGAGAATATGGCATCTTATAAAGCACCGCGTCATCTTTTAAAGTGAGAAAAATGCGTCGCAATGTGTACGGGAAGTGGCATTAAGTGGTAGAAAGCAAGAGTCCAGAAGGTCACAAAGATGCGGCAGAGAGAGATATCAATGCAAGACAAGGGCAAAAAAGCGAATTGGAAACATGTGGAAAGTGGCAATTAATGCGTGAACAACGACGGAAAGGCACCAACAGACGAGTAAGTGAAACGACGAAGACAGACTCCAGCTCTGTTTAAAGGGAGTTGATTGAATGTGAAAACATCAGAAAATACTGACAACTCACTAAACCATGGCACGCTCGTCGAGTTCTTCGAAGTCATTGGAAAGGAAGTCTTCGAGTCCAGATTTGGACCTCTTGAGAAGCTTCCGGGCCATTGAGGTGATGTCCTTCGTAAGGTTTTTCCCCTTCAGACGAGCCGACTTCGAGAATGAGTTTGTTGCCGAGCCCCAATTACTGACTGAGAACGCATAGACAGTTGAGGTCTCCTTTCCGGTGGCCTTGTTGAGCGCCTTTGGTGTTTTGAGCATGAGCTTGCGTTGCGCCGGGGGAGCTGCGAGTACATCCTCAACATTAATTACATTGTCGTTGATGAGCCTCAGGGCGCGTTCCAACTGTACAAGTAAATTAGCATTGTCTTCGAGCAAAAGAAGGAAAAAAAAATGGCTTGCCGCGGCTGCGCATATCCCAATCACACTGCCAATCCCATTCACAACAAGAGCGTCAGTGTTGAGTGCCGGAACGTCAGCATGACCGGTTGTTGCGTGGAGGTGGCCAGTGGCTACGAGCTGAAGCATAAATGCAGACTGGAAAGTCTTCGTCTTGTCAATAACATCCGGATCTTCGTAAAGGAACCCATAATCCAACAGGAGGTACTCGGCAAGCTCGCCAGGGCTGGTGTCATCGTTGCGAGCCATAAAATCGATGATGATGGCAATTGCGGTGGAGCCAAAATTGCTGCGCCACTCAGAGAGACGTTGATTAGTCTAAAAATAGATGTGAGATCGGGAAAATTGGATGGCCGAGAAACATACAACACCAAAAACGGAGCCTTGCAAGGTGGGTGAGTACTCAACCTCTGGATAGACAACAGCGAAGGCATGTTTAATAGCTTCCAGGAGGGCGTCATCACTGATGTTCCAAAGGTTCGGTTGACTTCCTGCCCACAGGTAAATCGTGGGAAGGAAAACCTTAGGCCAATGCCCATCCTGACATGCGGGAGGTAGATCTGTGTTCCGGTAGGCCGATCGAGCCTTTGTCGCCTCAACCCAAGTGCCGTCTGAGTCTAGAGCAGTATCTGACATGTCCATTTCCTCGGTTTTGACCTTTGGCTCGAGTTTGACCTTTGACTTCGGTTTGACCTTTGGCTCGGGCTTGACCTTTGACTCGGGCTCGGGTTTGACCTTTGGCTCAATTCTGACCTTCTTTGCAGGTGGCACCCTGGCATCAGTGGTCATAACGGTGGTCTGCAATAAAACATTAGTCATTCAACACTGACACCGGGCAACAAAGAAAAGAATGTACCGAGGATGTTGTCCGCAGAGCTTGCGCTTTGGTGAGGGGGGTGTCTTGCATTCCCTGAGGCTCGTCAACTAACATCGTAGAGTCATCGACAATTTCAACGTCACTCAATACTGAGGAGTCATCCTGATCATGGAGACTTTCCACGATTTCGACACTGGACTCCACTGCAAGTTTCCGTTTTGTACCACTTGCAACGCGGATAGCCTGTGGCTTGCGATGCTGAGTAGATGGTGGGGGAGCTCCATTGGATTTTTCAGCGGCCAAGCGGCGGGCAGCCTCCAACATGCGAAGCTGAGAGGATGGTGGGGGAAGCTCACTATTTGATGCCAGCCGAGGATTTAACTATTCAGCCCACAGGAAAATTTTCAACGGTCAAAGAATATTTCAACGGCCAAAGGAAAACTACATACCATTGACTTGCTGCCAGGTTCAACATCTTCAGACTCCGAGTCTGTGATATCACCAATCTGGATTATGGGCTTTAAGAAGTGAGCTGTATGAGCTTGATAAATCGAAGGGAGAGATACTATACCTTGACTGGCTGCCCCGTTATTTGGACTGCAGCCTCACGTTCATACATGTCATCTCCCTCTTCATCACCGAATCCTCCGACCAGATCATCAGCGGAGACAGCAGACTGAACATCGGGGCCTTTCTGTGAAATGGCCTGAGACCTAAGACTAGTCGCATCTGAAGCTGCTGTCGTGGCTTGAGAGCGGGAGAATATAGTTGATGGGGGAACAGAGGCGTGTGAATTAGAATGCAGCTGGGAGCGGCCTTCGGACGGGCAACTTGGAGGACTTGGTATGTCTGAAGCCCAGGCCTTGATGCGTCCGCCAACTGAAGATTTGACAGCTGACCTAGTAAATTCCGCAGTCAAGTTGAGGAAGAAGAGTATCGACTCAGTGAGCAACAACATGGCAGCAATTGAAGACAATGTACGGTAAAGAGTTTCCTTTCCTGTCTGCAAGATCAACACTTGCAAACTGATCAGCCTTCATTGATTTCAATCGAGCGTCAACTGCATCTTTCAGTGATTTCTTGCCAGGTTTCTGCTTTGTGACAATCTCGGGCTGGGGCTGGGGCTCATCAACGCTCATATCGTCCTTGTCGGAATCAGAGGTCAGTTGGCCCTGCCTTTCGTTGCCTTCAACCTCATCCTCGGCTCCACTCTCTGCAGCTGCTGGCACCTTGTTCACCTGAGACGCTACCATCTTCTTGGCTGCAACTGGACGTGGGCGAGGTCTAACTGCCTTTGGTTTTTTGACTGCTGCGGCAGCCTGTACCTGCTCCATCTCGGCTTGGATATTGGCGAGGCGCTGGATGCCTTCTAGAGCAGCTGCTTCTTTGGCTTTGAGTTCTTCCGCAAGAACTTTGTCATCAGCAGCTTTTTGGGCTTTGGTACGTCGTTTCCGTGTTGCATTAAGAACGACATGACCAGGATGGGCATTAGCGTTTGATGCCCGGGTTCGACGAGCGGTGACACCAGCTGCTGGAGGCATTATGCGGGTATTAGCGGAAGCCAGACAGAGGTATTGCTAGTAATGGGAGAAACTCAGGTTAGTGCATTTTACTTTCAATAGAATTTGTATGGATGGCGACCAAACAAACATTGAACTTTCACAGGCCTTCTCAATTACCTGCCTGCGCACCTTGCTATGCACCAGCCCTAGGCCCCAAAATGCGGCATCAATCTCTCTTCGTTTTTCTTGCTTTTGTCTCTTTTTTATTCTGTATCACTATGCCTGCCAGTGGGACAAACACCTACCCTCGTCCGGACCACAGTGCACTCCAGCTTCCCTGTGGCGATCAAAACTGCCAGCGGTATTTCAAGACTGCTGCTGGAAGGACAAAACATAGGCTCTCGGCTCATCCAACAATCCCACAACCTGTCCCAGGGAGCAACCAGCATCGTGAAGATGACATCCCACATGCTGATGATGTTCCTTTCATCGCAGGTGATCAGTTTGAAGTCCCTAGGCAATCATCTCCACTTCCTGATGTCAACGTGGAATTCTTTGGACCCGGGAATCACTTATATCGAAATTATCATAAAGATCTTGATGGTGAGTGATGTCTCGCACTTCTCGCAAATTTGTAAAATAACCTTCGACCGTCTGCTTTTTTTTTAAGGTCGGCCTTGTGATAACAATGGGACATTTCTTCCCCCAGGAACTCCACCATCCCCACCTGTCGCACGTCCTGCTGATGATTGGACCCCGTTTCGTAATCGAACGGAATTTGAAACTGCCGAATTTCTATACACTCGAGAGCAAATGTCTGGCCCTCAGATTGACACCTTACTGGACCTGTGGGCTGCGACACTTGTACAATACAACGACCATCCACCGTTTGCTAACCACCGAGACCTATACCGTACAATCGACAGTAGTGAACTTGGAGACGTGCCGTGGCAGAGTTTTTCAGTCAAATATTGTGGCGACAAACCAGACATCAATGTTCCGCCGTGGATGGACGGCTCTTACGAAGTATGGTTTCGAGATCCTCGTGATGTCATCCGCAACATGCTGGCAAACCTGCTGTATGCCAACGAAATGGATTATTGCCCTTACCGCGAGTACGCGTCAGCGACTGATGAACGCCAGTGGAAGGACTTCATGTCCGCTGACTGGGCGTGGGATCAGGCGGCGAGTGTTTCTTTTGAAAAAATCCAGTGTAACACATGTACTAAAGCCCTTTCAGATACAGGATGAAATTTCGAAGGATCCTGACACAGTCGGGGCAACTTTCGTTCCCGTTATTCTCGGCAGCGACAAGACAACCGTGTCAGTCGGCACTGGAAACAATGCATACTACCCACTATATCTATCCATTGGCAATGTTCGAAACAATGTCCGTCGTGCACACCGAGATGCAGTGGCTGTCATAGGTTTCCTCGCCATGCCAAAAAGTAAGGTTTGTTTGTTTTTATGTCATTTACAGGTGCTGATGATCGGTTTTATGTAAAGCTACACGAGCGTATTCTGAGGATCCAAGGTTCCAAAAGTTTCGTCGTCAACTCTTCCACTCCTCTCTGTCGAAAATCCTTCAGACACTGAAGCCTGGAATGACGAAGCCCGAAGTAGCTCGTTTTGGAGATGGTCACTTCCGTCGCGTTATTTATGGACTCGGACCCTATATCGCTGATTATGAAGAGCAGGTCCTGTTGGGATGCATCGTTAAGCGCTGGTGTGCAAGGTAAGGCGTCTCCGAGTCTTGCACTATTTTCGCTAATCAACCTGCAACATATTTACTAAAGGTGCCTCGCACCACGTCTTAACCTCGATCAAGATGCCTTGGACCGTTGTCGTGAACACGTGGATGCCCTGGTGGAGGAAGGGACTCTGTTGGGGATCTGGGATGATTACGGAATTGTTGGCGACCTCGTCGTAAGTGATTTCATCGTCTGAGGCTGGCATCACTGTTTCCCCCGACCCCATTACAATCAATGGGGCGAGTTTTTCCAATGCCGTTAAACGGCTGTTGAGTCTCTGGGTGCCGTCGCCAGAGACTGCCAGGCAGCTGTCACCGTTTCCCCCGACCCCATTACAATCAATGGGGCGAGTTTTTACAACACCGTTAAACGGTTGTTGAGTTTCTGGGTACCGTCGCCAGAGACTGCCAGGTGGCTGTCACCGTTTCCCCCGACCCCATTACAATCTGGGCTGTTGTTTCTGGGTGCTGTCGCCAGAGACTGCCCAGCGGCTGTCACTGTTTCCCCCGACCCCATTACAATCAATGGGGCGAATGCCGTTGCCAGAGACTGCCCGGTGGCTGTCACCGTTTCCCCCGACCCCATTACAATCTGGGCTGTTGTTTCTGGGTGCTGTCGCCAGAGACTGCCCAGCGGCTGTCACTGTTTCCCCCGACCCCATTACAATCAATGTGGTGAATGCCGTCGCCAGAGACTGCCAAGCGGCTGTCACTGTTTCCCCCGACCCCATTACAATCAATGGGGCGAATGCCGTTGCCAGAGACTGCCCGGTGGCTTTCACTGTTTCCCCCGACCCCATTACAATCAACGGGCGAGCACATTTTTCATTTTGTCTGGTACTCGTCTTCCTTCGATGTTTGCTCATTGTGTCTACCTTTCCAGCCATTTACCAACGATTTCCCCCGCGCTGACATAAACCAACTGATTGCCCCTGATCTGCTCCACCAGCTGATCAAGGGGGCCTTCAAAGATCATCTTGTAGACTGGGTGGAGGATTATTTAATCCTAACGCACGGAAAACGCGAGGGTCAATGAATCATGGACGACATTGACCGAAGGTATGTCCCTCTGCTCTTGGCTCGAGACTTGGACTAACACATCCATATACAACAGAATCGCTGCTGTCGCATCCTTCTCAGGTCTGCGACGCTTTCCTGAAGGACGAGGGTTTAAACAGTGGACCGGCGATGACTCAAAGGCGCTCATGAAGGTTTGATTTTCTTCAATTCTCAATTCTCACACTGATTGTTGGCAGGTCTATTTGCCTGCAATCGAGGGCCATGTCCCGCTGGACATGGTGCGAGCATTTCGTGCTCTTTTAGAGTTTTGTTACCTTGTGCGCCACAACATCATCACGGAGAAGACCCTCGTCGAAATTCGAGATGCACTTGCGCGATTCCACCACTACCGTGAGGTATTCCGAGATGCCGGCGTTGTTTCTACATTTTCCTTGCCACGTCAGCACTCACTCAAGCACTATGTTCAACTTATACGACTTTTCGGTGCCCCCAACGGGCTGTGCTCCTCTATTACGGAGACAAAACATATCAAGGCAGTGAAAGAGCCTTGGAGACGCTCGAGTCGCTTCAATGCACTCGGGCAAATGCTTCGGACCAACCAGCGGCTAGACAAGCTCGCTGCTTTGCGTGCCGACTTCACCAAGCGCAATATGTTGAATGGCACGTGTTTGTCTGCACTCTTGGCAGCTCTTCGTAGGTATCAAATTTTATTTGCTAATTCAACCAAGCTAAAACATTCATTTCTCTTCTGACAGGACCATTTCCAGACCTCGATGAGGTGGGAGGGGCCGATACTCAGGCTGCCAACAATGCACCTGCAGTGAACGGCCCAAACGACGACGAGGAAGGAAACGACAACGGCAAAGCAGACGATGGCCCCACAGTCCTACAAGCGCATGTCGAGCTTGCACGAACACAATGTATGTTCATTGGGTTGAAATTCCCTGTTCAATACTAACATCACTTTAGAACGAAAACGCGCAAAAACTGTTTCTGCCCTCGCAGTCGAATTGAACATCGCGCACCTGCCCAACCTCCTCCGACAGTTCCTCTTTGAACAAATACATCCAGATGACCCTCGAGATCTCTCCAAAGTCCCTGAATTCCACTTTCCTGGCTACGACGGCAGAATATCTGTCTTCAACTCCGCGTCGTCTAGATTTTATTCGCCAAGCGACCTCAGCGGTATCGGCGGCATGCGCACTGAGTACATTCGCGCATGTCCTCAGTGGCGAAACGAATATGCTCGGAACGACTGCGTGTTTGTTAACACTAACCCAGAGCTCGAGGGAATGCGGGGATTCGATGTTGCTCGTGTTCTTTGTTTTTTCTCCTTTAATTTTCAAGGAATAACTTATCCCTGCGCAGTTATCTGGTGGTTTGACACCATTGGTGACTCTCCTGACGACGATACCAGGATGTGGGTTGTGCGGCCGGCCTACCATGCTAATCATGCTCCGCACATATCTATCATTCATGTTGACTCGATTTATCGCGCAGCGCATCTAATTCCAATTTATGGTGCACGGTCTGTTTCCTATGACCTCAAGTATTATCAGTCTTATGATACCTTTCGAGCATACTATGTGAATAAGTACGCAGATCACCATGCCTTCGAGATTGCTTTCTAATTCTCTCGACACTTTTTCGAGCTTTATTATTTGTTGGTACTTAGCACACAATGACATCCCTTTCTGCGTCTTTTTCATCTTACCCGCCTGAATCGCCATTCTCAACACGCATCCGACTTTTCGAAGAACGACTTTGATCCACTTGCCGAGTAAAAAGCCCCAAAAAGGTACAATAAGTGAACTAAGTGCAAACAAGAGATCCGTTGTTTTCCTGATGCTACAATCACGACTATATTTACAACCGTTCTAAGCAGGAGAAGGAAAGTGTCAATGTTCATACCTCCAAAGTTGAAAGAAGTAGAATGCACTGGCCAAGAAGTTCGATGATGCGCGTGAGATCCGCTGAATATCATGATTCAAATATTCACCGACCATCTCAACTCCAGCAGACACGTCCTCCAATACTATGTGAGCCGTCCCGTCAAAGTCGTGAAGTTTGAATTGTGGTTGTGCGAACATTGTCATATAGACATCCGATCTACTTATCGTCAACTATTCATCAAGTAGGATTTGTGCACGGCGGCATTCGAACCAAAATAAGTCTCATAGTAGAGAAGGACGGAGGCATTTTGAAGAATAAATGATCTGTATTCCTTCTAATTATGGTCTGACTACGGTCGATGAATGTAAATATACAGTGGAAATTGAGCAGCTTCTGGACACATACTACTACTTACGATGACAACTTAACCCTAGGCAATTACGACAATACGGAGATGGTGGATTATAGTCATTCAACTCAACAGGAGGATGCTTTCGAGGAATCTTTGGAGGACTCAGTTCCTCCTTGCATCACCAATGTTTCCTGATGCCCGGAGTGATTGCATGGTAAGTCAACATGAATCACCTGTGCGAAACGTGTAAAACTTATTTCAGATATCCCGGATTCATGGACTGTTTGTGGCTGCAGGTAGGATTCCCGAGCGATGAGGCTGAACAAGTGTAAGGATTACCAATTATCTGACGCCGGAAAGTGCCGTTTAGACGTTTACCTTGACCACCATCAGCGCACTGCCTACCAGGGACTCAACTCCATCTCAGCGTCAAATCCTCGCCATTATCGACCCTCAGCTCCCCGTTCTCGTCACTTTCACCTCACTCTCAGTTCACCGCTCCCGAATCTGTCAAAACCAATATGCAATTCTCGTCATTTCGTCAATACCATACCCGTTTATATCCCTACTCGCTCATTTCTTTCGTACTCCCTTTCCTTTCTGTCTACTCTACCCTGTCAGGAGCGACGCCACTCCCTTCAGCGTCCGTTTTCACCTAATCGTTCGGCCTATTCATACCCGAGGACCCTTAGCATCTTGCAGTATAAAAGTAGCCCATGTACACTCACTATTGCAGGCAATCATATCCAGCATCGAAGTCTCGTTCTCGCACTCGTTATCATCAGTATCGTTACTATATCTATCATCTAACATCGCAGACACCTCACGTTCCTTATCGCATAACTCTCGCTGACGACTATCTAACTCTACAGCTCACTCATATTCCACTAGCGGTCTCCACACCCCTTCAAACTCGCAGCGAGAGCCACTTCGGTTCTTACATATTGGAGCCCACCGCGAGGGGTGTGTTTCAGATCTCTTGACTTATTCTAGCGCATCCCACTGTCCTTCACTATCCACGCTGGCTCACATTAGAGACAACCGCACTCTCGTCGGGGCCTCTATCCTTCAACCAAATCCAGTAACCCCGCAGAATCCCATTCCCCATCCCATTCGTCCCAGAGTCGACTCAGACGACGACGACGCAGACGACGAGAACGAGGATCCGTTCGCGCCGGACGACCCTAGACCATTACGTTCTACTGCTGCTGCACCCTTACCACAACCCTCATTTAATTTTCGGCAACCGCAACCCTTCATTCTGAGACCCGCCATCTTCACCAACACACAAACCCGAGCCACAAATCAACCGACAATGACGACCATGTCTCATACGCATCGAGGCACAGGTGCTATGCCCGGCCCAAACTCTAGCAAAGCGCCGCTCTTCAATGGCGAGACGTCAGAGCTATTGGAGTTCTTCGAAGTGTTTGAAGATCTAGCCTCTACTTATGGTCTGACCAGCGCTGACAAATGTAAATGTCTAGTGCGATACGTGGATCGCCAAACCAAGTGTTTTTGGATAACGCTCACGGGCTATGAGAGTCGTGAATATGGGGTCTTCAAAAAGAGCATCCTAGGCCAATATCCTGGCGCTAGCAAGGGACAGCGCTATACTATTCACGAGCTCGAACGCATCGTTGTTACTCAATTGGACAGTGACATTAACACGGAGAAGGAGCTCGTGCAGTACTACAGTCAGTTTCGAGCCGTTGCTGTCTGGCTTGTCGCCAATAACAAGATCTCTGCTCGCGACCGCGACAAGTACTTTTGGCAGGGTCTACCAGTCCGCGCTCGTCGTCAAATCCTTCAACGGCTCGAGCTTAAGGATCCAGACTTCAACCGCAACGAGCCGACAAACTTTGAGAAAGTCGTGGAGGCGGGACGTCACGTTTTCTCGGATGAAGCTTTTGATGCCGAGTTTAATGATCCCATCACCCTTCGTATCCAGTCCATCAGAGATCGTGCCCCTCCAGCTGCAGCAGGCAACCGTCGAGTGCAGGAGCGTCTGGCATATGATTCAGACGACGACGACGAGCCTCGTGATGCTCCCCGTGAAGTTCGAACGAAGACTGTGCGTTTTGTGCCCCCTCAAGCACCTGTCCAAGCACCGCAGAAGTCCACTAGGGACGAGGTCGATGCACTTGCTCGACAGATGCACAATCTCGATATCGGGGACATCAATTATTCGGCGTGTTATACACAGCTCGCATGTCTCTCTCCCGCTGCCGCTAACGCCTGGGCTGCCCCCCGCACTCGTCAACTTTGCAGTAATGTGTCCACAGCTCCTCCTGCACCCTCCAGTGCCCCACGTCTTCCAACACAGTGTTCATTCTGCGGACAGTCTCACTATCTTCGTTATTGCCCTGTAGCTGCGGAATATCTTCGCACAGGACGCATCATCCGCGAGAATCTTTTCCTTCTCAACCCTGATGGCTCTCGTATTCTACGACAAGGCATCGAAAATCTGCAGCAGGCTGTAGACAGGCATGCCCAGTCTGTCGCATCATCCACTCCGTCTTCGAACCCTCCTCCCACGAACATTCCCTCCAGTGCCTTCATATCCGAAAGTTACTTCCTTCAGTGTACTCGAGTCGCAGAGAATCACGCCACAGTCATAACGGTCGAAGATGACCAATCGGGCGCAGACGCTCTTGCCATCACGCGTTCCAAGGCCAAAAACGCGGTGCTCGAAAATGTAGATGCAGCACCTTTCCAGGAGAAGCCAAAGGAGGCTACCAGTTTGTCATCCAGTTCCCGCGCTCACAAACAGATTCGCTCTGTCGAAATCTTGCCTCCGGATACCCCCCCTGCTCCCCCAAAGAAAACTCCAGCCTATGTCTATGAGTCGAAAGCAGCCACTCCTGATGCAGCATCCCGTATCTACCATAGCATGCTCAATACTGCCGTTCCGAATATCACCATTGCTGACCTTCTCGCAGTTAGCTCGGATCTTCGCAGGGAAGCTGTAGAGCACTGCAAAACGCACCGAGTATCCATTCCCTCATCTGCCACTACTCTCGCTGCTGCTATTCCAGCCCCACCTCCTCAAATCGAACATGCTACGCCGCTTCGGGAGCTCAAGGTCATGCTCAACGGCACTCACACGGAAATGGCGCTACTCGATGAAGGCTCAGAGCTTGTCGTCATTCGAGAAGACGTCTGGAGGAAGACTCGAGCCCCGATCAACAAGGATATCCGTATGCGCATGCAGACTGCGAACGGAGGCTCTCAGGACATGTCTGGGTGTCTCGAGATGCTCGAAATCGACGTCGATGGCATCAAAACATGGGCACATGCTTATGTCATAGCTGACGCACCGTACCGCTTGCTTTTAGGGCGCCCATGGCAAAAGCTTGTTCGATTATCGAAATCGGAGACGGCTGACATGGTCTATGTTACTGTCCATGATCCCACAGATAGCACGCGAGTTCGAAGCTGCGCTACATTCCCTCGTCCCCCACCACATTTAAATACGCTTATGCTTGCAGCAGCAGCCCTGAGTAGCCCGTCGTCAGCCTCGATTTTCCCCCCTGCAGTCTCACGCATGTCAGCCAGCCCTCTCGCAGAGTGCCTGTTACAGGAAGCCTTCAATTACGACCCCATTCGACGAGTCCTTGCTTACAAGAAAGTCGCTAATCGAATTAAGCCTGTTGCAACTACCATGCCTGCACATGCTCGAATCATCCGTCGTTTCCCTGAAGACCCCCTTCTTTCCCTTCCTACAGTCTCTACGAACCCTCCAGACTTCGTTTCAGGCACTCGTCTCACAGCAGAACGCATGAACGACCTCGGAATATTCCAAAATTCGTTCCTATGGCCCGAAGAGCGAAAATTAGCAGCCCATATTTTATCTCTCAATGAGTCAGCGCTAGCGTGGGATGAGACTGAAAAAGGGCGCTTCCGCAATGACTATTTCCCGCCTGTGATCATTCCGACTATAGAGCATACTCCTTGGGTCCATCGTCAACCACCTATCCCACCGGGAATCCGTGACGAAGTCATTGCCCTCATTAAGTCGAAAATCGCATCGGGGATCTATGAACCATCAAACAGTTCATACCAGTCGAGTTGGTTCTGCGTTTCGAAGAAAAATGGCTCAATTCGAATCGTTCACAACCTCCAGCCCCTTAATTCGGTCACAGTCAAGGACGCAGCCACTCTCCCTTACATCGAGTTATTCGTGGAGCAGTCAGCTGGACGCTCGATTTATACCATGATGGACCTATTCGTCGGCTTTGATCACCGAGCCTTAGCCGAAGAATCTCGGGACCTTACCACCTTCCAGACACCTCTCGGCACTTTTCGACTCACTGCATTACCTATGGGATGGACAGATTCTCCCGCGGTCTTCCAAAATGACGTTGCATTCATCCTTCAACACGAGATCGACATCGCACCAAATTTTCAAGATGACGTCAACGTTCTTGGCCCTCACACGAGATATGAGCACTTGGACGGTTCATTCAAGACTATTCCTGAGAATTCCAGCATTCGACGATTCGTTTGGGAGCACTGCTTAGACGTGAATAGAGTTTTACACCGTCTTAAGCATGCAGGAGCCACAGTCTCGGCAAAGAAGCTTTTTATTTGTGTACCCGAGGTTATCGTCGTTGGCCAGCAATGTACTTACGAGGGACGCATTCCTGATGATTCGAAAGTCGTCAAGATCAAGAACTGGCCTCCCTGTACAACACGATCCGAAGTTCATGGATTTTTAGGCACCGCAGGAACAGTCCGCAACTGGATTAAGGACTATGCCCGAATCGCGCGCCCGCTTACTAATCTCACTCGCAACGCTGTGCCTTTTGTTTGGGACGAAAATGCACAGACCTCCATGAACACCCTTAAACATGCCATCATTAATTCACCTGCCATTCGACCCATTGATTATCACAGTCCCAATCCCGTTATTCTTGCTGTCGACTCTTCCCACATTGCTTGCGGATGGATCCTGCTTCAGCTCGACAACGAAAATCGTCGTCGACCCTCTCGTTTCGGCTCGATCACTTGGAATGACCGAGAATCTCGTTATTCGCAAGCAAAGATCGAACTCTACGGCCTATTTCGCGCCCTCAAAGCCACCAAAGTTTGGACCATTGGAATCAAGAATTTCATTATCGAAGTCGATGCGAAATACATTAAGGGTATGCTCAATAACCCTGATATTCAGCCTAATGCAGCCGTTAATCGTTGGATCGCGGGAATCTTATTGTTCGACTTCACGCTCAAACACGTCTCGGGATCGAAGCATACTGGCCCCGATGGACTCTCGCGCCGTCATCGAGCAGTGGAAGATGAAGATTTTGACGAAGAAGATTTGGAAGAGGTCGAAGAGTGGATAGATGAAGTACTTAGCTATGGGATATGGATGGTGATGGACTCGCGCAACGGAAGTCTTGGGATGATGACCAAAGCTCAGGTTTTCATTTCTACGGAAGCCGACATCAGTACTGACCTTGAATTCCCGCGCGACGAAGGTTCCAAATGGTGCGACGATGACCTTCGGGCTATTCAGCACTATCTCGAGAAGCTTGTATTACCTTCGGGTATGCAGCTCTCAGTTCGCTCTCATTTTCTTAAACGAGCAGCACAATTTTTTGTTCATAACAAGCGACTTTGGCGTCGTGATCCTGCAGGTCGTCATCAACTCGTCATTTTCCAAAACGACCGCTCTCGAATTCTCCAGCAGACACATGACAATCTCGGGCATAAAGGCTTCTATTCGACTCGACGAACCATTGCTGATCGTTTTTGGTGGCCGACTCTCACTCACGACCTCTCGTGGTACCTTAAAACGTGCCATCAGTGTCAGCTTCGATCTGTCGAAAAAGTCATTCTCCCGCCGACAGTTGCCATTCCCGCGCCCTTATTTCGCAAAGCCTATACCGACTCAATGCACATGCCAACTGCGCATGGATATTCGTACATCGTTCAAGCTCGTTGTTCGCTTACAGCATGGCCTGAATGGCGCATGTTATGCAAGGAAACCGGTCGAACACTTGGACTTTTCATTTTCGAAGACCTATTGTGCCGCTGGGGAGGACTTGAAGAGATAGTCACCGACAATGGGACTCCATTTGTGGCTGCGCTCGACTGGCTCGCGACGAAATACCATATCCATCACATCCGTATTTCGGCCTACAACTCTAAAGCCAATGGAATCGTTGAACGTTCGCATCGAACGATCCGTGACTCACTCGTTAAAGCTTGTCAAGGTGATATCACTCAATGGCCGGTGTTCACGCCGCACATCTTTTGGGCAGACCGCGTCACTACTCGCAAATCCACGGGGCATACACCATTTTACATGGCACACGGCGTCGAACCATTACTTCCATTCGACATCACCGAAGCAACCTTCCTCTTGCCTGACATCACCAAAATCATCTCGACTCATGAACTTCTTGCAGTCCGGGCACAACAACTTGCCAAACGAGATGACGATCTCGCGCACATTCACGAACGCGTCCTTGCGAGTCGTTACGCGTCCGTCAAAGACTTCGAGCGCCGTTTTTCAAACACCATCAAGGACCGAAGTTTCGAACCGGGAGAGCTCGTTTTAGTTCTCAATAAAAAGATAGAGCCCTCGTCGAACGCGAAGTGCAAACCCCGTTATTTCGGTCCTATGGTCGTCGTCTCGTGCAACACAAACGGCGCTTATCGTCTCGCCGAGGTCGACGGCACTGCGTCGAAACTCAAATTCGCGGCATTTCGTCTCATTCCCTATCACTCACGCTCCCCGACCATGCTTGAAGTCACGCAGCCAATCGACGCAGACGCAGACGCAATCGCAGGAATGATAGGGTCTTTCGACGCATAGATTTGTTTCATGGATCGACCGAGGACGGTCGATATCTGTAGTTGGGGGGAGGTGTAAGGATTACCAATTATCTGACGCCGGAAAGTGCCGTTTAGACGTTTACCTTGACCACCATCAGCGCACTGCCTACCAGGGACTCAACTCCATCTCAGCGTCAAATCCTCGCCATTATCGACCCTCAGCTCCCCGTTCTCGTCACTTTCACCTCACTCTCAGTTCACCGCTCCCGAATCTGTCAAAACCAATATGCAATTCTCGTCATTTCGTCAATACCATACCCGTTTATATCCCTACTCGCTCATTTCTTTCGTACTCCCTTTCCTTTCTGTCTACTCTACCCTGTCAGGAGCGACGCCACTCCCTTCAGCGTCCGTTTTCACCTAATCGTTCGGCCTATTCATACCCGAGGACCCTTAGCATCTTGCAGTATAAAAGTAGCCCATGTACACTCACTATTGCAGGCAATCATATCCAGCATCGAAGTCTCGTTCTCGCACTCGTTATCATCAGTATCGTTACTATATCTATCATCTAACATCGCAGACACCTCACGTTCCTTATCGCATAACTCTCGCTGACGACTATCTAACTCTACAGCTCACTCATATTCCACTAGCGGTCTCCACACCCCTTCAAACTCGCAGCGAGAGCCACTTCGGTTCTTACACAAGATATCAGTAGTCTCTTCCATTACCGCTGAGAATGACTCACTTGGCGAGAAGACATGTGGCATATACTGTCAAGTCAGGACGTCAGAACATTCCGTGTACTCGAGTTGATAACAACAAGACTCTCACAGCCTCCAATAGGAAAACACATATATAGATGGTTAATCTCGAAACGGCCAACTGCCCACTGTATCTTGGCCAGAGCCATGGTTAACGCACGAAATGAAGCATTCACAAGTCCCACAGTGATGGATGCCGCCACGCTGCACCGGAAACAGTGAGTACATACCCATCATGTGTTAATGCCAAGGAACTTACGTTGTAATCAAACCCGTTTGCGAGCAGAATATGATGAGTTTCGTGATCATTTGGTTCGTTCTGAACACCGAGACGGTCGATCACAGAGGTTAAATTCATACTCGAACTAATTAATCACCTTGGCGATGTAGTCCTGTGTTTGTGGAGAATATAGGCCAAAGTTCCAGCGATAAGAACATCATTGATCGCCGAACAACCAAGCGAAATCGAAATAGACCACTTCATCCTTGTGAGTTACATCCCGATCAAAGGTAGAACAAACTTACAATAACCGTGACACTATAGCTAGGATGATCACATAGTTTGAAGCTGTTTCCGTATTTGAGAAACGCCTGACAGGGTGATGAAATTTGACCTACGTGCAGATTGCGCTAAGAAGACCAAAAACTGTTTTCCATGATTAAGTAGCGATTATTCGTTGCAGGATGAACTACCACACCTTGCTCCATGACACAAAATGCAATCTGATTGGCGCAATTAGTCGCTGTTTCCGAGCCAGCCAAACGCAGTGCCTACCAAAACGAATGATATTCTCCGTCTGCCATAGAGACACTTCTCAACTTCACGTGCACATCAGAAAGAAGCATGATAGTTGTAAGTGAGTAGCACGTACGTCTGAAAACCCTATATACGAAAACACCATGCACAAGGGACGTGGTCAAGGACTGTGGAACAACAGTAAGCTTAATTAAGTCGAGAGGAAGAAAAGCCCCACTTACACCTATTCCGGTATAAAGCGCCCATTCTCTGTCGTTCTGTCAGAAAGCAGAAAGCGCCTTGATGAATAACCGACGATACTAACGTCAACAGATGGCCAAGGAAACGAGATCTATCCTCGAACTCCATCGTATGAATGGACGAGAGCCGGGTAATGATTACCCTAGCAGGACTTCCTGTGGCCGGTACATACATTTTCCATAGGGACTCACATTTGAGCAGCTTGTATTAACCTGTAATGCAAGCGTCAATCTTTCCGTCAACTGCATGCATAACAGAGATATTTACCAGATGAAGGTAACCTGTTCTGCACTGTCAGCGATTAGTCTGTGATATGCAACGTAAATTCATACGAGAGCTTTGGTCTGCATGTTTTCCTGAGATCGAATTTTATGTCTCCAGAAATAGATCCAGACTTGTGCGGTCAAAATTAAGAAAACTCTATCGGCGTTCGTTAGTATGTTGCCATCGATATGGTTCTCGATAACACAATCATACGTAGATGATATACCAAGACCAGTCATAAAGGAAGCCATGTTTGCGCTAGCAAAACTGTATACCGCCGCGACTTGGGTCATGGTGCGAATATTTAGTTGCTGACGTTTTCTGATTCTCGGGCTTGTATAGAGGATGAGATGTAGGTCAAAGGAAGAAGAGTAACCGTACTGAGAATATTTCGAGTGCTATCTAGCATCGCTGTAACCGGATATATAGGGCCGGTGAATGTTTCAGTTAGAGCGCGAGAAGATGTGAGCGTAGCGCTCCGCCTACTATAGTACTGAGATCTGAGAGGGGATCATACAATTGAGCTGTTCTTACTAGTTACTAGAAGTGTTCGGAACTTGGTTAATCATTTTTGTAAGCATCTGTCAGCGTTGGCAGGGAACTGTGGCTGTGCACCACTACCAAGCCCCGACAAATATTCAAAGAAGTAGAATGCAAGTACTCAGTACTCAGTACTGGCCAGGAAGTTCGATCATGCGCGTGAGATACGGCGCTCAACATTCACCGACTCCAGGAGATACTATGGACGAGGTCTAACCCACGTATAGACGTTCTCCATGCCGTCAGTCCTCCGAGTCTCCATATGTTTCCCACTCTTCAAATTCCATGCCCGAAGCGAATCGTCGCTTGAACAAGTCGCTATCCGCTGTCCGTCTGGCAGATGCTAGTGTGTCATTCGAATTTCTGGCTGGGCGTTATCGCCGATGTCTTCCGCGCAGTGCAATCTCTGCTTAGAGAAACGAGTTCTTAAAAGAGCTGACCCACGGACACAAGGAAGCTAGAAGCATTTGTCAATTCCGAGGCAGAATTGAGT
Source organism: Suillus subluteus (assembly GCA_016647755.1). NCBI lineage: Eukaryota > Fungi > Basidiomycota > Agaricomycetes > Boletales > Suillaceae > Suillus > Suillus subluteus. The sequence goes on along the minus strand of JABBWI010000017.1, from coordinate 777,486 downwards.
ATCCACAGATCTATTTGGTCTAGCTAGGGGAGACTAAAGCTGCGTAGCTGACTATGATTATGAATTGCATTCCGTGGACCGCACTCCGCGGCCATGTGTTATGTTTATTTTTAATGTTCACCTCACCCAGAACTTTTCCATTCACTGATGCCTCTCGGCGCGAGATCATCATAACCCTCCAGAAATAGTCAAGGCAATGGCTGTCCTGAGAAGGCGTCATGGCACCACAAACCCGAAATAACTGAGGCAGATATCTTGCAGACAGCGACACCCTCAGTCGGATGATGCGATATCCAGGAGCTGTTAAGGGATCAGTGATCCGGAACCAATTTACGCCTGTATCATTTCGTGGACAACGTGGTACTGTCTAGCTGGGCCTCTGTTGTCAACATCTTCCCAGTCACGGAACGCCGCAGACTGCAATCGGAATCTGATAGATCTGATGGACGCCATACGCAGCAAGTCGCTCGGGATACTTGACAGTTGTAGAGTTGGAGTCGATGATATGGCGTGGGTGCACAGGATATGGTCAAAGGGACAGGCGGGCGGTAATAGATGTACTCATATTTCAAGTGCAGAATTCGCGAGAGTAAGAACTAGATCGTGAAGCTTTGAAGAACTGTCAGCCAAGTTGTCGCCGTGGCCACACATCTCACAACAGTTCGACACTACCGTCAGCAAGTTGATTTACGAAATGAGGGGTTGTCCGTTTCGCCCAGCTTCGTCTAATGCAAAAACATTGAAGTTAAGGTGCTGGGACTGAGCACGGGCTGTTGACCGACTATGTCATGTATCGAGATATACATAGCTGGACATCGCACTCTGCTGTCGATATCAACCGAAACGCGATGTGAACATTAAACTGCAAATGATGGGAATGGAAGGTGGTTGAATGAGGAGTGAGCGGAATGTACGGTCCGGGTGAAGAGACAAAGCAACCACAAAGACAAAGATTGCCAGCTAGACCTGCGCGTGGTGCCGGCTCCTTCCGAGCACTCAAAACCGGCGATATCCAGGTGTCGATCATGATACCGTGCTTGACCTTGATTGCGCACAAAGGATCATCATCTTCCACGCCTACTCCTTTGTCTAGTGATCTGATCACGGAAATCCTCGAGAACATCAAAGGGGAATTGTATTTTGAACGAAAGCTACAACGTTTTGTAAACAAAGGGACGTGGACGTCCGATACTAGTAAGTGCACAAAGCAAAGGGTTGATAAGCACGCTCTGAATCGTCGCCTTTGACACTCACCCATAATATTTAAGATGAAAACTTATCCGTAATTCCTTTGTAGCGGCGTACCGGTACGCCCATCACCTTTCTCTCCTGTCCCAGCAGTCGTTATAGAATCGCACGTTCGACGCTAGAGTTCGTGATGAATCACAGTATCTGCTCCCATCGAGGACTGACTTACTGCTGAATCCCATCACCCTGTCCTCGTCCTCATCCTCTTCTGACTCTCCCTCCTCCCAATTTTCACCGCTCGCGTCAAATGAGGAGGTGGCTGGTGGGTGTGGTTCTGGATTTAACTGAAAAAACCAGTCTCTTCTCCTGGTTAGTGCTTTATCTTCCTATAAATTTAGTCAGTTATTTATTCCGTTCATAGGATAAATTAACTCACCTCTAGCTCGAGGATGCCCGGGCACTTACTCCTGTGCTTGGCCCACAGTCCAGGATAGTACCTGGAGCGTTTGTCAAGGCTGATGGCCTTCTGACATCCGCGACACCTGACGGATGTGGGTTGCACATCCTCGGTGTACTCGTCGTCCTCAAGCTCCTGTTTTCTCTGGTCCTCCTTTCTCCGCTTTCTACCGCCCGCGACGACTTCATCACCGCGATTGCCCTTATCGATTCCCAAGCTCTCAGGAATGACCTGTGGAGGGTTTATCGCATATTGTGGGTCGTATGGGTCGGAGCGGGGAGGTGAATTGGCGAGCAGATAAAGCCCGCCCTTGCAGACCAGCGAGTGATCATCGAGAAGGCAACTGACCGTGGGCCAGTCGGTGCCTTCGGCATAAACGAAAACGACTTGACACCTGGACCTGCCGCAATTTAGCGTGTGGATCTGGGCGGCCGTTTGTTTTATGTCGTTGCATTGACTGGCGATACAGTCATTGCTTGTTGATTGCACGACGGCTGAGGGACTGGCGGTTGATTTTTGCATTTGTTTTACTGGGGGAAGTGTCCTTTCAGATGTAGATGGGGAATTTGTTGCAGTGGCGCGAAGTTTTTCTTTTCTTTTAAGCCCTTCTCGGAGTTGTATTGTTCGCCCTCAAATACACGTGGTATTTTTTTCATTCCGACTTCTGTCCATTGAGGTGACGTACCCTATGTCGGACAGTACTAACTAGTCTGCAACACCTGGACTCGCGAATACCCCAGCGTAGGGGTATACGCGCAGTCCATTGGGTGACTACTCTCTCTGTGGCGTGAAGTGTAAGTGCGCCAAGTACGCATGGCATTCCAAGGCGGACAATCACTCTCATGAAAGTCATTCATAGCAGGCTAATGTGCTATCTAATTCTCTTGTCACTCTCCCAGATGAGTTGACGATCCCAAGGCTTCCCAAGTTGCAGGGTACGTTTTCTCGTCGTGAAAGTGAACCCCGCCTGACATGATCGTTCCAGAAAAACCATCAGAAGTCAAGATAGTATGTCTACTCTGGCTGCCGCCAGGACAAATTCTGGATTTTCCCACATGTTTGGAACTTCTTTAGGCCTACAATAGGGATGGTGAAGACACTTAGTCATGATGGTGCCTTTCTTGCGGGCGGTCACCGGTCAGTTCTGCTGTCGTCTTCTTGTCCAGTGCACAATGCCAGACTCCGCACGCATAACCTAGTTCCCCCCAACTGGCAGGCAGGGCTTGGACTCAGACGAACAAGACGCAGCAGGTTCGGTGACCATGCCTCCGTTCAAGCGACTTATTGATTTGCATAGTTTAATCTAGAGTAAAAATCAGCCCTGGTTGCAAAAGGCATCTCGCCCCCACCTTTGCTGAAATCCTATCCTATGATGAAGAACGACTTCCAGTCATACAAAAGATCCTCGTCGAATTGAACATTAAATTTTCATGCCCTCATCAACTCTGCTTTGTATTGACTATCGTTAGAGTTTAATTGTTTTGAACACACGATCTTGCTCTCGACTTGCAAGCGATGGCGAACTTAAAGAACCTTGCTTACGCCGATAATGCTGGCGAGTATCTTGTTGCTGTAGAGCGTGGAGCCGACTGTACCTTATATGTCCCTTCAATAGGCGGCAGTGCTTGGTTTGCAAGGTAATGCTCGTAATTCATGGCGAGTTTCCCCGCAGCCTTCTTGATCTCGTCTGGATTTTGGCACGGTCTGCTTGTGCAGTGTTCACGGTCTATTCACAAGCAGCGACGCTGAACACAGTAGCTTTACGTGCGATATGGCACGATCCTCACCAGCGACTTCACCTGACGCCGTTGGTTGACAGAGTTGGCCCCTGCAATAAGTTATAGGCTAGTGGAAGGCAACTTGTTCTGCATTGTCAGGTGATATACGACACGATTTCGTACGATAATTTTACTCACTGGTTTTTCTAAGGTCGAATTTTGTGCCTTCGGAAATAGATCTAGACTTGCGCGGTCAAGATGAAGAAAGCTCTATCGACCTTAGTTAGATGGTGGCCGATATGGTTCTCGATAACGCAATCATACAGATATACAAATACCATAATCCAGGGAGACATGCCTCACTAGCGAAACTCGACCTCCCCCGATTCTATTATGGAGGATGAGATATAGATCGAAGGGAAAAGATAACTACTGGCATATTGAGTGCTATCTGATCAACATCACTACTATTATCGTAGCGGTGGCTCGCCGCCAGTCCCCGACTCCTTTGACCGGTCAATTGCTTTATTTGATTCCTTCCGCTGAGCGCTGAAGGCTTGTACACGACGTTGCACGATCTGTGTGGAGAGTGGGAGCCGACAGCGCACTAAGTTACGTTATTCTCATGGAACGAAGGCGCATGAGCAAACCAGACAAGATCAGCATTTAATGTGGTTACGAGAGACGAATGCATGTCCGAAAGAACCGCACTAGGCTGACGGACAAAGCACTCTCGACAGAGATAAACCCTACTCAATAATAGTTTATTTCGCCAGTTTATTTTTGAGCGTGCAGGACAATAAACTGCAATACATAAGCTAGCATCCGCAGGAGAAAGGCAGATTTAGCAACTGAAGGCATGAATTGCAGGGGTCCGTTGTTACCACGTACAGAAAGTTATTCTTTCGCCTTTGTCGTGGTTCAAGGCGAAGTACAGCTGTACTAGCACGGAGGCATTTTGAAAATAAACAATCTGTATTCCTTCTAATGGTCTGACTACGGCCGATGAATGTAAATATACAGTGGAAATTGAGCAGCTTCTGGACACATACTACTTACGATGACAACTTAACTCTAGGCAATTACGACAATACGGAGATGGTGGATTATAGTCATTCAACTCAACAGGAGGACGCTTTCGAGGAATCTTTGGAGGACTCAGTTCCTCCTTGCATCACCAATGTTTCCTGATGCCCGGAGTGATTGCCTGGTAAGTCAACATGAATCACCTGCGCGAAACGTGTAAAACTTATTTCAGAAATCCCGGATTGGTGGACTGTCTGTGGCTGCAGGTAGGATTCCCGAGCGATGAGGCTGAACAAGATATCAGTAGTCTCTTCTACTACCGCTGAGAACGACTCACTTGGCGAGAAGACATGTAGCATATACTGTCAAGCCAGGACGTCAGAGCATTCCGTGTACTCGAGTTGATAACAAAAAGACTCTCACAGCCTCCAATAGGAAAAGACATATATAGATGGTTAATCTCAAAACGGCCAACTGCCCACTGCATCTCGGTCAGAGCCATGGTTGACGCACGAGATGAAGCACTCACAAGTCCCACATTGATGGATGCCGTCACGCTGCACCGGAAAGCAGTGAGTACATAACCGTCATGTGTTAATACCAAGGAACTTGCGTTGTAATCAAACCCGTTTGCGAGCAGAATATGATGAGTTTCGGTGATCATTTGGTTCGTTCTGAACACCGAGACAGTCAATCGCAGAGGTTAATTTATACTCGAACCAATTAATCACCTTCGGAATACAGTCCTGTGTTTGTGGAGAATATAGGCCAAAGTTGCAGCGATAAGAACATCATTGATCGCTGAACAACCAAGCGAAATCGAAATAGACCACTTCATCCTTGTGAGTTGCATCCCGATCAAAGGTAGAACAAACTTACAATAACCGTGACATTATTAGAATGATCACGTAGTTTGGAGCTGTTTCCGTATTTGAGAAACGCCTGACAGGGTGATGAAATTTGACCTACATGCAGATTGTGCTAAGAAGACCAAAAACTGTTTTCCATGATTAAGTAGCGATTATTCGTCACCGGATAAACATAAACTACCGCACCCTGCTCCATGACACAAAATGCAATCTGATTGGTGCAATTAGTCGCCGTTTCCGAGCCAGCAAAACGCAGTGCCTACCAAAACGAGTGATATTCTCCGTCTGCCATAGAGACTCTTCTCGACTTCACGTGCACATCAGAAAGAAGCATGATAGTTGTAAGTGAGTAGCACGTACGTCTGAAAACCCTATGTACGAAAACGCCGTGCACAAGGGACGTGGTCAAGGACTGTGGAACAACAGTGAGCTTAATTAGGTCGAGAGGAAGAAAAGCGCCACTTACACCTATTCCGGTATAAAGCGCCCATTCTCTGTCGTTCTGTCAGAAAGCAGAAAGCGTCTTGATGAATAACCGACGATACTGACGTCAACAGATGGCCAAGGAAACGAGATCTATCCTCGAACTCCATCGTATGAATGGACGAGAGCCGAGTAATAATGACCCTAGCAGGACTTCCAGTGGCCGGTACATACATTTTCCATAGGGACTCACATTTGAGCAGCTTGTATTAACCTGTAATGCAAGCGTCAATCTTTCCGTCAACTGCATGCATAACAGAGATATTTACCAGATGAAGGTAACCTGTTCTGCACTGTCAGCGATTAGTCTGTGATATGCAACGTAATTCATACGAGAGCTTTGGTCTGCATGTTTTCCTGAGATCGAATTTTATGTCTCCAGAAATAGATCCAGACTTGTGCAGGTCAAAATTAAGAAAATTCTATCGGCGTTCGTTAGTATGTTGCCATCGATATGGTTCTCGATAACACAATCATACAGTAGATGATATACCAAGACCAGTCATAAAGGAAGCCATGTTTGCGCTAACAAAACTGTATACCTCCGCGGCTTGGGTCATGGCGCGAATGTAGTTGCTGACAGTTTTCTGATTCGAGTCAGGCTTATATAGAGGATGAGATGTAATAGTAGATCAAGGGAAGAAGAGCAACCATACAGTATATTTTTGAGTGCTATCTAGCATCGCTAATAGTACCGGTAATTGGATACGTAAGGTCGGTGAATGTTTCAGCTAGAGCGCAAGAAGATGTGAGCGTAGCACTCAGCCTACTATGGTACTGACAGGCGTGATATGGGTCGACAGTTGTTCAGAACTTGGTTAACCATTTTTGTAATATTTGTCGGCGCTACTAGTAGTGAATTGTGGCTGTGCACCACTACTTCCACGAGTAGCCGAGGAGCGGCAATGGCCGATAACCTTTTTTTACTCGCTCCAGCCACTGTAACATTGATTCATACCTCCAAAGAAGTAGAATGCACTGGCCAAGAAGTCCGATCCATGCGTGTGACTCATGAGATTCAGCGCTTAACATTCACTGACCATCTCGACTCTAGCAGATGGACGTCTTCCAATGCTATGAACCAGGTCCAAATTCAATGCACGTATAGACGTTCTCTGTCCCGTCGGTCTTCTCATATATGTTTACCACTCTTCAAATTCCAAGCCTGGAGCGAACTGTCGCTTGAACAAGTCGCTATCCGCTGTCCGTCTGGCAGATGTTATCAAGGGCGAGTGTGTCATTCGAATTTCTGGCTGGGCATCGCTGATGTCTTCAGCGCAGTGCGTAGAGGCATAATAAACTACAGGGTACAGCTCCGTCTCAGCTCTCATCCAACAAAATCCACAATCTTTACTTAGAGAAACTAGTTCTTAAAAGAGCTGACCCACGGACGCAAGGAGGCTATAAGCATTTGTTAATTCCGAGTCAGAATTGAGTATTCCTTCTACTTGATCTAGCTAGGGGAGACTAAAGCTGCGTAGCCGACTCGTTTATGATCATGGATTGCATTCCGTGGAGCGCACACCGCGGCCATGTGTCTTATTATGTTCGACTATTTTTAATATTCACTTCACCCAAAACTTGTCCATTCACCGATGCTCTCGGCGCGAAATCATCACGCGTGAATCACGTGGCCTGGCTTTGTGTGTCGTCATAACCCTCCAGAAATAGTCAAGGCGAAGGCTGTTCTGAGAAGGCGTTATAGCATCACATACCCGAAATCAGGCGGATATCTTGCAGAGGCTGTAGACAGCGACACCCTCAGTCGGATGATGCGATATCCGGGAGCTGTTAAGGTGTCGCACTTTGTGGGATCAGTGATCCAGAACCAATTTACACCTGTGTTATTTCGTGAACAACGTGGTACTGCCTAGCCGGGCCCCTGTCGTCGACATCTTCGCAGTCACGGAACGCCACAGACTGCAATCGGAATCTGATAGATCTGATGGACGTTATACGCAGCAAACCGCTCGGGATACTTGCAGTTGTAGAGTTGGAGTCGATGATATGGCATGGGCGCACAGGATATGATCAAAGGGACAGGCAGGGCGGTAATGGATGTACTTATATTTCAAGTGCAGACTTCGCGACAATAAGAACTAGATCGTAAAGCTTTGAAGAACTGTCAGCCAAGTTGTCGCCGTGGCCGCATATCTCAAATACTGTACAACAATTCGACACTGCCGTCGGTTGATTTACGAGATGAGGGGCTGTCCGTTTCGCCCAACTTTATCTAATGCAAAAACAGCAAGGTTAATGTGCTGGGACCCAGCATGGGCTGTTGTTTATGTCATGCATGGAGATAGATATCGCATTCAGCTGTCCATGATGTATCGATATATCAACCTCAATAATCGACATGCGATGCGAACGTCAAGCCGTAAATGATGCAAATGATGGGAATGGAAGGTGGTTGAATGAGGAGTGAGCGGAATGTACGGTCCGGGTGAAGAGACAAAGCAACCACAAAGACAAAGAATGCCAGCTAGACGTGCGCGTGGTGCCGGCTCCTTCCGAGCACTCAAAACCGGCGATATCCAGGTGTCGATCATGATACCGTGCTTGACCTTGATTGCGCACAAAGGATCATCATCTTCCACGCCTACTCGTCTGTCTAGTGATCTCATCACGGAAATCACGGAGAACATCAAAGGGAAATTGTATTTGGAACGAAAGCTTCAACGTTTTGTAAACAAAGGGACGTGGACGTCCGATACTAGTAAGTGCACAAAGCAAAGGGTTGATAAGCACGCTCTGAATCGTCGCCTTTGACACTCACCCATAATATTCAAGATGAAAACTTATCCGTAATTCCTTCATAGCGGTGTACCGGTACGCCCATTACCTTTCTCCACTGTCCCAGCAGTCGTTATAGAATCGCACGTTCGACGCTAGAGTTCGTGGTGAATCACAGTATCTGCTCCCATCGAGGACTTGACTTACTGCTGAATCCCATCACCCTGTCCTCGTCCTCATCCTCTTCTGACTCTCCCTCTTCCCAATTTTCACCGCTCGCGTCAAATGAGGAGGCGGCTGGTGGGCGCGGTTCTGGATTTAACTGAAAAAATCAGTCTCTTCTCCTGGTTAGCGCTTTATCTTCCTATAAATTTAGTTAGTTACTCATTCCGTTCGTAGGATAAATTAACTCACTTGCTCCTGTGCTTGACCCACAGTCCAGGATAGTACCTGGAGCGTTTGTCAAGGCTGATGGCCTTCTGGCATCCACAACACCTGACGGATGTGGGTTGCACATCCTCGGTGTACTCGTCGTTCTCAAGCTCCTGTTTTCTCCGATCCTCCTTTCTCCGCTTTCTACCGCCCGCGACGACTTCATCACCGCGATTGCCCTTATCGATGCCCGAGCTCTCAGGAATGCCCTGCGGAGGGCTTATCGCATATTGTGGGTCGTGTGGGTCGGAGCGGGGAGGTGAATTGGCGAGCAGATAAAGCCCGCCCTTGCAGACCAGCGAGTGATCGTTGAGAAGGCGACTGACCGTGGGCCAGTCAGTCCCAACGCCGTAAACGATAACGACCGGACATCCGGCCCTGCCGCAAGCTGGCGTGTGGGTTTGGGCGGCCGTTTGTTTTATGTCGTTGGGCTGACTGGCGACGCAGTCATTGCCTGTTGATTGCATAGCGGCTGAGGGACTCGCGGTTGATTTTTGCATTTTTTTGCTGGGGGAGATGTCCCTTTCAGATGTAGATGGGGAATCTGTTGCAGTGGCGCGAAGTTTTTCTTTTCTTTTAAGGCCCTTCTCGAAGTTGTATTGTTCGCTCTCAAATACACGTGGTATTTTTTTTCACTCCAATTTCTGTCCATTGAGGTAACGTGCCCTCTGTCGGACAGTACTAACTAGTCTGCAACACCTGGACTCGCAAGTTACTCCAGCGTGAGGGTATACGCGCAGTCCATTAGGTGACTAATCTCTCCGTGGCGTGAAGTGTAAGTGCGTGATGTATACATGGCATTCCAAGGCAGACAATCATTCTTATGAAAGTCATTCATAGCAGGCTAACGTGGTATCTAATTCTCTTGTCACTCTCCTAGATGAGTTGACGATCCCAAGGCTTCCCAAGCTGCAGGGTACATTTTCTCGTCGTGAAAGTGAACTCCGCCTGACATGATCGTTCCAGAAAAACCATCAGAAGTCAAGACAGTATATCCATTCTGGCCGCCGCCAGGACAAACTCTGGATGTTCCCACATGTTTGGAACTTCTTTAGGCCTACAATAGGGATGGTAAAGACACTTAGTCATGATGGTGCCTTTCTTGCGGGCGGTCACCGGTCAGTTCTGCTGTTGTCTTCTTGTCCAGTAACTTTACATGCACAATGCCAGACTCCGCACGCATAACCTAGTTCCCCCCGACCAGCAAGCAGGGCTTGGATTCAAGCAAACAAGTTCGGTGACCACGTTTCCGTTCAAGCGACTTATTGATTCGCATAGTTTAATCTAGTGTAAAAATCGGCCCTGGTTGCAAAAGGCATCTCGCCCCCACCTTTGCTGAAATCCTATGATGAAGAACGATTTCCAGTCATACAAAAGATCCTCGTCGAATCGAACAATAAATTTTCATGCCCCCATCAGCTCTATGCTTGATACTGACTGTCGTCAGAGCTTAATTGTTTTGATCACGCGATCTTACTCTCGACTTGCAAGCGATGACGAGCTTAAAAAACCTAGCTTACGCCGATAATGCTTGCGAGTATCTTGTTACTATAGATTGTATCTTGTCACTGGTCCAAATCAATCACTTTTGATCTTCTCAGTCCCATTCGGCACACTGTCATGCTATTTACCAGCACTAGGCAATCCGGGAGGTGTTTCAAGTATCTAACATTCCAGACAGCGCTCCTGCCCAGACCAGCAGAGGACACCGATCATCTATCTACGCCCACCCAGACTTTATTTGCAATAAATCTGCGTTTGATCACCATGGTTGATATGAAGATTCAGCGTACAAGGTTACGAACATTCAACATTCACCAAGACGCTCAGCCAACCGTCCCTTGTCTGTCCCTTCAATAGGCGGCAGGGCTTTGTTCGCAAGGTAATGCTCATAATCCATGGCGAGTTTCCCCGCAGCCTTCTTGATCTCGTCTGGATTTTGGCATGGTCTGCTTGTGCAGTGTTTACGGTCTATTCACAAGCAGCGACGCTGAACACAGTAGCTTTACGTGCGATATGGCACGATCCTCATCAGTGACTTCACCAGTACCTGACGCGGTTGGTTGACATGGTTGACCCCTGCAATAAGTTATAAGCTAGTACTTGGAAGGTAACTTGTTCTGCATTGTCAGGTGATATACGACACGATAATTTTACTCACTGGGTTTTCTAAGGTCGCATTTTGTGCCTTCGGAAATAGATCCAGACTCGCGCGGTCAAGATGAAGAAAGTTCTATTGACCTTCGTTATATGGTCGCCGATATGGTTCTCGATAACGCAATCATACAGATATACAAATACCATAATCGAGGGAGACATGCCTCACTAGCGAAACGTAGGCCACCGACCTCCCCCGATTCTCTGGAGGATGAGATATAGATCGAAGGGAAAAGATAACTACTGACATATTGAGTACCATCTGATCATAAAATGAGATCAGCGTGCCAGTGCGTAGCGTTCAGCCTAGCTAACTTGCTGATTAGTAGCGAAGCTTTGTAAACCATTTTTGTAAAATTTGTCAGCAGTAGAATGTGGCTCATGAAGCGCCTGAGAACCACTACCAAGTACATCCTCTAAGTGCACACGATCTCTGCAAGTGACAGACTTTCGTGGAGGACCATAGACAGTACTATCGTTGACCTTCTATACAGTCTTTACTCGCTCACGATCGCCAGCTACCCCAGTCATGCCTCCAAAGAAGCAGAACGCACCCTCAGGTTCGAAGGTTAAGGATGACAAGGTAGATCATCATGCAGCTACATCTCAGGAAAGAACTGATTGATCAGTTACTCTACGAAGACTTTTGGCATGAAGAATGTAGGCACAGTCATACACTTCTTGTCGACATTTTTCTTGACCGTGTATACAGAAAAATAAATCTGCCAAGGTCCAGAAGCAGGTGCAGATCTTGCAGCAGCAGCAAGCTATGACCGGAAAGTCCAAGGAAGCGATTGCAAAGGAGAAAGAAAAGGAACTGCGCGAGAAAGCGAAATTCGAGGAGGAGAAGCGCAGGAAAGAGGAAGCTGCTTTGTTCAAGCCTGTTCAGACACAGAAAGTACCTTTCGGAGTCGATCCCAAAACGGTGCTTTGCGCTTTCTACAAAGCCGGAAACTGTGAGAAGGGTAACAAGTGCAAATTCAGCCATGACCTCAATGTTGGCCGCAAGGTGGAGAAGAAGAATCTGTATGAAGATAGCAGGGAAGACCAGATGAAAGGTACGGTGTTCGTGAATCAACTGACCGAGTCTCTCATCGTGTCCTTTATCAGATACTATGGAGAACTGGGACGAAGAGAAGCTACGGAATGTAGTCCTATCGAAGCACGGCAATCCTAGGACAACGACAGACGTGGGTCGGGATGCATCACCGCTCGGACCTCTACTCAACGTACGTATAGATCGTGTGCAAATTTTTTATCGAGGCCATCGAGACTCAAAAGTGCGGAAATTTTGAACTCTGCATTTTGACCGACTTACAATCATTTTCTTTCAAGGTTTGGGTGGTTCTGGGAATGCCCTAACTGGAAATGAAAAGTGCCAATACAGGCATGCTTTACCTCCTGGGTTTGTGCTCAAATCGGAGCGTAAGGCAGCCGAAGAGGCAGCGAAATCCAACATTATCAGTCTGGAAGACTTCCTTGAAATTCAGGCGAGTGTAATCAAGGAGTAACGCGATTCCCCAAAGGATCTCACGTTGCGAAATCACAGCGCCACAAACTAGGGTCAAATTTAACTCCAGTCACTCCAGAGACTTTCGCGATATGGAAGAAAACTAGAATGGACAAGAAAGAGGCCGAGGTAGACGCAATGCGGAAAGCGAAAGAGACGCAGCATGCGGCTGGTAAGAACTCAGGCATGAGTGGACGAGATTTGGTACGTAGTAATAGGACAATACGCAATCATCCCCTATTAACTCAAGAGAATTATAGTTCCAATACAATCCAGAATGGTTCGAAGACGACGAAGAAGAAACCGAAGACTGGGATCTATCGGTATACCGTCGGGAGCAAGGCGACTCGGAAGATGTTGCAAGGGTTGAAGACGACGTTCAAAACGTCAGGATATATGATGATGATGGAGATGGCGATTCTGGGGGGCCATTATCGGATGGCACGTAGGATATTTTATTGTGTGTTTTGCTTCAGGAAGTCATATGCATTCATCCTTGTCACTTGACCATTCCTGAGTCTATTTACACTCACGCTTGTCGTTAAAACCCGCTTAATTTGCGTGACTGTTCCAACTCGGAAGACTCCAATAATTCAACCGTGACGTTGAACTTCTGCCTCTTTCATTTATTTCTCTATTTGCAAGTCGACTCTTCCTATAGTTCAAACTAGATCTTAGTATATGAAAATGTCTCGCATTCCTCAACCATCTCCACGTCCAACAGTGAAGACGACTCTCGTGCCTCCTTCGCGCTCACGGGCTCCGTCGCCGTCCAAGCCTGCCGCCAGTGCATCTTCCCCTCGCGTGAGGACTAAGTCGGTCCCAAAATCTCCGTCTAAGGCTATTCGTAGGCCACCACCTGTCGGAAATGAGCCACCTGTTCCCAAACCAATATTGAGCATCAAGGAAGCTGTCGCTCTCAAGCGAGCTGAAGCGAGAAAGGCCGTATCTACTTCTTCATCCCGAGTAGGCCTTGGCAATAGTGCAGGCTTTGGTGATTTTGAGAACCTCGAAGATGCAGATCCGGTGGTAGCGAAGAAGAACGAAGAAGAAACACCCGAATTAGGGAGGTGGTCTGTGAAAGAGACCATTGAGCGTGCTCGAAGCACAGGTGAGTGGATGTGATTCGTATTGGATGCGTGCCGTTGATCAGACAAGGTCACTATTGCAGGTGCCATCAATTTGTCCTCTCGCTCTTTACCATGCATTCCTTCTGCCTTGTTTGACATTCATTTGGGAGTAACTCCTGATCCATTGAAGTCGGTAGCTTCAGAGCCACCCATATCTTCCCCCACGGATGCTTCAAGTTCGTCCAGGCGGACTGGTCAACGAGAAGGTCCAGCGTGGTTTGAAGCCCAAGACTTGCATGTGCTCAAAGTGTGGAATAACGATATTGTCGAAATACAGCACGAAATCTCTCTCTTTGGATCACTGAAGACCGTTGATGTAAGTGTTGACCACATCTTTCCGTGATAGATGGTATTTATATATGGTCCATTGCAAGTTGCATCAAAACAAGATTGTTCTCCTACCTGATACCTTTGCCGACCTTACGGCTTTAACTACCCTAGATCTTTCTCATAATTCCCTCGCGGCGCTACCTTCAAATATCTTCGCCTTACCCAATCTCACGGTCATGAACCTGTCCCATAACGCCCTCAGCGAGCTCTCCTTTGGTGCCCGGTTCTCGAAGTCTTCCTCACAGAAAGCGCGAAACGATACCTTCAGTTCCGGGGGATTTTTTGGTCCTGTCATCACGAGAGCCTCATCGCCACTACCACGCCTTTCTGTCCTGGACGTGTCTCACAATAAACTCACCGCTTCTACCATAGACCACGCCAATCTGCCTCCGTTGATAACAAAAGCTGACTTTGCCGCCAATCCCCTAGCTTTGGGAGACTCTAACTCGACATCTGTGTTTATTCGAGCCCTTAGTCACTTGGACCTTCTCAAGGAACTTCGTTGTGAAACCGCCGACATCGGCGATGATGCCTTCCCCAGTGATTTATCCACTTCGAAAACCCATTGTTTCCCTCGCTTGCAGATCCTCGATATGGGTGAAACTCGGGCTACCATGGAAGGCTTGCAATCTGCGTTATCTGGGCTAAAGCAGGATATTACGTATGATTTCACTACTGAGCAGCCTCCCGAAGGCACTCTGAGGGTGTCTGTCGGCAAAAAGGTTGTTCGGGAAGCTTGGGAGATAGAGGCAGAAAGAAGGGTGAAGAGCCGTGTGTCTAAAAGTGTGGCAGATGCGGAAAGGACTGGTGGTTCCAGCAAAACAGACGTAGGCCAAAACAATGCGGATGTAGTCAAGGAGGCTTGGGAGATCGAGGCAGAACAGGGTTTGTTAACGGAGGGTGGACGGCGGCGGGCAAGAGCGGCGGCGGCAATGCCTGCAGCAGATATTGCAACACCTAGTTCCCTTATCGGACACGGACGCCCACCTACGCCTGCTAGCACCTCGCAACCATTATCGAGCACAAGTTTAACGAACCCGCAATACTACCATGCTACCACTCAAACGCTCACTTTGCCCCCGCTCTCAGCTCCGACAAAGAGTCATGCTCGATCCTTCTCTTTAGCAACTCCATTCTCGAGTGCACCATCCTCTCAAGGCAAAACTGATTTTGCCCTGCCTACATTGACACTTCCCCTCGTTGCCATATCAGCTCAGCCGTTCGCACAGACGCTTAAGATTCTCGTGTTACGCAACCGCAAATTCGATCTTTGCATTTCTCTCCCAACCACTGGCGAGGTCTTACTCCCAAGCCTGGAGGAACTCGTTCTGGATGGGTGTGGATTCGGTGATCAAGTCTCCGTGACGCATCAAACTGACACGGGGACTACCACACCTCCGCGCTCGAACGATACACTTCTGCCTTTATTGACGCGCTTTTTCCCGAGTCTTCGGACGTTGGATTTATCTTATAACGCTCTTACGTCAGCTTCGCTGCGGCAGGACATCCTGTCTTCCCTCATCCTGGCAGACAACTCCAATTCCCGTAAAGGTCTCAGGCATCTCAGACTCCGTGGCAATCGAATCGACGAACTTGATGCTTTCCAGGGCATCGCGGATCTGTTCAAAGGTAACCGTTCGGTGCCCGATTGGAAATTAGAGGAACTAGACCTCAGAGACAACGAGATTTCCAAGCTTCCTGCAGAACTTGGTCTTTTGCCTTTGGACGTCTTCTTGGTGGATGGTAACTTGTGAGTAGTTCAGCGTGCATTGATTGTATACATAGTGATGTTTACGCGCTTGGTAGGTTCCGTATACCCCAGAGGAAGGTTTGGGAAAGGGAAGGGACGAGGGGCCTTTTGAGCTGGCTGAGAGGTCGCTTGGAATGATACCCACGCTGATGTGACTCCTTGCATTGGTCTTCCTTAGTTTGATAGTGATGATTTCTCCCGCTGTCTTTAAATTGCGAGTTGATGGTGTCTTTTGATTCAGTGACTTATTGAGTGGCCCAAGCTTTCAGTTCGGAGTTCTTACCTTGCTGAAAAACGAGACCAGACACGCTTCAGTTGCTTGTGTATCAGTGCGAGCAGCATCAATATTGAATGCTGCATGAGGTGGATGGTAGGTCCGCTACTCGTGACAATATTGAAAAGGCTCCAAGGCAAGCTGTTACGCGGCTGGCCAACAGAAAGAAAAAGCGCCATATCTCAGTCTGAATAACACATCATCAGCGATGTCGGCCAAACCACTAATAACTCGTCCGTCGTCCATCAGCCGTACTGCACCCATGCGAAAGCAGAGACACGACTCGCTGTAGTTCATTGTCGCGACATGCCACTCAACCCGCTACACATTCCCAGATGACCTACGATGCCGGCGAGTCGTGTGGTTAAAGGATGCAACCTACTCATACTCACTGTAACGCCAATTCCAGCAAGCATGTATAACCATCATTTTAGAGGGACATTCATCACTGAGGCTACAGGAGGCTGGCCTGCTTCTAGGTGCTGAATATTTTGCAGGCAGAACTCCATGGCGATGTCACGGTACCTTCACGGTCCGACCGCAACTTCGTCAAGATTTTGACGTGGCAACCTCGACTACTATGCACTGCCTCGTCTCCGATAGGGTCGGTAAGAGTCTGGTACCAGGTTACTACATGCACTGACAGATATAGTCACATAGGCGATGAAATACATCATGATCCTTAGAATCGCGATTCGGACAGTGTCATAGAGCCGGCAAAATCAACTCGTCATCGAGTCCATGGCGTTATCTAATAAAACTCAGGTCGTGCTCAAGGGTGAAATACAAGCTTGAACTAGGTATAATGTGTTAACTGATATGGCGAGATTATATAACTTCTGACGGCGATCGCCTCCATAAGTTACGGTTCCCTCAGCTCAAGCTTGCCAAGATCACGTATGCTCTTCGCCCACTCCTCACGTCTACTTCTGCACGAAGCAAGATAGCTAAGTTGCTCCGGCGTGGGATGGTGGACGAGGAACATAAACAAATAGTCTGACATGTCGCTCTGTTGGACCACTGAAAAAGTATTTTCTCCACTTCTGATACAAGCAGAGATATCGATGCAATTATCTGGAGTAACCTGTTAAAGAGAACCTTTCAACTTCATTGAAATTTAGTATGCATACCGATACTCACGAAAATCGGTGGAGCTAGTGGAATGATAAAATCCTTCCCGTCCCGCTTCGTCTGCAGTGAAAGGTCCCCAGATGTGGGCCACGAGCATGGCGAACGCATCAGTATCTCAATGCGTGGCGTAAGTCCATCACCTTCTAGTGGATTTGATGGGAGACTAGGGAGGTGATAGCAAGCGAACGACACACAGACACTTTGTTCCAAATCTCTGTGAACCGCTAAATTTGCGTACGGACAAGATAAAATTGTCACATACGACGTTAGTGAGGACTTAGTACGCTTCGACTTCGCCCACCGAGCAATGTAGGAATAATGTAAATCATCGAGATTGAAAGTGATGTTAATGGTCTTGCGAGCTGATTCAAGTCCTCTCCGATATATCATCACAACCATTTCCCCTCCAAATCTTGGAGAATTGGCCTGCGGAGTGGCAACTGGACACGACGGAAAATCGCCTTTTTTGATTCCCATATGGTCCGAAGGTGTCGCGGGTGGCTTCGTTGGAGCTAGGAAATCCGTGTTTTGTTTTAGCGAGGACGTAGTGACATCGGGAGCTGGCGTACCCGAAGGATGTATGTCTGAGTCTCGAGGCGTATTGTCCGGTTGTGGGCCGCTCGTAGCAATATCAGTTACAGCGGGTGTGATTTTTTCTTCGTTTGGCTGCTTGACGTCTACAGGAGCTGGAGCCTGGGTAAAAGTACTCGACCGATGAATGGTTCCCGCAGCTGTAGGCTGGTTCGCTGTCATCAGTTCGCTGGGTGGCGGTCTTGGATATATCCTCCCTGGCATGCGAGATGGCTTTGACTTCTCTGCAGCAGGGGCCCCTACTACATCATTCAATAATACAAGCGTACCAGGTTGAGCAGCTGCCGGCTGTTGCGCCTTAAACCATTGTAAGTCGCGGTTTTTGATGTGCTCAGACAGTGAAGATCCCTCAGGCTTGAGTCGGCGCTTAGGCTGCGGTTTGGGGATAGTTTTAACTTCTCGGGATCCGACACTGGGCGGGAGATCTGCTGAGCATGATGTACTGAAAATCTGCGTTGCCTAGTATGAATTGGTATGTCAGATCACGAATGAACAGGGCGTGTGGCATATCTTACAGGCAATTGAACTGACTCCGCTTGCGAACTGCTAGGGAACGTTAGCTGCATGCTTGAGGTCGCGTCCTGGGTCAGTGTGACTGCTGGCATACGTACTACTAGTGCTGAGGTGGTGTTCTAAGTAAGATTTTGCCATCCCTCGAAACAATACAGACCAAGCTTAGTACGTGCACGGGAACAAAGGACAAGAACTGTACAGTTGATGACCAAGTGGGCATAAAGCAAAGACTTTTCTTTCAATCTCAAAGTTGCTTTGTCGAAAACTTTAGACAATGCTAAATTCTGCGACTAAGCAACCTTTATAGATTAAGAAGTCGTAGCGTGCGATTTCACGTGACATCAACAAAGGCTTGTCTGATTCAACTTTTGTGTGATACACATTGCAATGATTGCATACATATGTACATATTCATTGAATCAATCATGTATACGCGGATTTGATCTTGTCCCGCAAGTACTAATGTCATGTACTATCATTGTTGCGACATATCGTCACTCAACTCGCTACACATTCCAAGATGACTTACGACACCGGTGGTTAAAGGATGCAACCTACTCATACTCACTGTGACGCAAATTCCGGCAAGCATGTATTAACCATCGCAGCACTTTAGAGGGACATTCATCATCGAGGCTGTCGATGGGAACGGCAGATGTACTGCCTTGTCTCCGATACCATCCACAGCAAGACTCAGGAGGAGCGACTCATATACGCATTGTACATGTTACGCGTACCATGCATTTATGAGTTGAACCAGTGTGAAATGACGGATGTATGAAATGTGATGGTTGCACGTGCCAAGACTGGGAGGAGCTGGAGGTTGCAGGAAGTTCAGGTGGCAATTCTGCGGTCAGCTTGAAGATGAAGTTGCCAACGCTGTGGCGGCACTTGTTCGTCTGCCCCCAAGAAGTACCGCAAACCTTGGCTTGACTGACACAGTAAGCATTTCCTGCAAGATTCATGCATGTCCCATCTCTGGGTAGTGAAAGAGCGCCTGTGATGGTGATGAGGTTGTCCTTGCGCTTGTATAAATTAGCAAGCTGTAGAATACCTTCATTTTGATGCAGAATCGGCCGCGCAACCTGCACAATGAAATTAGCATTGCAGGAACTCGAAATCATACCTTTCGGCGCAATGACTGGGCCTAGTTAAGATGGACCTCTGAGGATTACACTGCAAAAAATATCCTCAGTAGGTTTCGAACCAACTCCAAGAGAAACAGATTTTGACTCTGTTGTGGTAACCACTTTGCTAAGACTAGTTAGTTGGACCTCTGAGGAAACCATTCATGACTCAATGTCAAGGTGTGTTCCTATAGAAAAAGACCTGTGGTTCGGCAGATTTCGAACCTGCGCAGTCGAAGAGAAACAGGCTTTGATTCTGTTGCAGTAACCACTTGGCTAAGACCAGTCAAGATGGCTATTTGACGAAATCATCCATGAGTAAATGTCGAAGTATGTCAGGGGAAAAAAACCTTGTCATCAGCAGGTTTGACAGATTTTGATTCTGTCGTGGTAACCACTTTGGCCAGGACGAAGTTGAGATGCGTGCCCGAGGAAACCATCCGTGAGCGAATCTTCAAGGTGTGCTCCAATAGAAAAAAAACCTGTCAATTGGCAAGTTTCGAACCTGCACAGTCGAAGAGAAACAGATTTCGATTCTGTTATGGTGACCTCTTAGCTAAGACCAGTTAGATGAACCTGCGACGAAACCATCCATGAGTGAATGTCAAGGTGTGTTCCGAGAGAGAGAAAATACCGTTGGCAGATTTCGATTCTGTTGTGGTAATCACTTTAGCCAGTATACTTCGCAAGTTGAGATGAACCTTTGAAGAACTGAATGTTCAAGGCATGATAAAAGGAAAAAGATTGCTGAGCAGGTTTTGAACCTGGAACAGATTTCTGCCCTGTCACGCTTACCCGCCAATGCCCACTGTAGTTTCTCTCGGGCGCCTCCCATCCCCGGGAGGAAAGCGACGAGCCTATCTGTACTTCTCTGTCAGTCGTATACAAGCGCAGTTTATAAGGGCTTCTGGTAGGGTAAGGATACGAAAATTCACAAGACTGTCTAGCGTAGCTATGCTCTCAATGACGATTCAATTATACAATTGGGTAATTTACTTGCCTGTTATACAAATTTCCATGCAGGGACTGTCGAAGTATGAACGAAAATGAGTAAGAGATCCCTGTTGTTCGACGAGAATGCAGCTACAATATCTCCAGCGTCCTGACATTCATCATGTCATCGACACGAGTCATGTCCCTAACTCGTGCGATAATATTGCAACTCGAAGCGATTCTTTTATATTCCCCACCCCGCTGCTGCGCTAGTAAAAGTGCGCTAAAAGGATGTCCAAGGCGAACAACCAACGCCAACTCTCGCGTGTGAGACCGCGAATCAGCCAGTTCCTGCTCCCCTAGCCAAAGTGCGCCCAAACGCTGTCCGAGGCGAACGAGCAAGCTCGACTGTCGCGTCAGAGACTGCGAACCAGCCGGCTCGTTGTCTGAAGTAGATAAGCCGAGCGGATCATCTGATGGAGACCCAGGCTCAGGCCTATCCGTGCTCTGTATCTCGTCTGCAAAGTCGGGCAGCCCGAGATCATGACGGTTCCATGGACGGATGAGCAAGAATTTCTGGGAGGTGGGCCTTCCAGGCCAGAATTGTACCAGCGTGTCCACTGTTGTGATTTCCATATCTTGGAGTCCGTCCGCCTTTATATGATAAGTGCAAGGTGTACCGACCCTCCGTTTGACTTTTGTGACTGGAAATGTGATGCAAGGCAGTTGCAATCTGCAATTGGCGAAGCGAGGTGCATTGATGTTGTCAAGGATGGTGTAGAGCTTCAAAACCGACTCCCGAGCCACATTATTTCGCAGCGAGGAGACCGATGACTGAATCTCGTCTTCGGATAGAGATGGCAGTGTGCATGGTGGGCCTCTGTATGAGGCAATGTCGGCTGGCAGACAGCTATTGAAGCTAGATGACGGTCCAACCCAGTCCAGGGCTGTGATGTCGCCCGAGTGAGCGATGATCTCCTGCAAGAGACGTCCGAGCGCGTTGTGTTTTCTCTCTCCATAGATGACAGGTAGATGGATGCCGAAAATGCCAAACAATGAGTATGCAATGTCTTCCTGCAATGTCGTAACACGGCATGATGCCCATTGAAGTTTCTCTCGGGCGTCTTTCATCCCTGGGCTGAAAGCGACGAGCGCCCCTGCATTTATACCAGTTGAACGCTCCAACTCCTGCATGATACTGACAGACTCCTTGTGGTTGCGTGAGCGGTCGTCGAGATATAGGGTCCAGTCTGCTTGGTAGAAGAGAACAATTGTAGGAGCGAGGAACTCCTGAACAGTCCATCCTCGCGTGTTCCAAACACTGTTTGCCAGTGCGCCAGACTTTGACGAGGGGGAAACATCCAATAGATAGATGATGGTGAGTGCTGAGTGGCGATACCAGATGAACATGGAGTTGACTGATTCTTGGAGCTCGACGTTATTGTTCTGGTCGATGCAGCATGTATCGCTCCACGCCCAATGATGTCCCGCATCGCGAGCAATTTTGCAGAACTTCTGCAGTTTCACTATGGTTCCAACTGGACGCAAGGTATACACGTCCTTGTCCTGAATTTCGTGCAGCCGCGGCTCCTTGGTTTCCCACCTATGGGATAACATGACCCAACCGAAGTACTTCACGACTATTTTTCTGATGGGCTCCGTTTGGAGGGGCCTATGCAGCATTGATGAGGATAAGATCTCCTTGTACACTGTGCTTTTCATGAAGGTATTGATCTGTGCCTGTCGGTCACATAGGTTCCCAGTGATGGTGTTAATTAGACGAAGTGGGGCATTTTCCAGGTGAGCATGTACGGCTTGTCGAATAGCATTTTCTGCTTCAGATGGACTGACATATTGCTGGCGCAACTCTGAAAAAGAGTAAATCATCTTCAATTTGGCACCTGAAGTATTGTGGGCTTACGTCGTATCTGTGAGTCGGGTGCATCATCCAACTTGGAAAGCATTATTTTGAAGGCCTCGATTGCGTCATCATAGCGCTGTGCTCCATAAAGAGCTGCATGCTTCAGTTTGTACCCAAGGTAAGACGATGGGTTGAGTTCGATAACCTATGAATCAGCAGTTCGTCACAATTGCTAAAACAATGTCAGATATTGTCTGCACCTTTTCGGCATCCGAAAGGGCCTCAGGATGGAGGTTTTGTCCCAAATTCACCTTACTGCGGTGTGCAAAGTAAGAGTCAGATGAGGAATATAGCTGGACTGCTGCCGAAAGTGTGTTCTTGATTGACCAGAGCTGAACCCCACCATGGAGGTCTCCGACCACGACCAATTCTGCATTGGGAGAAATGGCGACGCATGTAACATCCACGATGTGTTTGAGTTGTTGTCCTATCTGCTTGTGTGACTTTGTGCTCCAATGTTGCACAGTCCTGTCGTCCGAGACAGTTGCAATGAAGGAACCATCAGAAGAGATGGCGAGCGAGTTAATGTCAGAAGTGTGACTAGTGCAAGGTTGACCGATCTGGTATCCATTCGAGGAGTCCCAGAACTTGACTTTTTTGTCGTACGATGCAGAGACAAGTTGCTGGCCATCAGGCGACCACGCAACACTGAGAACCCAATTTTCATGAGCGTTGATCTTGAAAATAAGTTCGGCGTTATCTGTGCGCCAAATCCGGATGGTACGCAATGATCCGGATGCTAATGTTAGACCATCTGGATTGAATGCGACACTCGACACCCCGCCCAGATGACCCTGGAGTGTTGAGAGGGCAGCGCCAGTCTCTGTATCCCACATAATCACTGTCGAATCGTATGACCCACTTGCGAGTCTCTTGCCATCGGGGGAGAAGCACACCGAAGACACCCATTTTGTATGCTTCGCCAGCGGATCGAATACCATCTGCTTGCTCTCGACGTCCCAGATGATGATGGTGTTATCTTTTCCACCGCTCGCAATTCGCCTGTCGTCTGGCGATACCGCAACTGAAAACACCTTTTTACTGTGTCCCACGAATGGCCTCCCTACCACTGCTCCTCTCTGTATGTCACAAATTCGCAGGGTGCAGTCCCAAGAACCAGTGACAACCCGTCGACCGTCTTTGAAGAATGCGACTACCGATACTTTGTCCGCGTGCAATCGCATCGTCTGCATTGGCGCCGGCGTCACTCTTCTCACATTATGCTTTTTCTTGTTTGCTACATCAAGTAGTCCTGACATCTCGCAATGGCCTAGGGAGACAGACGGTCAGTAATATTTCAAGTTTATGAGGAGCGTACCTTATGTCGTCAGTTCTATGTGTCGTGAGTAGAGTTGGATTTCTGCCCACTTGAAACTCATCTCATGTAGGCGCTTATCCGGCCGGGCTCTTGTTCGGATCCGCACTCATCAAGTTACTAAGTAATCACACCGCGGCCTCGCTAGACCACACTGTGACCGTGGGGGTCTCTCACTTCTTTATATAACCACAGTTCCACTGGCACCCGTATTTTCCAGCCAAGTCATTATGATTTTCGATCAGAACAGTAGCATCCTTTAAGTCCGCTTCATACAATGTGATCAACTGACTTTGCCGGTTTAAACGGGAACCGCGCCGTGTGCAAGCATGTGACACTCTGAACTACCCCTAACGGCACCTCCTTCGTACCTACTACCCACCTGTATAATTTAAGTATTCGGGGTCAGCGAGCCATCACACGTGCTGTGATCGGAAGGATCGAGCGTAACTTGAAAGTCACAAAGGCTGGCGAAATGTACCACTGTGCGCGGACCGCACTAACAAGTCCATGCAGTCTACTTGTAGAACATAGCTTCGTGCACCTTCTTTTGTAATGAACACTATATGACCGGACAGGGAGACGGTCTTAGCATCTCAGAAAAGTGACCTTCACACTTGCATGATATTATGAATATGATGAGTCTATGTATGATCGTGCAATTTACTGTGTAGCGGCGCCGAAAAAAATAGATGGCACACAAAGAAATAGGTAGTGCAGAAACTAGTTTATTTTGAGCTACTTCGACTCCCCATCGTCGAAAGAAAATGAGGAAGGGCGTCTCAGAGGGACGCGTCGGAAAATTTGCCGCCAAATAATAACAATAATTGGTGGGATTTCGGGCCACCCAAACTGACGGCGATAATAATGCGATTGAATGGCTCAATGTGCAACTTACATACGAGGGCGATGACCAAGTAGAGGGTAAGGAGCATAAGACTTCCTTTTCAGTCGGAACAAGTGAGTGAAGTCTCGATGAGAGGGAGACTGACACGAGTGATAGGTTGACCAGG
Source organism: Suillus subluteus (assembly GCA_016647755.1). NCBI lineage: Eukaryota > Fungi > Basidiomycota > Agaricomycetes > Boletales > Suillaceae > Suillus > Suillus subluteus. The sequence goes on along the minus strand of JABBWI010000017.1, from coordinate 752,882 downwards.
AAGACAGAAACAAAGGGGACAATTGTCTGGATTCGTTGGCAGCTTAGATAACGAGACAGGTTATGTTCTGAGTAAACAGGCCACGAAGTTGTGGAAGTGCAACGTCAGGGGTTGGTCGAAAGGACAGTGAGAACAATACCTTGCGAGATGCAATACATGATCGTACATCCAACTGACGATCACAAGAAGTAGCACTATGAGGCAGGCAATTTACTGTCCGATAGTCAGTACAAACCCAATCTCATAATGAACGGTCAAACACTCACAATCAAACTCCCGACACAAATGGTGATGGTGAGCTCGTATCTGTTCTTCATTACCATCAGACTGAAATGATATGTTCTGCAGCATTGCACTGCAAACGATGTTGGTGGGCAGTTAGCCGAATACAGCTTGAAACACACTGTAATTGGCAACGAGACAACACCAATGAAGGCCTTCGAGATGGAATGGCGGACTGCAGTTTCCTCAATGGATTCAATCACTGGTACAATTGAACATGGGGTCAAGGGAACAACGTGGGACACTCACGATACTCAGCACAAAATGCGATGACGACAGTTACCGATAAAAGTCTACTGAACGACAATAAGCACCCCGCGTAGCATATGACGAAACCAAATTTATGCAACACCAGCAACGGCCGTTCCCATGCGAGGATCCGTTTCCTCCGTTGCTGCCGATGACGCCGTTTTTTCACTGTTTTGTTCATCCTTAGGTGGAGGAAGTGCAATGAAGAGATTCGGACTTGGATTCTGACTGAACCCTTGAATGAGTGGATTGAAGAATAAGATATTAGAACATGCCTGAAATTAAAGGCTACAGTAAAGTCGAAGGAGCAATATGGCAATTCCTCTCGAGATAAAGAGTGGGCCTGTGGTGGGGCATTCATCGGGAGCAATGATTCTGCATTCTAGCGTATGTGGTACTTGTATAGGCCGTAGAAATAACAAGCGATGTGGAACATGAACGAAACTCTTCATTTGGAGATATAGTGACCTATGCACGACAAAGTCATAAGCTAGACCTACTAGTTAGTTATCACTTTGATGAATAAGTCAGCTAACTTATGGAAACAGTTCTAAAAATGATTGCAATTCAACTGAGGAGTTAAATGAAGAACAGAGGGCGCACGCCTGAGCTCCAGCACCATTGGAAGATTCTTGTGTATGATATAATCCACCTATACCGAGTGAGCGTATACTATCCTTCAAATGCAGAGGTCCCCTACCGGCGAGAAACAAATAACCAAGGATGGGAAATGTGTTTGACAAGATCGATCGAAGCATCTAACTCGAGGTCAATATATCCCAAATAGTGGCCGTATGAAGGCACTCACAGATGTCTGAACAATTCGCAATTGGCCTAGGATCATCGCCAGTTGCAAATAACTTCACAGTGGTGGACAGACCATTAAGTAAAGCAGCAACGCCGACGACATAAAGCTAAACAAAAACGTGAGGCCAACGTCCCAGTCCATGTTCTGGGATATGAAGTCCAAAGGTATGAAGTCCAAAGGTATGAATATGAGTAGGATAGTATTGAACCACGTCCCGAAAATAAAGAACTTAAATGACTCTGCGCATGACGGCTCACCCTGAGTCGCCGTCAATGAAATTGACAACGCAACGAGTGACTCGGAGAGGTTTCTACGACCTGTATGGCCACCACTGTCGAGTAGCGGTGCGAGTTCCGACAAGGATGATTGAGGGATGCGCTTCACATTGCGAATTTCGAATATTCTGCAAGAAACTACTTTTATATGTATACCAACCGTGACACACCGTCGAGGTAATAAACAGACGATGACGGAACATCCACGATGACACGACGTTGTTCTTTCAAACCAGTTTCTGCCTCTCAGATCTCAGCAGACAGGGATGTTGGAATATCGTCGTCGAGAAGACCGGTGAATGACTCCTACATCAAAGGTAGTTAGCGTGCAACTCGGACTTGCGGAAAACCATCGTTTCTGTACTGAAAAGGGTGGCGGGTCGAAAGATTCGACAACGAGCATCGGGGCTAGTTGAGAGTTCTGAGAAATGATGGACTTTGATATACTGCGAACGGGAGAAGAAATTGAAACTGGTTGTGTTTCGATAGCAGGCATGGTGACGTGCAAGTACCGAACTTCCTATGATTGAGATGCAAACGCGTTAAGTGTCGAATGCAAAAAATTCGAAATGCCGGTTTCTCATGAATGCATGTCAATTAATGTGCAGGACGGCTCGTGGCTAGTCTCCCTTGCAAAGGACAGTATGGAAAGAAGATCATTGGTCGTGATCAACAAGTTAATTATGATGAATTCGGACGTCTCGACTCTCAAGCAAACTGGACACTTGGGCCTTAGACTATGCTGACAAAGTCGGAGAAAGAACTCTGAACAACGTACATTATACATCTGATCACTAATTACTAAGCCATTGTTTTTCCTCTTCACTTTGTGTACATGATCGTGCAACCCCTCCTAAGGTAAGCTTGTACTAGTACTTGTTCTTGTCATCCTCAGCCACGTAGGGAACCTGCTGCACTACAAATGACATAGGGTCCTTGCCTGGTGAAGCTGAGACCCGAATATAGAACTTCGAAGGGTTGCCTTTCTCGTCCTTTCCCACATAGAGGTTCTTGGACTGAATATGCCCTCCTTCTCTGGTAGCCGCGTCATAGCCGGCCTCGGCAACGGCGGATTCCACGACTCCAGCTTTCATTGAGCCTACGAGCGGGTCCGTCCAGCCCTGTACCCATAAACAAACAATAAATCCTTTTGTTCTGACCTCACGGGAATGCTTAGTACTCACCACTGCGAAGTCAAACGACTGCTGTGAGTCAAGCCACAGATTGAACGCTGTGCCCCCTGTCGCGCCTGTGATGGCACCATCGCCATTGCAACAAGAGAACGTCACTGAGGAGAACGCTTTATCGCCTTCGGGTGCTTTCCAGTAGCGGCCCGAGGAAAAATAGTTGTCTACAACCGTGTAGTTGAATTGAGTAATATTCTTGAGGGAACAGTTGATCCAGTGGAACTTCTCCTTGAGGTCATCGTCTGCCCCAGGGATGATTTCTTGTACAGTCTACGAGTTGTGACGAGGGCATCATTTAATCATGTTCGGGGTTGAAGACTGAAAAAGCGTGTACATACATCTATAGTCTTTTTAAGCATGGTCAGCGGGTCCAAGATTATACTCAAGATTTCAATAATGCCATTGGACGAAGTGGGCGAATCGGACATGATAAATGGATAGAAAGTGAGGATATGTGATGCTGTGATGGATGTTGCTTTCAAAATGTATGTTGCCCTCCGCCTTTAATACATAACTGAGATGGCATACCCGGTAACCCGGAGCGTCCATGATTGATTCAACGGACAGATACAGATACCGGAGATCAAGATCGCCAGACGTGTGTCGTGGAAATCAGTAGCAAACTAGTACTAGTACCTTCATTCACGCTCAGAATCAAGCGTGTCCCATTAGCAAACATTCCTCGCAGGCGAAATCGCTCGAATGAATGTTTGGTGAATTATTTTGTCATGGAAGTTGCCAAGGCACACTTCAGTAAGCTTCAGTAGTTGTCAAACAGCAATATTTAGGTGTTGAAATCTCTTTGTCGTAAACCAGTAAGGGGGGTACAATCGTTGTACGTTGTACTACTACGTTCAGCATCGTGCGGATCACGCATACAGTGTATGGCGTTATATTTGCACATTCATTATTTGCGCGCTGCGCGTTTTGTCAATCGAGGGCTTGCGTGTTTTATTCAATAGTTTCTGCGTGTGCGCACGTGCACTGCGCGTTTTCGTCGATGACGAGCCTCCAGAGCTCCACGTTTGCGAGGATGAACCTGCAGGTGGAGTTCAACAGTCTACGATGTACTCCCTTAATAACCGTGACAATTCACCCGTTACCAGTACTGGCCAGGCCTTAAAAAGATTCGAGGCTTGGTCGCCAATGCTGCCAGTGGCAACTTTCAGACTTTCAGTTATTTTTTGTTGCTCTCAGACTCTAGTACTACATTGCCAACAATTGTATCGCGCACTTGATGCTGTGCATCGCACAAGTTATTAAAGGTCGCTTTGGAGTGTCATACATTCTGGCCATTGAGCCATTCACAAACATATAGCCCATGTACACTTGTCTCATCAGCAGAATCACACCAGTACTAGTGTTTTCCCGCTCCAAGCACGTCCCAAAGTCCTAGCGAAAGTCTCCGCTTCTTACAGCTACCTTCATATCGATAGACCAGAATCCATCGACATCATTCACCGCTTTTGTTTACTTGTGGAACTGGACAAACGAAAGTGAATCCTGTCACCTGTGTGAATATAGTTATTTTTAGAGCAAGCTAGAGCGCTAAGCGCTAAGGTTTGAACTTTGCAGAATCAACCGTTAATACGCTTCCGAAGTGTCCAATTTGAATGTAGTACGCAAGAAATAAAGAAACCCTTCAACAAAATCTCTTCACTTCGTTGACCTTGCGGGATTCTGGACCAAGTATTCACGCCATGATCCTCTCGTGTTTACATGTAAGAATCCTTGCCACTTCGCTGGCCCTTTTCTGTGCAGGAATAGTGAAAGCATCTCCAAGTTTGCCTCGCAGTGGTATGTATTATCCTAGACACTCAAACAAATCATGTATACACTCAGATTCTACCAGCATCTTCAAGACAAGTGGAATTTCCAGTGGTCGATATGCCCTCTCATCTCAACCCGTATCCTGATAAACCACGTATCACCTTCAGTTCTTCTGGGACTTTTAAACTGACCGTATTCTCGGATCTTCATTACGGCGAAAATCCCTGGGATGATTGGGGACCTCAACAGGATGTTAATAGCACACGCTTGATGCGCGGTGTGCTGGCTGCTGAGAAGCCTGACTACGTGTATGGATTTTGTTCACTTTCCTCCAAGTTGGATGTTAGTAACGACACAACATCTCCAGCGTACTTAATGGTGATTTAATCACTGGTGAAGGTGCGCTCAAATTGACTTGGGCTGATTGTTAGCCCTACTTATTTTACATAGATACATTTCGGGAGAATTCCACCACTCTTATCGACCGCATAGTGGCTCCTCTAAACGAAGCAAAGATCCCCTTCTCTTCTACATATGGGGTGAGTCTATTTTTATATGAATCGTTCGTAGAGACGTATATGACGAAAATAATGTTTGTTAGAATCATGACAATGAGGCAAACATCACACATCTTGAAGAAATACGACGGGAGCAGCTCGATAGTTATCTAAGCTACACTCGCACCGCACCACCTGGTATTGGAGGGGAAGGAGGGGAGGGCAATTATTGGGTTCCAGTATGTTATTGAAATGTGACTTTTCAATCGGGGTTATTGACTGTACATATGATTGTTTATCTGTAGGTCTACGAAAAAGCGACAGGTGCCTATCAAAGCATAGGAGCGTTCGTCGTTACTTACCTTCCTATTTTGTTTCCAGATCTGACGCCAGCTTTGATCCTGTGGTTTTTTGATTCTCGAGGTATACTCCTACCTTCTGCCAGGGAGTCTTTAGTCGAATCACTAACGTCCTTCGACCGCCAGGTGGTTGGTCCCCAGGATCCACATCTGTGCCACTACCCGACTGGGTGGACGCCTCTGTAGCAGGATGGATTGAGCGCGAGACAGCTGTAATGGAAGCTGGGTGGGATTCAGTAGAAAGGAGGGAGCGAGGAGCTTTAGCCTTCGTACATATACCTCCGTAAGTGGGTTTTATTCAATTACCATGTCCTCATTCTGAAATAAACAATGAAAGACATGCAATCGAGAGTGTGCAAAAGACGCTGAACACTACAGAAAACCCAGGACTAAATGGTGAGTGAAATCGAATATGTTTGACATCGTTCGGTTGCTCACTTTTATGGATTTTTTTCAGCCGATACTCTATCCCAGGGATCAACACAGGCCACTACTGACCCGTCATCAGCCGGAAAAGATCAACCGTTCTGGGATGCGTTGAATGCCAACGTCAAGAACCTACACGCAGTGATCTCTGGGCACGGTAAGTTCGCATATCTGCAAATTTTGTCTTGTCGCTTATCATATGGCTATGTGTGGTTTCTTCACAGATCATGGCGACGAGTGGTGCGCCCGTGAGCCTACGAAGGATGTTATATTTTGTTTTGACAAGCACTCTGGGTACGTGATCTTCACCTGACCTGTTCGGTTCAGTGCATGCTCATCATCTACTCCATCTTCTCTCATTGCATGCATGATGTCTCAGATACGGTGGCTACAGTAGCCCAGGATGGGGGCACGGTGTACGGAATATCGTGTTCCCCTCTGCAGATCCTACTAGTGGGCTTGAAACGTGGATCTGGCTCGAGGGCGGACAGACGAGGGCAAGAGTTACACTGGACGGGAACTATGGTCGATGATCTGCGATTCGGTGACCCACGTTTGCTGTATACACACTTACCTATGGGAGTTATCACAGCATCACACACGTTTGCACGCTTTTGGACAAGAGCAGTTCACGTAGATCCCAAATGATAGGTTGATGCCATGCACCCTTCAACATTAGAAATTATTATATTTTCTTAAAATGATCAAAATTAATATCCATTTGTGAATTGCAGTCCAAAGCAATGTTGCACGCTATCGGGGACTCTCCACTACAATAATTAATAGCATTGGCCAGGAGCTCAAGACTCGGCCAAGCTCTCCAATGAATTATCAGAGGCCTGCTGGACCCACATATTATGATACAGACCGCCTAGGCGTAATAATTCTTCATGAGTGCCCTGTTCCGCAACCTGGCCATCCTTAAGCACGATAATTAAATCTACGATCCAGCCATCAATATGCCTGAGCAAAAATAGAGTGTGGCTGAGATTCACCTGCTTCAACCACGGTGCGGAGTCTATGGGCAATAAATATGCTTGTCCGTGCCTTGTCCAGCAACGTGTTGTTTATACTGCGCATGAGCTCAGTTTCCGTGTGAGCATCTAGAGCTGATGTCTGAAAATTGCGGGTCAAGGAATATCCTAAATGCAAATCAGGCACATGGGAGCTTACAGCCTCATCAAAGAAAAGGATCGAAGGATCTTTAAGCAACACACGTGCAATCGCCAACCGCTGCTTTTCCCCTCCAGAAATCATCAAACCTCTCTCGCCTACCGTGGTCTTGTAGCCTTCGGGAAGACCCATGACCGTGTCATGAACGCTTGCTTTCATTGCAGCCGCTTTTACCTCGTCGTCCGTGGCATCAAGGCGGCCATACCGCACATTGTGCATAATATCAGAATGGAACAACGGCGTATCCTGTGGAACTACACCAATAGATTCCCGGAGACTCTGCACCTGGACGTCGTGAATGTCCTGGTCATCTATGAAAATCCGACCAGAAGATGGATCGTAGAAACGGTACAGGAGACGGAAGACCGTAGACTTCCCGCATCCGGATGGACCAACTATAGCCACTTTTTTACCCGCCGGAACAGTGAAGGACAAGTTGCGGAAGATGGGACGATCTGGATGATAGCCGAAGTTCACGTTCTCAAAACGAATAGAACCGCCTTTCAATGCCAGCGGTTTTGCGTTCTCTTTATCCTTTCCCAGGAAATCATGTCGGTAAAAACTTGTGACGAAGCAGCCTAGAACGTACCTTGGCGGGAGCATTGTCAGTTTGAAGATTGAACAATACTTCCATATCCAAGAGGTTTTGGCGCAGCTCGCGATAGATACTACCCAAGAAATTCAAGGGAAGTGACAGCTGGAAAATTAGTTGGTTCGCCATGACGAGGTCACCAACAGTCATGGTCCCTGATCGAGGTTTGTCTGAGGCTAAAGGTGCGTTATGAAAGCTCGGCCGAACATACCTTTCATGACTCCTTGTGCAGCAAGGAACATTGTAGCTGTTAACGCCGTGGAAAAAATTACATTCTGGCCGGAATTCAGATATGCCAAAGATGTGGTGATCTTCACGGAAGATTTTTCGTATTGTTTGAGATGTTTATCGTACTGTGCAATCTCAAATTTCTCGTTGTTGAAATGCTGCAACGGAGTTTACGCAAAAAGATGAAAACATGCAACAGGTAGATACCTTAACTGCCTCGTAATTGATGAGCGAGTCAATTGCTACGGTCGCAGCTTTATTATCCGCTTTGTTTGCATCGCGGCGAAATTGAGTTCTGAAGAAATTGAGTAAATGGGTCGGATAAGATAAATGTCACTGACCTCCATGAGGTTGTGCGAACGGTGAACCAAGTGTATGCAGCTAGAGCAGTGACAGTGATTGCGGCGAAATCCCAACCAAATTTCCAAGTCTATTTCAGTGGTGGGTAAGAAAGAAAACTGAATCGGATCTTTGCTCACAAGTATTCCGCAAACCATAGATATCTCCAGGGCAGTCGGGAAGATGCGGAAAATGATGGCCTGGAGCATGAACGTGATACCCCTGAGATGCGACATTCAAAAGTTGTATCACATTGTCGAAATGCGACATACTTGGTACCGCGGTCAATCGCACGTGTAAGTCCACCAGTTTGTCGTGCGAGATGGAACTTGAGATCCAGGTTCAAGAGATGTTCAAAGGTCTCCCTAGCAACTCTACGAACAGCTTGTTGACCAATATTGGCAAAGACAACGTTCAGTAGTTCTCCAAATAGCGTAGCTCCCGTCCGAGCAGCCCCATCTGAAAGATATGTTATAAGAAGTGGTGAATCCACATAGCTATGGACTCACATCCGAGGATGAGAGAACCTGCAACGACCCATATTGTCGAATCGGCCATTACGTCTAGGTTTAACGCGTCAATCACGGACTTGAACAGCTGTGGCACCTGAACATTTAACACCTGATGAAGTTATGTTTGGATTCAGTCACCCCCTGATTTCTTGTGCAGCACACCACACCTTGCCAGCAATCAAAAGCCCAAATCCAAAGACAACACGACCACGTGTGCCCCAGTCATCTTTCGGCCAGACATGACTCATCAGTCGTTTGACAATAATCCAATCTTTTCTTCTCTGCTCTTTCACAGTTACATTGTCGGAATCAACTGACTTCGGAGCGCTAGTGGCTGCACGCGCGTCATTCGCGTGGAGAATGGAAGACGAGGTGAAATTTGAGATGAAAGGCGTCAACTTCAAAGAGGATGGGCGTGCATACAAACTCCTCATAGGCTTTCCACTCAATCCGTGACTCGGACGTGAGATAGGCCGTAGGGAAGTGGCGGCATTGGAGAACGCTCGAAGGGTTGCTGAACGACAGACGAGCCGTGAAGTGAGAGGCGTTCCTGTCCACATGGACGAACAAATGGGCCTTGACAAGCACTGCCGCTTGTGCAGCCAAACAGTAATAAGTACTGTAATTCCGAATTCCCGAAGCTGAGTCGGCTCGGTCAGAGAAACGAGCTTGACCCAGCCTATTACATAATTTCCTAATATTGAAACCTTCTACATTTGGCCACTCAGTAGCTTGTAAGGTTTCACGTCACGCTTCTCAAGTCTAGTACAAGAATGGGTACTGGTGACTGCGCGCCTGGCCAAGCTAACTCGCCAATCTGGCCATTCATCACACTTGTTTTGCGGGCAGAGCCAAAGTTGAAAGCTGTCGGCGTTCAAGCAATAGTACACAGGGTATAGTGCCATACACCAAGTAGGTAGTTTATCGTAGTGCAACTGCTGATCGCCCGCGCAAGAACTCAGATAATGGGGAAAAACTACTTTGAAACCCAAGATCAAATCCAGCAAATGGAGATGAAGTGTACCACAGCTCGCCGCAAAACCAGATAAAAAAGTCACGCACGAAAATTCAACCAGGTAGAATGGCAACATACGAAAATTCCATGCAAGACATCAAACTTGCTGCCTCAGGCGGAGCTAGCGAAGCCCATGGCAATGGCTAACGTGGGTCGGGTTCGAGGGCTACGTCTGGTTGAAGGATCGTGCTATGATCTGGTTCATGGTCGGGGTAGTATGGTCTGATGAGTGGTTCAGGGTTCATGGATCAGTATAGGTCTGTGTCAGCAAGGAAATCTTTATATGAACGAAGCAGAACAGCCGCAACAACCTCTCCATACAACATCTCAATGTAGACCGAGACGACGCACAAACAGGAGACAAAGGGCAACGGACATCTGATAAAAGGGAGACAGCGTGCAAACAAAGCCTCGTTGGGTGCAGCCCAACTCGGCGCGTAAGCGACAGAAGTGATTCAAGTGAGACGGAAGGGATTTGATAGATTCTGGATGGGTACGCTCTTCGGGACAAAGTTTGCAGAAAGTTGGTGAGCTCCCTGTATGACGACAGATGGGCAAATCAGAAAGTGGTCATCGGGAAAGAAAAACCACGCCTGGCAGGATAATCGCTGACCACGGTGACATATGGAGCGCTAAGCTCGGCCATTAAACGATATGAGGTACGCAGAACAGCGAATAAATACGCACCTTTCCAAAGAAAGGAGACGAAGGAAACACGGACGGGGATTAGATAAATGTACATGTCACAGTTCTAGGAACGGAGAATCGTTGAAGTTCGGTCGAACGGATAGGGCGTGTAACCTAGACAGTTCTGTATTGAATCATATATGATGACCTTCTTCCGTGTAAATCCTCGCCTATGTTGCAATCGAAACCTCGATACCACAAATCTTCCGCAGTTGATGTTGCATTTCAGCGAGGAAAATATCTGGTTGTGGCTCAATACAGGAAGGAACTGGGAAATCACATAATTGACACTGAGAATAGGCAATAGCTCACTGCGTTTGCATCGAGGCTGTGGAGGATGCGGGTTTGACCGGTGTCCTCATGATTTCGCCAGTCGTCTTCCGAATGTATCGTATTGACTGCTCAGCAATTTGCTTCGTTCCTTGGATATGTATCGTTCCATCGTGGATCGAGATTGAAATATTGAGCGGAATGTATGTTGTTTTTTTGCCTCCAGCCTAGCGTAGGTCTGCAAATGGCTACAAGGTGATAGAGAAGTAAAGTGTTCCTCCTCGTTGTCCCCACTGTAAGAGAAGTACGACAACCGAGTGAAGCTGTAGGTATTCCAGTGCACTGCGGTTGTCCTTGTTAACTGCAGTGCTAGTAAAATTTTCGTTGATCCGTGACATCCGGCCGGAGAGATACCTTATTCCAGGTCAACTTGTTGCCTACAGGCGCCCGCTCGGAGGTTCTCGCACGGCCTTACATAAATAAAGCTCACGTCAAGTCACGACACCAGTGATGGTGTACCTGGATCCTCTCATTGGCTACAGACGCACGAACGTGTCCCCCAAGGATATCGGCGCTGTACACATAAACCTTACAAAGGCGGGGCGGATACGATCACCCTTCTGGGCCTGAGAATCCAGTAAACATCATCCATGCGGTACAGTATAAATGTCAATGTAGCTAGGCGGGTATCAGCTGCAGCCTTTCCCCATAATCTCAGGGACCTTATCCTCCCTAACTCTCGATGGCTACAATTCCTGACCAACAATCCAGCCATGGATCATACCATGAGAAGGAGCAGGTTACCGTAACCCTTGATGAGCGCCGCCGCGCTGCTCTCGAAGTAATCGACAATGCACCCTTCTCGTAAGTTTCACAATATCTTAAATTCTGCAAAAAATCCTATTTCACTCCTAGGTGGTTCCATGTCAAGGTTTGCTTGGTCGCTAGTGTAGGTTTCTTCACCGACGCGTAAGTTTCTATACCGTATGGTAATTACTTCCGCTCACCTCTCCCCAGCTACGATATATTTGCTATCAACATCGCCGCCACAATGTTGGGCTACGTCTATGGTCACACAAGTAAGCATCCTCCCCCTTCTCTCCGATCCTGTTGTCTTAAATTATACAAAGGTAATCAACTCAACACCAACCAATCTTTGGGTATCAAGGTAGCAACTCCTGTTGGTAACTTGGTTGGTCAACTACTTTTCGGATGGCTCGCAGATGTCGTGGGCCGCAAAAGGATGTGTCAGTCTTATTTCATCTTCAACCTATCCACCTTCATTAATCAATCTTTCATAGACGGTGTTGAGCTCATGATCATGATTGTTGCCACTTTCGCTCAGGCCCTCGCAGGCCAGGCCCCAGCAGTGAGCGTTATCGGTGTCATTGTTGTCTGGCGTTTCGTTGTAAGTGCAACCAACTTCTCCAACCACTATACCTTAACTCTCTGTCTATAGATGGGCGTTGGTGTTGGTGGTGATTACCCTCTCAGCGCAATTATTTCCTCAGAATTCGCCGCTACTCGTTCACGTGGTCGTCTCATGACTGCTGTCTTCTCTGCACAAGGATGGGGTCAATTTGGTCAGTCCTTATTTTTCTCCTCGAATCGTTTCATTAATCCATCCTGAGCCCAGCTTGCGCCATCATCGGTATCATCGTCGTCCAAGCATACAAGGATGAAACCCTCAATTCCCCTTTCCCTTGCGTCGTCCCTGTCGATCATATGTGGCGTCTCGTCATTGGTCTTGGATGCGTCCCCGGTGTTTTTGCACTTTACTTCCGTCTCACTATCCCTGAAACTCCTCGTTTTACCATGGATATCGAGCGCAATGTCGCACAGGCTACTGCAGATATCACCGACGTCATGAATCCCAAACATCACTCCACGGACGAAGATGTTGCCGTGCAGCATGTCACAGCCCCGAAGGCAACCCGCGCAGACTTTGCTGCATACTTCAGCCAGTGGAAAAACTTGAAAGTCTTGATCGGCACTTCCTACTCCTGGTTCGCTCTCGATGTAAGTCCAAATTTAGCTCTTTTGAGGTCGCAAATTAATCTTCACATCCAGATCGCTTACTACGGCCTTGGCTTAAACAGCTCCATCATCTTGACTGCAATCAACTTTGGCAGTCCCACCGGTGACAAAACCTCCCCACTTTATGTTTACCAGAACTTGTACAACACTTGTGTGGGGAATCTCATCCTCTCCGTGGCGGGCTTGATTCCAGGATATTATGCATCTTTCTTTCTTATCGATTCATGGGGCCGCAAGCCCATTCAATTGATGGGCTTCTCTGTACTCACGGTCCTTTTCATCATTATGGGTCTGTACATCTCACCACTACGATTACGTACGAGACTGACGATTACTGTGCAGGTTTCGCTTATGATAAATTGGACGCCTCTCCCTCAAGCAAGAACGCGTTTGTCTTCCTGTACTGCGTCACCAACTTCTTCCAAAATTTCGGCCCCAATACCACCACTTTCGTTATTCCTGGAGAGGCTTTCCCCACTCGTTACCGTTCGACAGCCTTCGGTATCTCTGCCGCTACTGGCAAGCTCGGCGCTATCATTTCCCAGGTCGGCTTTGCTCAGCTTATCAACATCGGCGGCACGAATGCATTCGTGCAACACATGTGAGCAGCCTGAACATTCTCGGACCCGTGTTCAGAAGCTAAATTTGATTTCATAGTATGGAGATTCTCGCTCTGTTCATGTTGACTGGTGTCTTCTCCACACTTCTCATTCCCGAGACGAAACAGAGAACGCTGGAAGATATCTCGAATGAGGAGCAGGAGGGCTATATCACAGAGGCTCCGAGAGCAGCTCGCTCATAAGTACTTGTGTGCTCGATTACATTTTTTTTATTTACTTTTTTTACTGTATATGTAGCGCGGACTATTGTCTATGCATCACACTTGGTCAATGTAGCATCAGTATGTGCATGCCGCTTATTTCAATAGGTGATTGAAACCCGCCAGAACTTACTAGCTGTGCATCCTCAGGCTTCAGCGCTCAGCATTATCTCGATCTGCGATCGGGAGCAGTGACTAGTAACAATACAAGCAAGTACCTCCAGCGGCTGGTTTCATATGCTTGCCTGATGTATGGAAAGCCGGACAGTCGCGCTCTGTTACCGCACCCGTGACATGGTCCAAAAATATTTAGTAGTCAAGTTGAGGACTCTAAACTTGACCAGCAAGCGTCTGGCCCAAGTGATTAACACAACAAAGTCAAAATTTGTTTCTCTTGTACTTCGCAGGTTCGAAACCTGCCTAACAACTTTAAGGTTTTTTTCTATCGGAACACGCCTTGCAGATTCACTCATGGACAGTTCCTCGGAGGTTCATCTCAACTTCATCCTCGCCAAAGTGGTTACCACAACGGAATCAAAATCCGTTTCTAGATCCTGGACTACGCAGGTTCGAAACCTGCCGAACAATAGGGTTTTTTTCTATCGGAACACGCCTGATTCCTCGGGGTGACTTCGCCCTGACTGAAGTGGTTACTGCAACACATGTCTCTTGGACTGTACCAGTGCAGGGCCCAGGCTCAAAACCTGCCAATGAGTTTTTTTTCCATCCGAACACCCCTTCATTGAGGATTCACTGATGGACAGTTCCTCAGAGGCTTATCTCAACTTCGCCCTGGCCAAAGTGGTCACTGCAACAGAATCGAAATCTGTCTCTTGGACTGACACTACCAGTGCAGGATCAAAACCTGCCGATGAGGTTTTTTTCTCTCAGAACACACCTTGAAGATTCACTGATAGACATTTCCTCGGAGGCTCATCCTAACTTCGCCCTGGCCACAGCGGTGACTACAACGGAATCGAAATCTGTCTCTTGGACTGACACTACCAGTGCAGGTTCAAAACCTGCCGACGAGGTTTTGCTCTCTCAAAACACACCTTGAAGATTCACTGATGGACATTTCCTCGGAGGTTCATTTCAACTTCGCCTGGCCAACGTGGTTACCACAACATAATCGAAATATGTTTGTGTCAGACTTGCGCAAGCTCGAAACCTGCCGACGACACGGTTTTTTTCTCTCGGAATACACATTGACATTCAGTCATGGATGGATTCCTCGGAGGCTCATCTCAACTGGTCTTAACCAAGTGGTTACCAAAACAGAATCAAAATCTGTTTCTCTTGCAGTCGGTTCGAAACCTGCTGACAACATTTTTGCAGTGTGTAGATCCTCAGAGCTCCGTCTTAACGAGGCCCAGTCATTGTGCCGAAACCTCCTTTTTATGTGATAGCCTGTCCATGAAATAGAATTCACCTTCACGCCTCGTGCGGATCGTCTCAGAAACATAAGGTGTATCCTGAGATGTGTACGTGCCAACCTAGATTCTCGACGGACTAACCAAAACTGTCGGGATTCACCACCAAATGAAACATTGATGGAGCTGGAGGCCAGAAGAACGCATGCAAGCTAAGGACAGAGTGAGTCTGACGATCAGGCAGATGATGTAACCTCCCCAGCCTCGCTGAAGTCTCATCGATGAACACTCCTTCGGTCGTTGGCTCTTCCAAAGCGACCGAGGATGATTCGAAAGCTAAAGGTGGGAGAATTAAAAGTGGCAGACCGAGCCATATCATTCTGATATGCGTGCGCTCCTATTTTGTGTTGATACGGGGCAGAACATACTTTCGATTGCCGCAGCAAGACCCGGGCAACTGGATGGAGATATCAATAGAGGTCAACGCGAAACTCGTTCATGCGAAGCAGGCTGAGATACGACGGACACAGCATCACCTGACCCTGTCAACCAACGGCGTCAGGTGAAGTCACTAACGAGGATCGTGCCATATCGCACGTAAAGCAACCGTGTTCAGCGTCGCTGCTTGTGAACAGACCGTGAATACTGCGCAAGTAGACCGTGCCAAAATCCAGACGAGATCAAGAAGGCTGCGGGGAAACTCGCCATGAATTACGAGCATTACCTTGCGAATCAAGCCCTGCCGCCTGTTGAAGGGACAGACAAGGCACAGTTGGCTGAGCGTCTTGGTGAATGTTGGATGTTCATAACCTTGTACGCTGAATCTACATATCAACCATGGTGATCAAACGCAGATTTATTGCAAATAAAGTCTGGGTGGGCGTAGATAGATGATCGGTGTCCTCTGCTGGTCTGGGCAGGAGCGCTGTCTGGAATGTTAGATACTTGAAACACCTCCCGGATTGCTAGTGCTGGTAAATAGCATGACAGTGTGCCGAACGGGACTGAGAAGATCAAAAGTGATTGATTTGGACCACGATCTACAGCAACAAGATACTCGTAAGCACTCTCGCTATAAGCAAGGTTCTTTAAGTTCGCCATCGCTTGCAAGTCGAGAATAAGATCGCGTGTTCAAAACAATTAAGCTCTAAGGATGGTCAATACAAAGCATAGAGCTGATGAGGGCATGAAAATTTATTGTTCAATTCGACGAGGATCTTTTGTATGACTGGAAGTCGTTCTTCATCATAGGATTTCAGCAAAGGTGGGGGCGAGATGCCTTTTGCAACCAGGGCTGACTCTAGATTGAACTGTGCGAATCAATAAGTCGCTTGAACGGAAGCATGGTCACCGAACCTGCTTCATCTTATATGCCTGGATCTGAGCCCAGCCGCCAGTTGAGGGGAACTAGGTTATGCGTGCGGAATCTGGCATTGTGCATGTAAATTCACTGGACAAGAAGACGACAGCAGAACTGACCGGTGACCGCCCGCAAGAAAGGCACCATCATGACTAAGTGTCTTCACCATCCCTATTGTAGGCCTAAAGACGTTCCAAACATGTGGGAAAATCCAGAGTTTATCCTGGCGGCGGCCAGAGTAGATATACAGTCTTGACTTCTGATGGTTTTTCTGGAACGATCATGTCAGGCGGAGTTCACTTTCACGACGAGAAAATGTACCCTGCAACTTGGAAAGCCTTGGGATCGTCAACTCATCTAGGAGTGACAAGAGAATTAGATAGCACATTAGCCTTCTATGAATGACTTTCATGAGAGTGACTGTCCGCCTTGGAATACCATGTGTATTTGGCGCACTTACACTTCACGCCACGGAGAGATTAGTCACCCAATGGACTGCGCGTATACCCCCACGCTGGAGTATTTGCGAGTCCAGGTGTTGCGGACTAGTTAGTACTGTCCGACATAGGGTACGTTACCTCAATGGACAGAAATCGGAATGAAAAAAAATACCACGTGTATTTGAAGGCGAACAATACAACTCCGAGAAGGGCCTTAAAAGAAAAGAAAAACTTCGCGCCACTGCAACAAATTCCTCATCTACATCTGAAAGGACATCTCCCCCAGCAAAACAAATGCAAAAAATAACCACCGCTCCCCTAGCTGCCATGCAACCATCAGACAATGACTGCGTCGCCAGTCAACGCAACGACAAAAACAAAACAGCCCCCAAAACCCACACGCTAAACTGCGGCAGGTCCAGGTGTCCAGTCGTTTTCGTTTATGCCGTTGACACCGACTGGCCCACGGTCAGTCGCCTTCTGAATGACCACTCCCTGGTCTGTAAGGGCGGGCTTTATATACTCGCCGATTCACCTCCGCGTTCCGACACGCACGACGCACAATACGTGCTAAGCCCTCCGCAGGTCGTTCCTGAGAGCCTGGGCATCGACAACGGCAATCGTGATAATGAAGTCGTCGCGGGCGGTAGAAAGCGGAGAAAGGAGGACCAGAGAAAACAGGAGCTCGAGGACGACGAGTACACCGAGGATGTGCAACCCACATCCATCAGGTGTCGCGGATGTCAGAAGGCCATCAGCCTTGACAAACGCTCCAGGTACTATCCTGGACTGTGGGTCAAGCACAGGAGCAAGTGCCCTAGCATCCTCGAGCTAGAGGTGAGTTAATTTATCCTACGAACGGAATGAGTAACTAACTAAATTTATAGGAAGATAAAGCGCTAACCAGGAGAAGAGACTGGTTTTTTCAGTTAAATCCAGAACCGCGCCCACCAGCCGCCTCCTCATTTGACGCGAGCGGTGAAAATTGGGAAGAGGGAGAGTCAGAAGAGGATGAGGATGAGGACGAGGACAGGGTGATGGGATTCAGCAGTAAGTCAGTCCTCGATGGGAGCAGATACTGTGATTCATCGCGAACTCTAGCGTCGAACGTGCGATTCTATAACGACTGCCGGGAAAGGGGAGAAAGGTGAAGGTGATGAGCGTACCGGTACGGCGCTACGAAGGAATTCACGGATAATTTTTTATCTTAAATAATATGGGTGAGTGTCAAAGGCGAAGATTCAGAGCGTGCTTATTAACCCTTTGCTTTGTGCACTTACTAGTATCGGACGTCCACGTCCCTTTACAAAACGTTGTAGCTTTCGTTCCAAATACAATTTCCCTTTGATGTTCTCCAGGATTTCCGTGATGAGATCACTAGACAAACGAGTAGGCGTGGGAGATGATGGTCCTTTGTGCGCAATCAAGGAGAATCAAGGTCAAGCACGGTATCATGATCGACACCTGGATATCGCCGGTTTCGAGTGCTCGGAAGTAGCCGGCACCACGCGCAGGTCTAGCTGGCATTCTTAAATTTCTTTGTCTTTGTGGTTGCTTTGTCTCTTCACCCGGACCGTACATTCCGCTCACTCCTCATTCATATGTCCACCTTCCATTCCCATCATTTGCAGATTAACGTTCACATCGCATTTCGGTTGATATATCGACAGCAGAATGCGATGTCCAGTTATCTATATCTCGATACATGGCATAGTCATTCAACAGCCCCTGCTCGGTCCCAGCACGTTAACCTCAATGTCTTCGCATTAGACGAAGTTGGGGAAACAGGCAATCCCTCATTTCGTAAATCAACCGACGGCAGTGTCGAACTGTTGTGAGATGTGCGGCCATGGCGACAACCTGGCTGACAGTTCTTCAAAGCTTCACGATCCAGTTCTTACTGTCGCGAATTCTGCACTTGATCTATCACCGCCCCCCTGTCCCTTTGACCACATCCTGCGCGCCCACGCCATATCATCGATTCCAACTCTACAACTGTCAAGTATCCCGAGCGACTTACTGCGTATGACGTCTATCAGATCTATCAGATTCCGATTGCAGTCTGTGGCGTTCCGTGACTGGGAAGATGTTGACGACAGGCCCAGCTAGGCAGTACCACGTTGTTCACGAAATGATACGGGCGTAAATTGATCCTGGATTACTGATCCCACAAAATGCAATACCTCAACAGCTCATCCGACTGAGGGTGTCGCTGTCTACAGCTAAGGGAGACCGAACGTATTCAATACAGCTATAAACTCGTTTATTATGACATTGATATCTAAGGACTGGCAACTGGAGGCGAATGCACGCGATGAGAGTGAGAGGCTAGGTAGAGAATCTATTATCTCAGTGTCTGGTGTTGCAACGACAGGACTCGTTCTTTCATCATACAGGTAGAGTAGGAATAACAAACATATAGTTTTGACATTCTGTCAAGAGGCTTTGGCCGATGGCGACACATTGCGCTCGTATTTGGTCCGACGTCAACGAGCTCGCTCCTGGTGCCCTTGCCAGCTACTGACTCCAACATGATCTTGAAGCTTTGAATCCTGCTAGCACAAGTTATAAGTGTCACCTTGTGCACGCGGCGTGCATGCGATCAAGTATAATATCCGAGTCTCACTGTATGAAAACCCTTAGCTCACTGCCTATGATCTTTTTCGCATCCCTCCCCAACCTCACCGTGAGCCACCTCTCCCTGAGTAATTTGTGAGTATACCTTCCAGAAGTCGCAACTCATCAATTGAATGATAAAAGATGTTTTCTAAATATTCTGATGGAGCGGGGTGCCATTTGCCAAAGCGTTGGTGCTGAATCCTGATTATATTTGATCGCCTCGACACTGTTCAGTTGCCAATCGGAATATGTTTACTTCTTCAGTCTTCGAGCAACGCTCACGTTTTACGCTTGACCTCGCCGCTGGCTACCACCATCCTCTAGTAGTTGGTGGTCAACCGGTGCTAGCTGGACCAGCACCCTGGTGCACGATCCATCGGCCGACGACGGCAGGTATTCCGTATCCACCCGCATATTTGCACATCGTGTCGAGTGGCGCCCTCATGACAGCAGTTCCAGAAGACTTGATCTCCTGATCTGAGACTGGGGAAGGGAGGCTGAAGTCAGTGCTTTCCAGTCGAATGGTGGTTCCTGTATACTGAGTCCGAACAGTTCACCCGACTCTCGCCAACCCTTTTGTTTGTCGAGCTCCACGAGTAAACAGAAGCAGTAAAGAGAACAAAATAAAAGAAATCGATTACGAAGGTTGCAATACAGCAAATGGCACAGGTCTAGGTCATAGGCCGCGCATAGCCTATTCAAGCCTTTTAACTATACGCGGCTCAAGGAACGGACTTTTTGCTTGGACTTGGACTTCATATTCTTTCGTCGTTCCATGGGATCAGCGAATTGTTTATTCGCACAGATCCAAACCTGAACTGGGGTGTTCCCCACGGTGACTCGGACACTGTACCTTTCTGCATTACGCAGACGGACATATTATTTTTGTTTACACTTAAATTTGCCTCCTCGCAAGTACAAGATGAAGATGAACAGGACGCTCTGTCAACAATTCTGAAGCAGCCTGGAAGAGCTAGTGCTCAGAATAAGATCAAAGTGCAGTCTGAGGTGACTGCCAGATACTGTTATGCGCGGACTTGTACTCCAACAGGACGTGGCAAGGCACAGTATATGGCATGATATACAAAGAAGCGAAGTGGTTAGGGAGGAAATTAATATCCTGGATCTCAGCCAGTATGGCGCAAATCGAGATATTGCTGCATCCGAGGAAGCCATGGGGATGTTCTGAAAAGAAGAGGCTTGTTGCGCTGGCGAGACGGTGGTGGATAGTATCATAGGCCTTCCGGTGAGAACAGTAACAATACTCTCGCCTTTCCACCAACAGCCGCTCGTGCATGCGGTGGTGGAGTGCTGAGAAACCATGCAATCATAGCGGAAGAGTTCAACAGATCAAAAAACTGTAGGACTTGGCAGATGAACAGGACTGAATGGTTGGAACTTCGTGAGAGTACCTGCGGTACCCCACGCACTGTCTCCTGTTACGATGCAAAGAGGCCATGAGTATTTTAATTATTGTTCGAAGTGCTCAAGCGAAAAAGGGATTACGTTCATGACAACTTGTTCGTTTCCGAAGCAGCTAATAAATTTCTTTCACACTTGTATTTCATCTCATTCCAAAGCCCTCCCCAGCAATGCTACGACGTGTCCTAGACGACGTAAAGCCTATTTCTGTGTCAGCGCAGTTGGTGAAGAGGACTCACTGAACAATGCTCATCCACAAAAGTGATGTATTTGTTCGCATTAAGGGAGGTATGATATTCTTTTGGGTGGCTCCATGTTCGTTGAAGGGCTACATGGCATGTCAACCACACTTAACATCGAGTCTGAGGAGGAAAGTTGAGTCACGTGGTAGCTCACAGAGGATCCGGGCCGCATTGTGGAGTACCAGTAAGCTGATGTTCTCAACGTCACACGCAGGATCTTCAAGTTGCCATTGTAAAGGCTAGAACTCCTAGTTATGGCTCGTACCTCGTCGTTGCTGGTGTCGGCGACTCCAAGTGTCATCGCACCAGCAGACGTTACCATCGGCCATGTGTACGCTTTTATCCTTTCGTAGTTGCTCGCTACTAAACCGCTCTGCAGGCAACTTCGAGATTTAATCATATGTCCACGCGAGGCTGGCATCGTCAATTACGTTCATAAGAACTCCATTATTGAGCATGACCTTCACGCTCCAGACCTGGTGCGTTTTCATTTATCCTTGCCTTTATGTGATGTAAGGTTCGCAGGACGATTCTCATTCGTGGCTCCTAGGCACCAAAACCCTTAGCCGATCTCACATTTATCCCAAACACACTTTCTTCGCTAAACCTTTCTGATTCCCCGCACACACTTCTCGCAGCAGGTGGTCAGGACACTGAGATCCACCTCTCACTTCACAGTCCATCACGTACCCGTGCGCTCTGGCAGTTCTCCCGCAGGCTCAATGGAAGCATCAACAATTCCGTCCTCCTTGCACGCGCATTCAATAGTTCTCACGAACCACGGCTCGTCGTAAGTAATAATGACTGGACAGTTCGCCTCTACGACGTACCCCTCCGAGTCCGTTGGGCACAGGACCTTAGGTGTTGTGGGACCCTCACACTCGAAGAGCCTGTGAATCATTGTACGTTATCATCTCCCGTGTGAGGAATTAACTCAACCCTGCGGATATGTACAGCCTCTATCTCGCCCGACGGACGCACCTTACTCTCAGTCGGAGACTCTCCTCGGATCTACCTTCACTCCCTTTCAGGCAACGATCAGCTTACCTTCAATCGCGTCACAACATTAGAGATCCCGTCCGCCATCTCCATCCATCCTAACTCTCTCGTAGCGTCCTTTAGCACCGCATGGAGCGCTGACGGCCTTAAGTTCGCTGTTGCTTGTCAAGAAGGAGTCATCGCGATCTGGGACGTGCGGAGCACAAAGCCGTTAAAGGTGCTGCATACGAGTCGTGAGAGGGGCGGTGGTGACAGCGAGTGGATGAGTGATGACCCGTGGGACTGGACACGCAGAACCTCACGTGCGCCAGGATGGGGCGCGCGAAGCGTCAAGTTCGGGTGTGGCGGAGTTGGCGGGCGGACAGGACACGAGGTGATGACGTATACTGAGGTGTGCATGAGTTCGGAGTATTTTATACTCAAGGTGATCATGATAATTTATACAGCACACTAACCTCCTACACGTTCTCGACGCTCGAACATTCGAAACTGAAGAAATCATCCGAGTGCCCAACATCTCTTGCAGCCAAACTCCTCCTGCTCATACACCCGCCCCTCCCTCACTTAGACATTCAGGAGGCCGACTGAGTGCACGTGCCGCACGCCGCGATGATAGCATGTTCGTGATACCTCAGCGCGGTGCACCGCCCCGGACGTCATGGATGAACGCATCGCCCTCTGGGATGTCAGATCGGATAGGTGGCAGTGATGAGGGCGATACCATGGACCTTGATGAGCTCGAGGTGGACTGCTTGTCACGTGGGGGCTCGCCACCTCCAATGAACTCGTACCGCCCCTCAAGCCCGTATCGGCCCGTCAGCCCATCGCCTCTCTCTTCCCAAACATACCGTCCCGCAAGTCCGCCGTATCGCCCTGCAACCCCTCCGTACCACCCTATGATACCTTCATTCCACCCCTATCGGCGCACTCCGCGACGAACGCATGGGGAGGAAGGAGAAGTCGAACGTGCAGGAACGGTGGCAGAGCATGAAGATGTGGATATTGCAGGGACGTGCTTCGACCCGACAGGAGGTTTCCTGTATGTTGCGACGACGGCTGGTGTTGCTGAGTGGGCCGTGCGCGGTTCAGAAAAACGTTGGTGGGGGAGTGGACAGTGGGCTTAGGGCCCCGTTTGTGCCTCCCCTCATATGTTTCAATGCACACGTATGTCTTTTCACGATTTTCGGACGTGTTACAAATACTTTTCTGCGGGGCTGACCATATGTACTCTTGTACTCAAGCGGTTTGATCTACTGCTCTGTTTTGGTTTCTCACTGGTCATATTGTCGTCTTACTATCCCTTCTTCGTTATCGTCTTCTCATGCTCACTTTCTCACATCGTGCTTTCTCATGTCTGACCGTGCTCATCTCATGTACCGTACTAGTTGCATTTCTATATTCCGTTTCTGATGTTTGTATACGTACACACTCACGAACTTGATACCAACCACGCTAGTGAATTTATGATGTATCCATTTCTGCTGTGTATTGCTCTTTCGTTCTATCGTTGGGGCTATTCTGCGGTAGAATTTTCTGCTATGGGACAAGTCTTAAGCTACGGTCTTTGTCCCGAAAGTGGATGCGGCACAGCCATCATGCACCGTGCTATGGGCCTTTGGCCCAGACCGTTGTGTCCGACCAACTGACACGGATCATGTACTCAATCGAAACCCCATTTTATTGACGCTCTCTCGAGTTCCGTCAGACGTCCCATGAGAATATTCACAGGCAACCAATGATATGACATGCAATTGGTCCCTTGCGAGATTCTCGCAAAATGCTTCAATTGGATCCTACCCACTGGCGCGCGCTCGACCTATGTGAGAGAGCTTCAAGTAAGCAATGGAACAGGGACTACTGATCCCGTTCTGCTACTAGGGTACTGCGAATACTACACGGTAAAAACAGCCATGACAACCAGTTACGGTACCGCCAATTCTAGCTCTCTGAAGGGAACCTGTTGTGTGTTGATGAGTGGCTTATCTACAACATGTCATGCGTGCGGTGTGGATATACTTCAAGGCCCCTGGCTCCTGATCTCTATGCCTGCTTCGCTCTGACCCCAATTGCGCTACGCCTCACGCTATCCCCCACGCCGTGCTCCTAACCTTGTGCTGTGCTCCCGGGGAATAGAGTTAGAGTTCAGGCGATCTTACTCCGCGATGCGGTACAGAACTCATTCTAAACGGATCGACCTTCAATCCTAACTGCGGACGTTGGAGTGGGGAACCCATAGGCTTGGGGCGGAGTAGCAGCGTAGTTTCGCCAGCCACTCAGTGTTCTTCGGGCTTTCGGTCGTAGCGTAGGCCTTGCTCGTGACACGCAGTCGCGGATACACCACTCCAACGTCTTATCTCAGTATCTGGTTATGACTTTGGCTGAATCGTGCATCCGAATCTTTTGATCCAGTCGTTGAATTTTCCAAAACGTGGGTGTCCGTAGTACGTCACATTATCTCCATCGATTTAAGTTGGCATGAAATAAGTCCTACGAAGATATGATAAACAGATATAGCCAGTTTGAAGAGATTTAGGGGCCCGGGCCCCGTGCTGCACTGCACTAAAGTTTCACGGATATGATACCGATACGCTTTTACGGCCGGTGGCATGATGGATGTACGACATGTACGTAGCAACCATATCTCCCGGCACCTTTGAGTTATCCTTTTGCCAAAGACGACCAGCAGGCCAAGATGGGTGGGACGTACTTCTGCGATCAGGCTTAGCTAGATCACTTGTGGAACAATAATTATGTAGTTTCATCGAAACATTACGACCTGGACAGTCCGGATAATTTGCAAATTCCGCGGACTTCCGCTTGAACTCTAGCACGTAGGTTTCCGCGTACATGTTCGCGTGCAATTGTCGATGGGTGCTGCCAGTGACAGTGCTGAAGTTGTGGCGACTGCGGTGTCGGGACGTTCACGTCAGAATATTAGGATGCGCGAGCGATCCATCTATAGCAAACCGTGGACGTTCTGAACGACGAATTTTTAGTTCTGGAAGGTCGAACTTCTCAGAACTGAAGCTCCTCGGCCGACCGTGATATGCGCTTGAGCGACCCGACCAGGGGCTAGACCAGCTGGACCTACATCAGATCGGATGATTCATACACGCGCACCAGGCGCTTAGACAACGCTTAGAGGACATCAAATTTGCAATGTTCGCAGATTGCAATGGAAGGCCACTGCATTCAGAAGGTGCGCATCTCATCGCTGCCAGGATACCGTCTGGACTGCCTCTATTATTCGAGAACATCTGTTACGGAGAAATATTGGACCCACAGAGTTTAACGTTCAACCGTTCTACCAATCCGAAAAGTGACGCAAAGAGTCGGCTAATTTCCCTTTGTAGCGGTGCTGCGGGCTGTACATAGAACTATTAATTAGATTCCGGAATCCATGGATCGAGCAACTATTGACACGTACATACCGCCGCGGTGTCGCCTTCTTAGAGTTCAGAAGTTATACTAGTGGAGATTCGCGAACACATGGATATGGAGTCGTTAGTCAAACGACATTGGAAACAGGGTCGGTGAGGTAACGGCGGCGATGGCTATGAGGCGTATATGGAATGGTCAAACAATATACCAAGGCTCAGCGGCCCTCCTTGGACGCTGACTGACATTCAAGTTGGACTCTGTCCGCGGCATTGCTGAGTCCTGACAATGACAGTCTAAGCTTAGTAAGCGAATCAAGCCTCTCGACCAATCAGATGCTTAGTCAGGTTCAGTTAGCCAAGTTCTTCATCATGAGCACCGACGAAACGACAACAGTAGTGGCAAAACCAAAGCCAGTAAAAAAGCTCAAGCCTGCGCGGAAGCAAGTGAAAGCGGGAGATGTGGAAAGAAAGGAGACACCTCAGACGGGGAAGGAATATAGTAAGTGTCAATGATGTTTGTCACCGAGGACTCTACGAGCGTAATTACAGATATCTGGTACAACAAATGGGCTGGAGGTGACCGGGAAGACAACTACTCCAAGTGAGTTTAATGCGTATTTATCTCTCAGTTCAATGCCTGACTCTGTTATAGCAAAGTAAAATCGCAAACTCGGTGCAACATCAAGAAGGACTCAGGCCTGACTCGAGCGAACACGACTGGTATTCGTTATTGTTGTCTGTTCTTTGCTCGTGGGTGCTGTCCGTATGGATGGGAGTGCGACTACCTTCACACTCTTCCCGACCCTGATAACGCATTACCTGATTCGAGTAAAGATTGTTTTGCTCGAGACAAATTCTCGGACTACAGAGATGACATGGGTGGTGTTGGTAGTTTCAACCGACAAAATCGAACGCTTTACGTCGGTCGAATCAAGGAGACCGGCCCAGGTCCGGAGACAGAAGATATTGTTACAAGACACTTCAAAGAGTGGGGCGAAATTGAACGCAGTACGTTATTAGAAGCTTCTCAAGAAACGGTATCTAAAATGCGTCCCCTTCTCCTGCAGTCCGCGTGCTACAGTACCGTAGCGTCGCGTTCGTGACTTATGTGTCGGAGTTCGGTGCACAGTTTGCCAAAGAGGCCATGGCGTGCCAATCCCTTGACAATGATGAAATCTTGAACGTTCGATGGGCCACCGAGGATCCCAATCCGGTGCAGAAGGTGGCGGAAAAGCGACGGCTGGAGGAGATCGGGCAGGAAGCTATCAAGGCGCGGATGGACCCTCGTATTGTTGATGCCATGCGTGCCGTCCGTGCATTAGAGGATGGGGATATAGTGGACGACGAAGGAGAAGTGGTGGAGGACCAGGAATCTGGCGAGACTGGCGACCCAGAGCCAAAACGGCGGCGGATTGAGCTGCCACCGCCACAAGAAGCGATGTCAGAGCCACCACCTCAGCCCCTTGGTCTGCTGTCTGCTGATACAATGGAAGGTCTCAAGTACTTCGCCGAAATAAGGAGGCGGAACGGCGTCTCGTTAGCTGTCGTAAGTCCAAAGATAATACCTCCGAAACCATTGATTTCAGGGCTGGGAGTGGCGGACTACGGGAGTGACGAGGAAGATTGAGAGTTTGTTCAGTTTTCGTTTGTACCAATCGGTAACTAGACTGATTTCCGGACCTGGCCAACTGTCCTCAATCCAGTCATTTCCACACGCTAGAACCGCATCAGGATCTTCTAACTGATAGCCCTCGAGCGTGATGAACGCTCCGACGACTACCCATCTCTGCCTAAATATGTAATTTGTAACTACTATTGGGATAAGAGTCTTCCTTTGCTCCATTAGTTGGCACACTAGAAAATGCAAAGACGTTATGTGGACGTTATGCAAATATAATGAAACCCCATATAAACCCGTGTGCATAGACTCGATCATCGTCCCCGATCGCTGCATGAGATGAAGTCATTCGCAAAGCAGATCCGGGCTTGGACTGCCTCTTCTCGCGCCCCCTGGTGTGGCTGTCAGGTACCTTGGCCAAGTTGATGACTTCGAAAACTCCACAAACCACGAGGATCAAATTATATCCCCAAACCTCATGGCAATTGGCCACCTTACGTCTATCACTGAAGCTCTGCGCCCATGAATGCCAGTGGTAGCCCACACCTTGGGCCATGTGTGATAAAGTCCTGGATCTATATTTGACCAATCTCCACATTATGCCAGTGCATCGGAAAACTTCGGAAATGAGATTCCTTCTCATGGCCGTACCAAGTGTGGGCAAAGCGAGCTATCAGGCCGAATCTGCGTTTATGAACGTCGGTAATCGCTTGGGCTAGTGACCAGAACGAAGACAATAGACCAGAAGATCTCGCGTGATCATTCATTTACATAAAGATCAAGTAGTCGGCGAGTGGGTTAAGTCCCGTTCGACTTTTGCAAACCGATGGCAAGGGGTTCAGGTGGACGGATGTCCGATTGCGGCAAATTCCTCGACCTGCCAAACCGACATTTCGAGCAGCTTAGAGACGGATACTACGTGTTTATTCAGCGAGGATAGGCCTAACCACAAGTGAAACGGGGATCTGCGTGATGGGATTATGCAGAACCCGAACGCGAAGAAAGCCTCGGTCAACTATGAGTATTCCGTTGCGGGGAAAACTGCTGTAGTCAGGTCAAGCCAAACGTAATAGTTCTTGTTACAAAACGAGAACTTCCCCTTCTAAGGCCATTGCAATATGGAAGTGTACCCCGATTTTTGGGAAATAGGCTGTGATGTCCTTGTCCCGCCGAATTCATCCGACCTGTGATCATATATTATGTAGTTGTGTGGGTTCGTTGGCAAGCGTGAATTTGAATCGTGAAACAGAAATAGACGCTATGCATGCCTGTGCATGCAGGGGTGAGGAACATGTGAGAGTGCAGCGCCACGTACACGTTGCAAAGTCGCGGCAATATGCGACTACTTTGGGTATCGTTTGGCGTTGCTTCGGCGGCTGATTTGAGCGCTCAACAAAGAACTATTCTAAAGCAAATCATAAGTGTGCCCTGCCACTGTCTGATTTTCCACCCACGTAACATTAAACTGGAAATAAATCCGGGGGCTGTGAGATGGCAGTATACTTAGATATCGATTTTCCACTATCATCGGAGAGAAGGCATGGCACGGGCCATGCTGCGGCAATGCAGCAATGACAGAATAAGAAAGGCGGTGTTCTCCTTGTAATACCACGAGGGTTAATAATCCGATGAACTGTGCTTATACAAGGTGTTCGTCGTTACGCATTGGTGCTGCTTGAGGGTGATTTTCATGATCTTGAAATGTGGCAGGCGAAGAGTCCTAGACTAGATTTCGTGGTTGGCCTATGTGAAATTGTGGATGGGTATAGTGGCTGTGTTACCGTTTTCCTCCCTCAAACTCCCAATCATCTACTCTGAATTTCTCTTCAGAAAGGCACAGCCGTTTGGCTAGGTTGACTGGCTCATGACATGTTCGAGAGTATGAGGCTATCCAGGGAAATTCCATGTAGACATTCAAGGCGCCTTTGGGCCGTTCATTTCTCCCACTCGCGATGGTGATTGAACCCGCATAACTTGTGGGTTACAACCAAGCTACAAGTGCGATGGCACGAAAGAAGTCAAGTTTGGCATTTTCCGAATTGTACGACTGCGCTGAGTATTTCGGTACCTAGACGGATGGCCAGATCTGTCAGATCTTAACACATCTCGCCAGAACCTTGTGAAGGCAGGCGTCTTGGGCGTCTCTCAAGATTTTGCCGAAGTTTGGTGAGATTCCTATAGTTTCCTTGGGCGCTGTTCCAAAAAGGACCATTTGCGGGGGGGCTGAGTCCCTATATAATCGCCAGTTATCTTGCTCTGTAGTCTAATACCCGTTCACCACTACAATGTCCTCTACCAACAACAATCCCTCTCGTCGTATGCAGGCGACATCGGTCCCTCACATTCATATAGAGTCACCTTCTGGGTCTGATCAAATGAGGCGCGCTCCCGCACAGTACGTTCGTTTCCATACTTTCTGTCATTGACTCTCGACTCATACGCCAGCTCGAATAGACTTGACACTGGCTCCTTTCCATACGCAATGTATAATCAGGATCTGTCATTTATGTCTTCTTCTACCCTCTTCTCTAACGAAGGATGTAAGTTGGTGCACGTCGTTTGTCTATGCTCAAACTGAACATGTTTCCAGCCGAATTTCATAATCCTCAATTCTCACCAGTTAGAGGATTTGAGCCCTGACGATTTGTACCTTGAGCAACTTTTCAACGAAACTCAGCCAGTCGCAAGACTTTTTTTACCCGGAGTCATACCTAACTGGCCCTGAATCGTTTGCACCGTCTCCTTGATACCTTTCAGGTGATCCCACCTTCTCCACCACCACAGACAATGTTACGGACTACAATCTATAACATGCGCCTTATACCTGTATATACGCCATCGCCCTCCTCATCCTACGCCACACTCTCCCCCAGCCCCAGTCATGAGTCTCCTTCATCTCCATGGTCTGATAATACTACTTCCTTCCGAGGGTAGCATGTCTCCTATTGATCCCGCAGTCTGTGCCTTTCGCGTCGAGGGAGCTCAGCTTCTCTCCGACACCACCATTCCCCGAGCGATCCTACATTTTATCTTCAGCCCCCGGCTACCGGCACTAGGCACGTTCGCTCGCGTTCAGAGTCCAGCATGACGTCGTCCTGTCGCGAGTCAAGCGATGCTTGATGCCAATCAACGACGTCGACGCCACGAAGCTACCCATATGTGCGAAGAGTGTGGGCAAACCTTTACAGCTGTATTTAGCTTAAAGCGTAAGTTCTATATGCCAAACTACCTCCTTTTACAGTATCGCTGAGATAAATTCAATAGGTCATAGGCAGTCTCACACCGGTGTTAAACCCTTCGCCTGCAATGTTCCGGGCTGTAATCAGGCGTTCTTCAATCAGAGCGACTGCAGACGTCACGAACGGAGCAGGAAGCGTCACAAGGGTCTCCCCTTCTCCGACTCACCTTAATCCTGGTGTTATACTGCAACCCCTCCACTTGGGTCTGCCAAACACACCGGTCGTTGTATACGTCACGTCGGAACTGGACACTCCCTTGTGCGCATTCGCGTCTTGGATATGCGGAAACGATAGCCACACACTCCATCTTGTCCTGCCTTGTTCCCCACCATGTCAATCTTCAAATTCGACATCCTCAATATTTCTTCTCATTTCAACTATAGATACCATTGGCCCTACATACCCTAATTTTTTGTGCCGTTCACTTTATTTTGGCGTCGTTCTGGCGTCCTCCCCATTCGTACAATAAACTTTTTTTGCCCTTTCGGTCCCGAATTCACTGCCAATTGTTGCCAATAATTATCGTGTCATTTTTACTGTGTACCTGAGCCTCAAGTTGCTATGCGTTGTCATTGCTGGCCTTGTCAACGCAATGTCCTTATTGTCTTTCCCCCTCGTTGTTTTACTATGTAGCCTCCTTGGTGATAATCTAAGATTGTTTAGTCGTGCCCGCAACCGCCAACGCCGAGTCTGCTAAATAATTACCTCCTACATGCCACAAACCAGCCAAATGATTGGTTTGGTATAAATGAATCTCGTATGGGGACGTAATTGGAAAGTCGTAAGAAGAATTCATGGTACTCCATAGCAACGTTCAGGGACTGACAAGTACACACACTGTACAGCACCGAGGAACTCAGTACACGGTTATCATATTGAAGATGCCGAGTTTAATCCCTGGCGTTTATGATCAAGATCATGGATACGTACGCACATTATGATCAGCTCCCCACGGTCGCCCGTTGCTCAGCGCTCAGGCGTCAGGTAACACTCCTATGCTGCACAGCAGATCAATAGCGGACTCAATGACACGATAACACATGTCGGAGGCTATAGAACCGAGTTGCACCCAAGCTCGAGAGCGCTTGAGATGTGTTTCATCATATGTCAGAGTTGACAACGACGTGTCTGTTGCGTGCCCGTCTGCCTCCGCGGATCACCCCACCCCACGCACGCCGTGTAAGAGACACTTGTTGATTAACCGATGCGGCGTTACATTTCATCCGTTAGTTGCAAGCCCGAAGTTATAAAAATGTTCCGATTGCACTGGGGCTCGTGATCCGTTCGACATGTCAGAGTTGACATATCCGTGATAGTTCAGTATTGGCCCCCGCGGCTTCGTCCTCACATAACGTATGATGGGCGACCTTAGGTAACCACATCTATACATTACCGCAGCTGAAGCTCGTTAGATCCTGCAAAAGGAAAGAATTGTCGTGTGATTCAATGGCGTCAGGTTCAGTTAGTATCGACCCGCCACACGACCGGGGACCTTGCCGTAGTAGATTCATAACAGTATGCATTTATCGCGAATGGCCAGAGAAGCCGCCACACACTAGGAAAGATAACGTTTTAAGTCCACGGACATCAGGGGATTTGTAGCCGCTGCTAAACGTTGCACAGCTGAACTGTAAAAAAGATGATATTCCCTTGGCGCACTAAAGATATTTGTTATAGCCCGTCTGGGAGACAATAGGGCCCAAACTGGGTGATTTGTTGCCTACTGACGGCAGGAGAGTGCCATCCATCTTGCAAGGCACAAGTGACTAAATGAAGTAGATTGAAGTTCAAGCGTGTTAGAAAATTTCATGGCATGGATTCACAGATACCACATACACTTCAGAACGACAAGCTTTCAATTTACATGGCAATATAGCCATACTTCCTTGCATGAGGCTAAGCAGTACCTTGCGTGTAAGTGACAGTCAGACAAGACGTATTGGAAGACTCACGGAAACCAGGACGATGTTGTCTTCACCGATCATAGCCGCCTCCCAGTCGTGAGATGTATCACTCGGCATCACCTCAACAGTCGCAACACGGCCAGGAAGATACGTGTTGACTTCTTCAGCAAAGGCAGAACACCGCGAATTCAGTGACTGTGGCATTCCTAAGCGTTTCCACAGAAGTTTTGGTTCCGTTGTTTGTTCATTTCGAACATCCCTCCTCGCAGCGTACTTGTTGAAATCATACACTCTTGCAGAATTTCCTTTTTTCCATGGCAGAAGTTGGATGAATTTCATGCCGTGGACGTAGCAAACCCAGACTTCGGACGGGCTGCGAAGGAGCATATAAGAGCCATTTGGACCCCACTGCATCCATGGGACAATACGTTTTCGTATATTGTGAGACAATTCAACCTGAGCCACGATGGTGGATAAGGGGACGATTAGCACAGTGCACTCTTCGGTGGAATTGCTTTCGGGGGAGAGCCGCATGGTGATGGCGAAGATGCGGTCACTGCGAGCGAAGAAGAAGGGAGTTTGAACGGTTTGAGATGGGGACCATCCTGGAGTCGGCTCCGATCGAATCAACATGTCTAGAACGTCGGCCTTCATTTTTGGATACTCCAGGCCGCAAATGTAGCTGACATCTTTATATTCCTCCGACTCATTGCCGAAGCTGTCGATACTGAGGATGTCCAGACGGGGGGGCGTTTCGTCACTTTCCACGATGCCGACCAAAATTAGGTCTTCTGTGACGAAAGAAAAAGATCGAAGGTCTGTGTCTCGAATGTACTTTGAACGGTTCTCAATAATCAACCTGTAGCAGTAAGCGTGGAAGACGTACGAGCTTCTGCTGACCCGATTTCCAGTCCCAGACAACTAACCGAGAGTTGGGATCGTCCCCACGATCTTGACACAGTACTGCAATGCGGGGACCACAAACTTGAATGAGGAATCTGAGTTCCTCATGCATGTCTGATAGCAAGTGCGTCACAAAGGGCACGGCAGTCATTGGATGATGCTCGCCGGTCATTAAGGTTCTCAGGTGTACGTTGCATGTCCGGTTCGGGCTGCGCCATTTAGTATCAGGTATACTTCTGAAAAATAGATGCATCAGAACGTACATGGAACCTACTACTTCCAAAGCGACAATCAAGTCCTGAGATGTATCGACGGTAAAATCTCGGATCTCAAATCCAAAATCATTGACAATCCATTCCCGCTCGGGAATGTCTTTAATTTTGCAGGGAAGTTGTACGCAAGCAAGCCCTGACCGTGACTGCATAGTTTGACACAACACTCCCCCGGACAGTTCCCAAGCATGACCACCCTGCATATCTATGAATTTGGAGTCCGGAAAAGATAAGTTGTTCCAAGCCTGTTGGTACTGTCGACAGGCACGAAGGCGGCCAGCAGTATCAAGATTACAGTGGCGTCCATTCTCGAACCGTCCAAAAAACAACTCGGCTTTGTAGAGAAGTTGCGCGTTGGTGATGATGACTGAACGAAACAATTGGCATACCTGGAATTCAACGTGAGTAGCAGATTTGAGTAGTATACGATGTGTGCATATACGGTACATACTTGCTTGCATCTCAGAAGAGATACTATATCGAGTTCATCGAAAACTATAGCGATCAACTCGTTCGGGAGACTGAATGCTGCCTCGACGTTTCCATGCCGGTCGGTGTCCATGACCTAGGCTGAAGTCAACCCTTTTGCCACTGAGGTTGAGTTTTGTGTGAGTGGCACTATGTAATTGAACGAGAAGTTTTGTATGAGGCGGTTCTTGGATGTGCAAAGAAACACAATTTGTGGCACTCACCAGTGCCAGACTGTGCTGGAAAGATTAATCGCCAGGGACTATGGATGACAGCACAATGTCTCCTAAGTCACGTACGGTGATACAATCAGTAATCTCATCATCGGACATTTGGGTTCAACACCGTTCCCACGGTCTCCGACTCCCACGGAGTGTGCATACTCCTAAGTCCTTCCAGACCGCGAAGCTTTTTTTTAGTGACTTACTCTGTAAGGCCCATATCACTCTTGGAGTCAGCCAGGACGGATCGACTCGGATCACATGCGTGTATAGAGTAAGTACATTTTACACTTGGGGTAAAACTAGTCGAAGCTTGAGTGCAAAACCGTACGAATCACAACCACCCTGATATCAAAAGAACAATTGACCTACCAGTGTTCGTGGTATTACAGGTAGAATAGTACACATGATGCCGAAGACAGCCCGGAATTTTTCTGCAACCTTCCCATAGAACATACTTGACAGTTATCGATCTGTACCGCCTACACCTGACTCCATAAAGAAGCAGAAGATGGGCCTATCGTGAATCGCAGGCAACATGACATGTGTCATTCCGTGCGAGAACAAATGTGAGAACATCTGCAGGCTCAGGGGGGAGTGACTAATAATTGAGCTCGTTGGTTGAGAGCCGATAATAAATGCACACCACTATTAAAATATCAGCATAAAAAAAGGAGATGATAGCAAACTCACGCAGAAGTACATCATCTGCATCCCTGGATCACGGAATAAACGGTGACTAGCGTGATCGGGGAAGTGAGGACAGTGTATCCCACAGCAGCTGCACACACTGCATGGGGAACATCCAGTGTTCCTCCTGGAATATGACAAAGAAGGACCACGCCTACGCAGCCAGAAGCTATTGTCGTGGGGAGGCCAACTGTGAGGAGAGCCAAGTATACTCGGGATGTCACCGGTGGCTGGGATGCGGCAAATGATATCATGATGGGGAGCAGCAACCCATTGACGATGGCACCTCCCACTGCACCAACTTTGGCGGTGGAATGTATGGACACGTAGAACCCACTCATGTAGGGTTGAAGAATACCGTGCCCAATAATCATGCAACTGAATGTTCCAACAGCCCCGAATCCAGCGCACAAGATCAGAGCGAATATAACCCTGCGCAAAGAAAAAGGGACGCGTTGGTGAGGCGATCTGTCACCCGAAGTACTATCAATTCCTAATCTATTTTGAAGTTCAATGTCCAGAGGTTTGACGTTGTGACATGTAGAGGGTATCGAAGACATCAGGTGTCTGGGTGATCTATCGGATGATGGAGGGCAATGATCTAAATTCTGTGGAGCTTTATACTCGTCGAAAATCGGAACCTCACGAGTCATCGGCAAGCCCAGCCACCCCTTCATAAGAGAGGGCTGACTTTTAGTGTTCAACTTCCTAGCAGAGCAACAGTGGCCATATATGAAAACGGTCCCGAGCCATGGCGATGATGCAGGATGCAGTGATGCAGTCAAAGCTGTAGACTCCTTTCAGGCAAAAAATATCTCTGCTGAGTCGTACTGTCGGTGCCGAACCACAATCGAGGGGAGGCCTTTCTACAGGAATACAGCATTTATCGAGGTACAAGGCACGCGGCCCATGTCAAGCCGCATCTGGAATCCAGTGAGGGAGCTGAAGCCGACTCAGGACTGCAAGTCTATCGGCACATGGTCTCCCCTATCATACAGACCAGATACGTAGAAGGATATTCGTTGCTTTCGGTGGTACGTCGTCAAGCGCCGTTCCGTGCATATTCGGAACCGTATGTCCTATAGGAAGTATCGGCACAAGTTAAACCATATCACAGCTCGACCGTCATCAGCTTGTCGTGGCCTAGAAGACAGCCCAACTCGGTTGACTTGAAACTTGAAGGTCGATATGAACCGGCGGAAGGCGGTCATGAAAAGACTCCGTGATCATGATACTGCGGAGGCTAAATCTAAAGCAAATGAGGGTTGTATGAAATTGAATCAGAAACATACGAAGACAAGGCGGAGTAGAATTGCGGAGCTTGTCAGTGTCTAAACCACGTAGGAAAGCCCTCAGATCGAGTTCCGGATAGGACTTTAAGCGGAGGGATTTAGTGTGTATCTTCACCGGGCGGTAGCGCGACTGTTCCAGGTCTATGGCAACACAAGTTCGTCACGAACGCAGTAAATTTAGTTGTAGTGATATCATCGATACGGCGCCTGGATCTTGACAACTTGTTATGCCAAAATACGAGATTCGAAAGAGAAACCATGGTCTTACAGACTGAATAGTCTGCAAAATTCCTGATCACTCCGTCCATTATAATGATCATAAGTAGCGTCAAGATTGAAATTAATGAAATTCGGATGGGGTCTTGTGCGCGCGCACGCGGCCGGCGCCGGTTGTTTGCCTACAGCTTCTGAGCCAAACATCCATCTATGAACCAAATCTAAAAATTCCAACGTAACATAGCTCTTCTAGTGCACTATGGAGCTCCACTCTCATTTTCGCTGATAAGCAAGTCAATTGTCGGAACAGCAATGGCTAGAACGAGGTCTACTACCATGAATACCTCGTGCCCGATCACCGAGTTCTCCAGATTGAGCATGTAACCCAAGAAGAAGATTACATTAACGTCGCGGTATTTCTCCCCCTTCGTTCAAGTTCCGTTTCGAATTTAAAGGAATTGGTGGGATTTCGGAGAATGCGGGCTTTACTGAACTCTATATAACCCGAGTCTGTCCAACTTCATAAATACCTTGAAGTTGGCGACAAGGACGACCGCTCAATATGCCTGCATCCAGCATAGAACAGACTTTCCTCGCCCAATTAACACAGCAGGGCTTTCACATGAGATCCTTTCGGCAACGAAGACTAGGCGCTCATCCGGTACGCATTGTGTCGATAATATAACTGTTTACGACAGCACTGACAACACTTTTTTTTAGGTTTTTGAAATCTCGCTAGCAGGCGGTCAAACCGTCTTGATGTGGCTGCGACCCACCTCTTCTGACTCCGATTGCAGTCAACGGCTCTTTGAGAGTGAGACCGCTCTCCTCCGCTGGCTTTCCTCACACTCCGCGGTGCCCGCGCCCCATCTTTTGCATGTCCTACCAAGTAGCGCCGAAATCCCTGGGAATGCTTTCGTCACACAGAGCATGACTGGTGGACCTATCAAAGACTCATACCCGACGCTGTCTTCATGGGCGAAGGTTTGTCTCAATGTGGTTAATTGTGTTATCCGGTTGCCTGACAATGCTTAAAAGGAGCAACTGGTGCGGTCATATGCGGATTTCGCACTGAAGTTGTTCGACATTGATATCCCACAAACGATCGGCTCTATCTCTATCACGAGTTCCACGGATGAGCTCGTCGTAATACCGCGGATTTGCAGTGCTAATCACGCCCATGCCCCTGGAGTCTTTCCCACTTTGCAAAAATACCTCGAATATCTTTCTACATTGAAGAAAAGACGAGCATTCACTTCAGACACAGGGGAAGAAAGTAGGTTCCGAGCGCAAGCATCCATATCACAATTAATTGCGCACCTGCGGGGGCACTTGACCCAACTCGATGAACGGTGTGTTCGTCGCATGGTACTGGCACACGACGGACTGGGAGACATGAATTTCATGGTTGATTCCTCCGGCAACATCACTGGTATCTTAGACTGGTGGAGGAATTCAACATTGCCTGCTATACTCGCTGCGGATTATCCCCCCTGGCTCAGATACGATGGAATTAACGACCCTCGGTTTGCTGCTCCGAGGAAATCGTGGCTAGAAACACAGGAAGAAAGCGCAAGACTGCGAAGAATATACCAGGGGGTATGACTCACCTTCCATACTGATGGTGGTCATCTACTCACTCTGTGACAGGCTGTGAAAAGCAATGACTTTTACTACACAGCACTGATGCAAGGCGCTCAGTTACGAGCGGCTGTAGGTTGGGTGTTTGACATTGAAGATGACCCGTGCTGTGCAAGAATGAGACAGTGGACGCTGAGCACTTTTGGTCCCCCAATTGGAAGCCCCTCAAATGATAACCAGGTGTATCATTACATAGCTACCGGGTCTTTTTCAGCTGTGCAAAGTCCAGACGTGTTTCAGATAGTTTTTGTCTTATCCTTTAATGTCTTTTTGGTATTCAAATTCCTTTTCTTGTTTCTCTTATCTTTCGAAAGTTTGATGCAGGTGTTCAGCGAAACTCTGCACACAATCTCTTGTTCACACACGCGACGATTATGCGAATAAGCCGTCAAGATGTTGACAATGATCTAAACAGGAACATGTGACTACTGCTCTCCGCAATAAATTAAATTGAGCAATTGCTCATTCTAATGGTGGTGAGCATCATGGTGTTCCACGCCCTGGAAATCAAGTGCATAGACTGCAAAATTTGAGCATGGATTAGATAATGAATGGCCAAATACTCACCAGAGCCGCATTCAGGGCAACGGCGATTTTTCTCTTTCTTGACAGTGAACCAATGCAACTCATGGCTTTCGGCTGGCGAACCGGTGCATCCAACAATGCGAGACGTGTCCTAAAATGATCCAATTCTGTAAGACGCCACGATACACTGTTACGATGCAGAGCATACCAGTGAAAAGACTTTGATCGGGTCTGCGAGGGTGCCCACGCGACTCGAGTCAAGAGCCTCCAAGTCGAACGCATCAACACCCTGCATCTCCCCAAGAAGCTGGAAACGCTCTAGACCAGTTGCTTGCTGCTCGTCGGAAGGAATTTCACCGGGCTTAGCACCCTCTCCGAAGAGTGAAGGAGGGGCGGGACCCGAAAAACGAGGAGTGGTAGTGGAAAGAGCGCGGAAAGCGGTGGAAGGAGTCGACCTGCGCGCACTGTGCACGACGACAGGGCAGGACGGCACGAAGGGCAGCGTTGAACATGATGTGCTATGAAGTTGAGGCCTAGATGCGGTTGGGAGTGACTTGGAAAGTGTCTGTCACGTGTGACGACGTGACATGCGCCCGTCTACCTCCGACAATTCATAAGTCTGAACTTTTCTTTGCTCCTGAGGCAGAGCACTCAAAATTCGAATCATTCTGCTCAGACATCCTCCTCCTTCTGATTATTGATATCAGCTGGCGAACGTTTAACTTTATGTCTTGGAGTTCTCAGTTTACCGAGCGGCGGTTATGTATCACTATATCAGACCTGGCAGCCCTGAACCCGAATCACATTAAGCGTTAACAACCATAGCGATCTCCCGCAGTCCCCCCTACGGTTGGTGGCTTCATCTGAATCACCTCACATTACCCAGTCCAATGAGCACATTGCGATAGTTCTTCGCCTCTGAGCCTGACTGCTATGGGCCTGAATATAACTGATACTAACAGACTTCTTTAAATCAAATTCGGTCCCGTAATCTTTCCATAAAAGGCAGGTATTTACGAACGATTGATGCCCTAGAATTTGTTTCATGCCGAGAATGCAAAATGAACCGACAAGATGCCGCCTCACAAAATACTAGTAGTACCACGAGAGACCTGGACTTGGTGACGCCGCATCTCTCTCTCTTTCACGCTTACGCGCGAAACTCGCGTTCAAGCTATACCTTGGCCCTGCTCGCCATGTCTTCTGAACCCTCACCGGGATCCACTACATTAGACATTCTGCAGGCTTACGGTCATCCTCCGTCCCCTTCATCTCCGGACGCGACATCCACCAATAGACCACCAGATATTAACTTACCTCTCCAGATACCAAATTCTAGATTTTCAAGTATATCATACAGTTCAACATCAATTCTGTTTCCTGCGGACAAAAGCTTGCCGAACGAGACCAACGAATCGCCCTTTCGATGGAATTTACCCTTACCCGTGGAACCTGAGGAGAGTGGACCACCGTCTGGTGGAGGAAAGGAACTGGTATCCGAACCCACAGCACACATCTGGCAGGGCTGGAGAATCATCGTATTTGGCTCATGTGAGTGCATCACTGATTTACTTGTTCTCACCATGCTAAACTTGACGGTCGTAGGGTTCAACCTTTTATTGTTGCTGATCCCTGTTTCTGTGAGTAATCGCCTTCACACATCCCATTGGGTTCACTAATTATCACGCCACTATTCCCAGTGGACGCTGAGCTTCGTGCTCGAGAAGCACCACAAGCTTATATTTACCTGTAAGCTTCTGCAAATTCTTCGTGAAACATGAAACGACTCTATCAACAGTCAGCATCCTGTCCATGATCCCTCTTGTAAAGGTGTGACACACTCACTCTTCCGAATCGGTCAACTGAATTGAGAGTTCCTTTCTTAGCTCCACGATCTTTCAACTCGTGAACTGGCACTTCGTATCGGAGGCACAAAGGCTGGTTTGCTTAATGCGAGTATGGTAAGTCATATTCCATCAACGATTGAATACTCCTCAACCTCTATGTATGCAGAGCAATACGTGAGTTTAGGCTCCTTGGCTGTTGACAGCAATCTTAACGCGCATCTCATAAGTGTCGAGATGGTGATTGCGGTAAGCGCTGGACATGTACGCGTGAGAATCTGCTGATCTGTTTCAGATCACCGCCCTCAGGAAGTGTGAACTAAGGGTCGTACAATCTTCGCGTAAGTTCAACAAAGATATTTGAGAATTTGATCTGATATTCGCAGTGATCGGTTCGATTTTGAGCAAACTACGTACGTCGTGCATGTCACTCCGTCATCTAATCACCATCCTTATATTTTTAGTCCTTGTCCTTGGGATGTGCTTCTTTGCTGGCGGGCTTCGCTTCTCTGAACAAGGATTCGACCAGAGTGGGGTTGTATATATGATAACGGTACCGAGATAGCTAACAGATCTCTCAGCCGCTACACAGATACATTCATCGCTTTTGAGCATCAGCGTTGGGGCTCTGCTCCTCCCTGCTGCGTATCACTTCGCAATCAGTGGCGGAAAGGATTCTGGCTCCTTTGAGCAGAAGAATAATATTCTGAATATGAGCTATGGAGTAAGATTTGTTTTGACTTTGCTATAACTCGATCTGATCGAATCTTCGTAGGTCTCAATCATACTCATGCTGAGTGAGTCCTGTGTTTGTATGTCCATCGAGGACCGCTTACGATGCACGTGGACAGTTTATGTTGCCTATCTTCTCTTCCAGTTCTGGTCACACAAGCATCTCTATCAAGATACAAAGCTTAAGAGTAGCAAGCTGTCGGTCAAGATACCAGTCAGTTCGCGTTATCTGACCGAGATGCTCTCTGCGTCTGTGACCCTGATCGACAAACCTGGTAGCACGCATGATGGCCAGAGTTCGGCTTCGAGTTCTCGACGTGGTTCAGTGATATCTTCCAATTTCCCTCCACTGCCCAAATTTCCCTATAAGAACTCGCCGTTGAGTTCTTCCTCCGAGATCACGCTGACAGCGAGCAAGGAATACCTTCCGGAAACGACTAAGCAGGGGGTAACACAGGAGTCTACTAATCGGTTGGCCGAGGGAGTGTCACGGCAAACTACACAACCCGAGCACGATCGTGTAGATGGCAACGCTGT
Source organism: Suillus subluteus (assembly GCA_016647755.1). Classification (NCBI taxonomy): domain Eukaryota; kingdom Fungi; phylum Basidiomycota; class Agaricomycetes; order Boletales; family Suillaceae; genus Suillus; species Suillus subluteus. The sequence goes on along the minus strand of JABBWI010000017.1, from coordinate 711,419 downwards.
TGACCTCTTAGATCTTGATACCGGTCCTATCCTATGCGCTTCACCAGAGCCTATGACTACCTCTGAACGTGCGAATCTGCATAGGTCGCCATCAGCGACGGATAGTTTCAGAGAGCCGCAGCTTAGCTGGATGGTCACCCTTCTGCTATTGACATTGGTCACTATTGTAAGTGATGAATCAGTTCGAATGAGTTATCCATCGATGACTCCTCTAGACAGTGACTATTACTGCTGAAGATCTTGTGGAATCCATGGACGGAATCTCAACAACGATTAGCAAGCAATGGGTCGGTCTTATCTTGCTTCCTGCAGTCAGCTCTATCGCAGGTATGTACAGGATGTTCCTGATTTTCTGGGTACTTTGACATATTGGCTACGCAGAATGCGTTACTGCAGTCAACACTTCTGTGAAGGACCAGCTGAATCTGAGCGTGAGCATCGCTGTCGGGTCGTCGATAGTAAGCCTCCTTCACTATTTCTTGTATGACGATGCTCATGTTAGCGCAAGCAAACCACTCTCTTAATTATTCCGTAAGTGCTCGTCATATTTGACATGTTACTGATACTGAATCCTGAGACAAGGTTCATGGTTACCCTTGGATGGATCATGGGCAGGCCACTGGCTTTACTATTCGACCCGTTTGAGTCTGTAGGTAAGTGCTGTTCTAATTCATTAGTCTAACTATAGCTAAGCAGATCTCTAGGTTCTCTACATTTCAGGTATACTTCCGACCTTTCTACGAAATATGCCACACCCTCTGATCATTTTCTCATGCAGTGCAAACCATGAGTTTTGTGGTCGCGGACGGAAAATCAAACTGGCTAGAGGGTGTCATCTTGATCTGTGAGGAGGCTCAGTACCGCCCGTGGGCTGTCTTACTTAATATTCCTGCAGGCTTGTACTTCATCATAGCCGTTTCCTTCTGGTTCTACCCCAGTGAGGTCAACAGTCATTTGACGCCTTGAAATACTGATCCATCTTCCACAGTTTCCTCGAGCCTCCCGAGCGAACTCGCTGTCTGCGTGTAACGAGTCACGACGATGATCTTTTAGAACGATTCCTACCCTGGGTCCTGGGATCGTATTTGCCCTGCAAAGTAGACTTGTCCAGGCCACTTTCTAAGTATAGGTATATTGTCCTTCGGTCCACCTTCACGTTCTTTACGGACTTGTCATTCATTCACCTCACACCCTACTTCACACACCCTGTACTACATGTGAATTATCTTCGACAGTAGAACATTTAATGAGTCGGTGTACTTTATTTACTAGTCGATTACAAGCGACATATGGTCGCCTTATTATACCGTACGTGGTATCCAGGGGCATACGCTATATATTTTGAAAAAATACAAATAGTAAAAATAGTACTATAGATCAATAATAAAGGGTCTTATGTCCAAGAATAGGAGGTTTAGAATGTGTGCGCTGCGAGGTGTTTTGCAACTCTGGCCCAAGCTGCAACGACAGTATACGCGCCGAGCGCTTGCGCATCAAGCAACTTTCAGTCGTTTAAACTCCGAAATGTGCAGTGCATCTTTGACTCTTTGTGCCACAGCGTCGTACCCTAGAATCGTAGAACGTCGGGAACGAGACTACCAGCATGTCTGCCTCAGACGTCGAGCAAGATTTCGGGCCAGAAATGACATGTCTACCAGGGGAACTCAAAATCTCCCCGTCCAAGTACTTCGTGGGGCATACCGACGCATTAACATGTGTAGCTCTTTTCCCAGACAACAAAATGATTATTAGTGGCTCCTATGACCGTAGGATTCGCCTTTGGGATATAGGAAGTGGGCAAGCATCAGGGGAGCCCCTTCGGGGGCACAAGATTTCAGTGAGTGTGGTGGCCGTGTCGCCCGATGGGACGATGTTTGTGAGCGGAGGCGGAGACGGCAGAATTTTGATATGGAACGCAACGACGCGTAATTTGGCAACAGAGCCCATTCAAGCGTACCGAAACAAGATCGACTCTATTTCCTTCTCTCCCGACAGTGCAAGCATTGCGTCCATAGCAGACACCACTAATCCAGATATGGGATGTGGGCACCGCGAAGCTGATAATGGACATCGAGTCCCCAAACAGCGAACGCCAGGTTGCGTTCTCTCCTGAAGGTGGCAGAATTGCTGCTGTATCCCACACTGGCTCCAGGTGAACAGACGTTGCGAATCTGGGATGTGAAGACGGGAAAACCAGCAGCAGTCAGCCCTATCGCTGGCCATACGGGTGGACTGCTGTCTGTGGCATGGTTCCCCAATGGACAACGTCTGGTCACTGCATCGCTCGATAGAACAATCCGCCTCTGGACCTCGGAAACCGGTTGCCAAGGAGGGCATTCACTTGGTGGCGATGCGGCCTGGATGGCTTTCCAAGTCGCTGTCTCTTCTGACGGGAAGCTCATTGTTGCTTGTTGCGGAGATAACTCTATCCGACTCTGGAATGCTATTACGCTTGATCAGATTAAACTCGTGCTCCAGCATGTTGAACCAGTGCTCTGCATGGCTATTTCAACTGATATGCGTTTTATCGCTGGTGGTTGTGGCGACAATAAATTGTGTCTATGGAACATCGAAAGCATCACTCATCATGAAGGCAACTTAAGGCCATTGCCGACTCTTGGGCCGAAGAACCAACAAAACGTGAGCAGGCTCCTCTTGATTTATTTGCTGAATACAGACTATCATCTAGTTGGCACCTGACTCGTCACTCCCAAATCAGTCTCCGATGGACCTCGTGTACCCAGAGGTACAGAGTAACAATCCCGAACACACCGTGTCACAGTCACAGGCTGTGATCACATCCCACGGGCCACTCCCTCTGGAGGCAAGATTTAATCAAGCTTCTTTCCCTGTATGCTCGCTAACGGTAACTTCTCTAGCCTCCTAGGACAGCCAAAGAAGATACAAATCCTGTAGCTTCTCCCGCTGAGCACAGTCATTTCCGAAAGTGGTGGAGACAGCCCCTCAATTTCTGGAATGCTCGAAAGCCACTGTCCTCTCCAGTGAATATTTACCTGTTGAGACCAAATACACCGTTGACAGATTGTATATTTAGCAGAGAATTACTGAAATCGAGCCGTGCTCTGACGAGACAGAAAATACAAGTACGAACCAAGGCCAGACTCCTGCTCAGGATGTTCTGGATGAGTTCAATCGCTATGTCATGAATGATATCCCAATTCGTCTGATCTACCTTCCAACAATGGAACTTGTCGGACGGAACTTCGTGAAGACTCATTTCCAGGATCGCATCAAGGAGATTACTGATGATTTGATAGCCGAAACCCGAGCACGTGCCCGAGTCACGCCGCCGTCGACGAGAGAAACAGTCGTCCCGACTCTTGTCCGGGGCAAAGTCGAATATGGTATTCTCTCCCATCGGTGGCTAGATACAGGAGAACCTTCATACCAAGACATGATGGAGAAGAAGCTGTCTGGCCCCTCGAATGTCAGACATTCGTTGTCCACCATAACGTCTCGGCTGAAGGAAGGCCGTCATGCATTGCACATCTCGCACAGTCCCAGTGAGAACGAGGTGCAGAGTCCTGGCTACAAAAAATTGCAAAAGTGTTGCGAAGAGGCTAGACGCCTTGACTTGCATTTTCTGTGGTCAGATACATGTTGCATTGACAAGAATAGCAGTGCAGAGCTTGACGAGTCGATCCGGTCGATGTTCCGGTGGTACCGAAATTCGTCCATCTGCATCGCGTATCTTGGGGGGACAACTGTTATTGAAGACCTGAGATTAGAAGAGTGGTTCATGAGAGGGTGGACTTTACAAGAACTTCTGGCGCCCAGGAAGATAAAATTCTTCAACAAGGATTGGCAGCGGTTGACCGAGCAAGACGACGACAAGGAAGAGGATACCCCTCTCATGACAGTCTTGCAAGAAGTTACCGGAATTCCCGAAACAGAGCTCATCGATTTCGAGCCCGTTCCTCAGTATATTGATAAGCGGATGACCTGGGCTGCGCAGCGAAAAACTACGCGGGCAGAGGACGTTGCTTATTCACTCATGGGGCTATTTGACGTCAGCCTGCAAATCGCATACGGGGAAGGTGGAGAGCGTGCATTCGGGAGGCTTATTGAAGCCATCATGCAAGCTGGCGGGGATTCATCAGTGCTCAACTGGGCAGGAAAGCCGGCCAGACATCATTCATCATTTGCTCTTCCCGCATCTCCAGCTAGCTTTGTGGGACATCCCGACATTGTCACAATAGGTCGACTTGACATGATGTTGACCAGCAGGGGATTGCGTAGTTCCGTTGGTCATTCTACCGCTTGAAATGACTAAACCCGAATTTGATGGCCGGCCCATCGAAAATCCCAAATTTCACTGCCAATACCATGATATTGGTGAGGTTAGGATCGACTCCAGAGGTTACGGGTTCAGTGGAATATACAGACAATATGCACTAGGCATATTCCACTATATTCCCGCAGAAGACTCGGAAAACCCAGGTCTTCCTAAAGAAGTGGCAGCTTATCTACTGGAAAGAAGTGTGGTGGGGGAACAGACAACCCCCTTGGTCGGAGTATCACGACTGTATCGCTCTTTCGAGGATAGGTGGAGAAGGGTACCCACCGGATTCATCTATTTGGAACTTCCCGGTGTACCAGATTTTACTTCTTTGTTGTACGTTAGTCGCATCTGTCTGGAAACTGTTTACTTGTAGGTACTTTTGTTGCGATGGAAGCACTATTCAAAATGTCATGTCTAGCTTGAACTAAGCTGTATGTGCGTGGTACTGTTCTGTGTCTAAACCCGAATTCTAGCCGCGGCCTGAGTCGCGATAAATTCGGACTTCATCCATTAAATATTATGCTCAAGATCTCGTATATAGGTCAGAGAGAAACCCATCGAAAGCTTAAGAATGCTGTGCTACGATGCTGAGTGCCATATGAATCCAGGTCATGAAAAATACTGCCTGAATGAATTCACATTCTGCGAGGAAGTCACATATCTAATGGACTTGGTTCCTATCATTGTCTATCAATGCTAATAAGCTCACGTTTTGTCAGTGCCTTGCGAAGTTGCGAGTTAAAACATGATTTAATTTCAAGCATCGAGTCTAAGAATGATCATGAAACCTTTGGAATCTCATTTGTGAATGGTAGAAAGACAGTTCGTTCGCAACCATCTGATACGGTTTCAAGTTGGATACAGTACTCCTCGGTGTCAATAAAGTGGGCCGAGCCTAGACCGAGGGCTTCATGTAGGGAACCACATTCTAAAAATATAACTCTGCCTTCGTTGCCCTCCTCCCGGGCCTGTGCACTTCTTCGCCATCCTCTTGGCACCTCGCCTGTCTCCATGCTTTTCGTATTCTCTTGCGGACCCTTTGATGTTTATTCTCGGTGCTCCTGCTGCAAGACTTCATTATCACGGTCTACCCACATTGTTTTTTACTACTAGTATGTGCGAGTACTCAGCTATTGCATCAAAGAAGCCGGGTTGTGAACGTCTTTTTTAAAAGCGATGCCAAGGGTGCTTGGACAGCATTGAGGCAATCTATCAGACGGCGTTACACTTAAGTACTAGGCATATAATCAAGTTTATTGGATGCATTGCAGCACGGCCACCCATCACGAATCACTCGACACGACTTTCGCATTGCGAGATACTTACATTCCTTCATCTTGATTACAAGGCGACTAGTACTTGCAGTTGACCTGCACCTAACTTTGGTTCAGCTTGTCCTTGAAGGACATTGTTGACTATAATTATGGGTATAACTTTGCCCGAAGCTTCGCTTGTAGCGTTGTTCCTAGAGACTTTGTTTTACGGTGCGTCACCGACTTCTGGAAGAAGCTATAGTGTTCATTTTCTTTTCTTATGTAGGCGTGTTCTTCACTTTGTACTGGTTGACGCTGGTCATACTGCTCAAGAAATGTGGTATTCAACGGGACCTCCTTATCCCAGTAGCAACCTTGCTACTCTGCATTGCAACTGCCGTATGTGTAATCACACCCCTTGGGACAACTTGAATAACTCAACAAGGTCGTTAGCATCTAATCATCGATTTAATTCGAGCGCTAGAAGCGTTCGTATTCAGTGCGCGTACAATCGGTGCGGACGCCTACTACTCCAATCTCGCTTCACCGTTGGAACTCGCAAAAACCGCACTTTACATCACGCAGCCCACTGTTGCTGATACTGTCCTTGTGAGTTTTTTCACTTGCCATATCGTTCTCTCTTGAGTAGGGCAGTAGGTTTGGCGGTGCTATGTGCTCAACAATAGAAGTCTCTTGGTTGGCATTCCTGGTTGTATCGTGCTGTTAACCAACGGGGGTGCGTATCAAATCGAAAAGTATCATTCGAGCACCTCCTCATCCCGTAACATTTTGTAGCGATCGGGTACTATATTGTCTGGTGCCTTTCTCGAGCCGGCGTAGGGTCGACTGTTTACACCATCGCTCCTAGTTTTATCACAACTTTCTATGCATTGACCATGCTTATCAGTGTTATTTGCACTAGTACGTCTATTCCACAGCCGATCCGCAGGCTCATGACGACCAGGATATGACAGCTTTAATTTCCTGGCGCATCTACCACAGCCGCCGTTGCATGTCAGACAACCCTACTCATTTGTTACCCGTTTTGATTGTCGTCATCGAAAGTGGCGCTTTATATGCTACCAGTGTCCTTGCGCTCCTTCTAGCATTCTTGACGGGATCAAACGGCCAATACCCTGCGATGGATATTGGCCCTCCTATTGTGGTGAGTTTACTTGGCTAAACACACAACTGTTTATAAGACTTTTCTTTAGGGGATCGTATTCTGTCTCATCATCCTGCAAGTACACTTCCATGTTGGTAACAACCCCCGACCATCAAAGTCCTTCACCAATTTCTTTGGAGAGCGAGGAGAGCAGAATGTGGACCACAGCATGAAATTGGTGATTGCACATCACCAAGGAGATGGAGATCATTCAGTTTGATGTGATGCACAGCCAACGGCTCTCAGGAGACGACTGCCAAGTGTTCTGGATAAGACCATTTTCTACTTTTCCGCAAGTGTATTGGAAACCTTAGAACTATGGCTAATTCATTATAGTTGGGTTCCATGATTCATCTTCAAAATGTGCCGAATGGATTACATTTTCTGTTGAACAGAATTTATAGGTAAGCTTGTATATACGTAAAGGTGCCAAGGCATCGATGTATTGATACATACAGCGCCATGCGATCAAATCTGAGAGTAGTTCAAGGTGAAGACAACTTGTGGTAGAGATATGAGGACTGTGTCGCCAGTGCTCCCTCACGGGATGGCATAATAATTTGCAGCGTTTCAAGGAAGTATAGATGTCGAGTCGCTCCAAAGAGGTCGGGGTACTTCAAAGCGAAGCTTGGGTCCACTTTGGCAAGGCTCTATACGTGAGCCCCTGTAATCGCGCTTAGGCTACACTATTTCCTGTTGTGAGCCACCATGAACACAAATACAGGGGGTATGATTACTCAGTGTATACAGGTACTATCAACGTAGGAGTGACAATCGCTCAAAGCATCTGTTCATACATTTACGATATCTCTAATGTCCTGATGTCCATCATGTCGCGAACAGAAGTCATGTCTTTAACTTGCGCAACGATATCGCGATTCGATGCGATTCTCTTGTATTCTCCGCTGTGTTGCCGTGCTAACAGAAATGCACTGAATGGCTGTCCAAGGCGAACAATCAATCGCAAAGCTCGCGAATGAGAATCGGTATCAACTCGCTCATTCTCTCCAGGAGAAAGGCCGAGCTGATCGGGTAACGCAGGGCTAGGAGCAGCTGAATTTTCCATGCTCTGCATATCATCTGAAGGATTGGGCAGCTCGAGGAGGCTACGATTCCATGGACGGACAAGCAAGAATGTCTGCCAAGGGGCCAGGGGCCTTGCCGGCGAGAACGGAATCAGCCTGTCTTCCGTGGTGATCAGCAGGTCACCAAGTCCCGTCCGTCTCGACTTCATACACCGGTGTCTCCTGGTCTTGACCATGTTTCCGTCTGACTTCTATGATAGGAAATGCGATACAAGGTAGATGCAGCCGCCGGTGGGAGAAACGAGGAGCGCTCAGGTTGTCGAGTGTGGTGTATATTCTCAAAGCCAACTCTACAGCCCCAGCACGTCGTAGAGAGGAGACTGATGTCTGAATGTCATCTTCGGAGAGGGATGGTAGCACACATGGCGGAGCTTCGTATGATGTAATGTCGGCTGGCAGACAACTATTGAACTCGGATGATATTCCAACCCAGTCGAGGGCGGTGATGTCGCCCGATCGACCCACGATCTCCTGCAAGAGTCGCCCAAGTGCGTTTTCCTTCATCTCGCCGTAGATTATAGGTAGGTGGATGCCGAATATGCCAAATAACGAGTAGGCGATGTCTTCCTGTAACGTGGTGACACGTGTCGACGCCCATCGGAGTTTCTCTCGTGCTCCTCTCATCCCCGGGCGGAAGGCGACAAGGGCCCGCGGATCAATGCCCGTCGCATCTCCCAACTCCTGCATGATTGCAACAGACTCCTTGTGATTGGGAGAGCGGTCGTCGAGATATATGGTCCAATCTGATTGGTAAAAGATAATAGCTTTGGGAGCAAGGAATTCCGGAACGGTCCATCCCCGTGTGTTCCAAGCGCTCTTTGCCAGTGCGCCGGACTTTGACGAAGGCGGAACATCCGACAGGTAGACGATCGTGAGTGCTGATTGGCGATACCAAGTAAACATGGAATTGAGTGATTTTTGGAGTTCGACATTGTTATTTTGGTCGATGCAACATGAGTCAACCCATGCCCAGCGATAACCCGCCTTGCGAGCAACTTTGCAGAATGACTGCAACTTCACCATGCCTCCAACTGGATTCAATTTATAAACGACCTTCTCCTGGATGTCGTACAGCACGGGCTCCTTCTCTTCCCACCTGTGGGATAGCATAGCACAACGGAAGTACATCGCAACCGATTTTTTGATGCGCTCCATGCGGAGGTCTTCATTCTTCATCGTCAATAACAAAAGTTCCTTGTACCTTGTGCTTGTTTTGAAGGAACCAATCTGTGCGTCTCGATCACATAAGCACCCAGTGGAGGTGTTAAGTAGACGAAGTGGGGCGTTTTCCATTTGAACGTGGATGCCCTTTCGGATAGCACCGTCCGCTTCGGATGGGCTGAGATACTGCTGGCGCAGCTCTGGAGAAAGAGTCAAGCACTTTGATGCATGTGTTAGTTGGGGCTTACTTCGTATTTGCGTCTCGGGAGTATTATCCAACTTGGAGAGCATGATTTGGAAGGCCTCGATTGATGCGTCGTAGCGCCGTGCGCCATGAAACGCTTCGTGCTTCAACTGATATCCGATATAAGACGATGGGTTGAGTTCGATGACCTACATATGTATATCGAAAATAAGTATTGTCTACAAAAGAATTGATGCCATCGAACCTTTTGCGCATCGACAAGCGCTTCCTCCCACAGCGCTTTCTTCATTTTTGCCTTACTGCAGTTGGCAAATATGATTTCGCTTGTGGGATCTAGCTTGATCGCTCCCGAGTATAGACGAATAGCCACGTCATAATCACTCGCAGCGAGTGCAACATCTCCGTTGGCAGCATAGAGTGTGCTGCAATTTTGCTCGAAAGCTGAGTGAAACGCGGGTGAAAATTTAGCGCGGATGGTATGACTGAAGACTTACCAGCGGACCAAAGAAGGCAGCTGGCTTTTGTGGTTTCATCGCTCATATCCATCATGTATTTGTACGATTCAAGGGCTTCTTGAAGTTTACCTGCGTGAAGGAGTGCAGTGACAAAGGTTTTTGTTTGCCGTTTGCCACAAAGACTCGAGGTCCCATCCGAAGAGCTACAGAAGCACAAAGTTTAATCCAACATGAAACACATTTTCGGTTGTATTACATCGACGTACCACCACAAAGTCCGTATATTGAGATTGAAGGACTGATTTAGACCAGCAAGTACCGCCATTGACAGCGGCTGCGAAGTGGTCAGCAGCTTCATTGTGACGCGCGCCATCCAACGCATTGATTCCAAGTTGAACGCGTAGATACGCCTGATATGCGATGTCAAAAAAATCTGTGTCAACGGCACACGAACGTGGGCTGGATCGACACTCACTTCCACGACACTACAAGCAAGAGTATCGGCGTGGGGACAAGAGGCGGCTAGCTCCTGGACACGTAGAATTGCATCCTCATGTTGATCTGCATTGAACAGTGCGATGGCCTGAAAAATCAATGAAGTAGGGAGTATGGGAGAACTGATTAGCATGCCTTGATCAAGAGAAGACGATGAATGGCCTTCGAATCTCCGTTGGTAAACATGAACGCGAGGTCAAATGCTTTCATTGCGTCTTTGAAGTGCTTTTTTCCACAGAGGGCGATGCCTTTAGAGGTGCAGCCTGTGAAGGAGGGCTGAATGCTGATAGACTTTGACACCATGAAAAGTTAGTATGTTACTTTCTTAAGAAATGAATCAGTTGTATCTCACCATAAGTGCATCACGAAGCGCACGGTCCCAGTCGTGTTTTCGCGCCATGACAAATGAGCGGTCGGCATAGGAGATGTAGTTGTTGGGATCAGAGTTGATCTCTTGTGTTAGCAACTCTTCAGCGATAGGCAAATCACCAGATATGCATGCATTCCGGGCTGTCATGTTTATATTCTACATGAAGTTAACACCGTGTTGTATGAATCAAGAGTGGAACTTACCTTGGAAACAGGTAAAACGTCCTCCGGTACTGCCCACTCTGATATCTTCTTATCCCCTCCTCCACTAAGGATGTACTCACCATCCAAGGAGAAGGTAACACAACGCATCCAGTGAGTGTGTCGGAATATGGCAATAGTTCGTCTATCTGAGAGCCGCCAAAGGCGGACATCATTGTCATACGATGCGGAGGCGACCAGGGTAGAAGCAGAATTGACTGTAATGGCGCAGATTTGCTTCTTGTGGCCTTTCCAGGGACTCCCACTGACCTGATCCCAACTCGTTGAGTCCCATTCTCGTATCGTAGCATCGGCATTTGTGCCTGTTGAGAGAAGGCGTTTACCATCAGGTGTCCACGCGAGTGACTTGTTGAATGGTCTAATGGTTGCTCGACTGATCGATGTATGAGCCGCGTGACCCTCAAAGATTATAATGCATTCCCTAGTGTTCGTATCCCATATTTGAATCTTCCCAAGTGTTGCAATAGCAAGATGTTCGCCAGATGGTGAATACCGAACGCAGTTGACATAATCATGACAATTGATAGGATTTCCTTGCAACTGCCACGTTTTTGTGTTCCACAGCTTCGTTGTTTTGTCCCATGAACCAGTAGCCAACACCGCGCCATCTGGTGAAAAATCCAATGAGTCAATGCAAGAGTGAGCCTGGAAGGATTGGGTGAGAGGTTCCCCAGTGTCCCCGTCCCAGGTAATGAGCTCCCCCTTCTCATCACCGCTTGCTATTAATCTCCCGTCTCGTGATATCGCCACTGCCCCAACCCAGTCGCAATGCCCCTCCATTATCTTCAATACCACGCCGTCCTCCAGGTCCCAAAGACGAAGTGTCTTGTCTCCCGAGCCTGTAACCATTCGTCGCATATCGGGGAAAACTGCGACTGCGAGTACGGGTTCTTCATGTTCTCCAAATGCTCGACTGGGGGTGGTGCTTATAATAATGTCCTGCACTGCCTCTTCCGCCATTAAACTGGTGCAGGTAGATTACTGTCGATTGTAAGGACTGTGGGAGTCGTCCTGCTCTCAGGTGGACCACGTGGACATCCAAGTTGCCATTCTTATCTCTTAAATAAGCGCTCAAATCATGAGGTTGTTCTCTGGGTGCTGCTCGGTAAATATTGTACCATATTGGAAGCTCGAACTTCCCCCACCGCTCCATATGGGTGCAACTTACATCGCTTGCCAAGCCTGAGATAGTGCCGCGGCAGACGAACTTAAGGCTTCTCGGACTCCCGTCACTTTGTCCAACCCCTGTCAAACATCACACATATCAAAGCGCTGTAAAGGTACTCCAACCCGTCACCGTCATCTGATATTGTCCCCCATAATCATCAAGCTGGCATTAATTTAGCTCACCCCTTGTTCCTGTCGACTTCCTGGGCCTGTACACCATCTGCCCAATGTCAAAGGCGAGGCTCATGCCGGACCACCGTGACCGCTGTAATCTGGAATTCTCAAATAGGACTCCAAGACGCTCAAGAACATGATGACTGTTACGATCTCGAAAACTATCCAAACGGTTCTACTCAACATCATTGCGAGGCAGTGTGTGAAAATCATGCCTTGAAATGTATTATGAGGCACTAAAATGGTGCCTTGAAATGTATTATGAGGCACTAAAATGGTGCCCAGAAATTTCCGACATAGAATTGGACAATTTGGGCTAGGGTTGCTGTTGTCCACAGCTAATAGCCTTATTGAATGCTTCATGGAAGCTCTTCTTCGAATTCGTAAGGCTTCGTATGTATTTGATTGGTAGAATCGAGCTAGGGCTGTGTTATGCACAGCTAGCTGCATCATGGCTTCATGATGGTTAATTCGGTTAAGTACCTCAACTGCCTTCCTGCCCTCCTTCCTTCGCTCTGCTATATCTCCTCTGACCTATCCTCTGACTTTGCCATCTGATCAAAATGCCCTTTAAATTTACGTTGTCCCTTGAGGGCTTCGAAAAGGTCATCGCAATTGTTTCGAAGCGCCCTAAAAATCAAGGACGCACACAACACAACTTAACAACCGCCGACCATGAGGGCGATAGCTCTATCCCTACAGACATTTCTAGTCCCGTTCCTGCAACAATGCTCTCTTCGAATTCTTCGCCAGTGCATCCGGTTTCTGCAAGCAGTAAACCAGGTTTCGAAGAACCCCCCACGGGCTTTCCTTCCGCAGCGTACCCTTGGGTCGCATCCCCTGTCCGCGAAGCTCTCGACATCGCTCAGGTAGCTTTGCCCTTGGGCCAGGCTGTCACGGGTGTAATTCCACTTATCGGCGCTCCGATGAACGCGGCTATTGGCGGGTTATTGCAAATCCTTCAAGTTATAAATGTGAGTGCTTATCGAATGATGAGGATATTTCTGGATCTCAAGGGCCATCACAGAGACGCGACCAGAACAAGGCGGCCTTAGATGACCTGACTGTCGCGGCTCCATCGACTTATACTACCATTTGTGCAACGCCCCACCTGCCCTGGATCCTCTTGAATATTCCCGGAGAGACCTCTTAGCTAGGTAAACCCCTTATGAATGTGCGCTTGAATTTACCCAACACTGAGCCGCACTCAGGAAGCTACAAGACACCTCAGCCCGCTTGAAAAGGTTGCAAAAACGTCGTCTCGCATACACATCCGTCACACAAGCTATCACCGGATGCTCAACTGACATCGACCGTTATCTGATGGAGTGTTTGGTTGTGTTCTACTCCCTAGAGATTGCTCGCATTTACTCACTACTCTGTGGTCAGTGGTCGTCACAAATGCAGAGTCAACGTGAAACACATGAATTGTTTATAATTTCATGGAGGCGGCAGGAGGGTCCTCAGGATATCGAGCAGTCATCTGCATCGCGTTTAGCCGGAACCGTCGCACTTGGCTGCGTGACACTGGTAGACGCGACAGGCCAACACCATGCAATATCAGTGAGCTGCTGCACCTCATATCAGGTCCGCTCGCTGGCGTCAAAATCTTGTAGAAGCTTACTCGTCAAATTGTTTTTAGCAACTTAATAACATGCTCCGAGTTCTGTTCGAACGCGATGCAATTGAAGCCCAAATTCAAAGACGGTATATAGAAGAAGGAAAGTATGATTTGTGCATTGATACAGGCACGCAAGTAACCCCACTCACAAGCCACAAATGGTCAAGCATTGAACCAGGCACGAAGATTGTGTTGAGGGTTACCATTCAACAGGAGACAAAATCAGGCATTGATGTTAACTACCAATGTCATTTTTGTGGCGTGGTGAATCGTCTTGGCGTCAAGTCTGTGAAATATCGGTCTGGAGGGCGAACTGTTTGCTCGACTGATTGGTGAGTATGTTCGTTTTCTAGGTCCTGATGGTGTCTAACGATGAGAAGTCGAGAATGCAAACGACGCTTTCAGATTACCCGTGACGAAGATAAGCGGAGCACGCAATCCTCTAACAGTGACTCCAATCACACGACTGACGCGAAAACACTCCTTATTCGCAACTTTCATGTCGAACAAATTGTATGTCATCCTTGAACTTTGCTAACAATCTTGAGCTGAGATCTCGATGTATCTCCCGTCCTCAGCCTGTGCGTGATGTCGTGTTTCGAGGTTCTGAGGCAACGCTGACGGTGCCACGACCATGTCCCGCTCTCAGGAAGTGCGTGATGTCGTGTTTCGAGGTTCTTATGCGACGCTGACGGTGCCACGGCCATGTCCCGCTCTCAGGAATGTGCGTGATGTCGTGTTTCGAGGTTCTTATGCGACGCTGACGGTGCCACGGCCATGTCCCGCTCTCAGCCTGTGCGTGATCTCGTGTTTCGAGGTTCTTATGCGACGCTGACGGTGCCACGGCCTTGTCCCACTCTCAGTTTGTGCGTGATCTCGTGTTTCGAGGTTCTTATGCGACGCTGACGGTGCTACGGTTGTGACCTGTTCTCAGTTTGAAGTACGTGACTTGTCTGCTTGACTTGTTGCCGCTTGTTGATCCCAATACGATCAGGACGCGTTTTTGCGCCGTGTTCGTGCGACGTCGGCTACGTACCCCCGACTAGGTCATGTCCCGCCCTCACATGGTATGTAATATTATCTTCTTGGATCAATAGTGAACACCAACTCTTTCATTGTACTAATAGACAGTGCGTGCCTCCACATTAAGCAATTTCAGACCATGTCTTTGTCCTGATTGCATGTAGCATACAGCAGCATCGAGGAGATCGAGTCAGACAGTGATCGAGATGAAAAGTGGGATGGAATGAATAAAGATTCAGATGATGTGCCTTGGTAGCAGCAGAGGACATGGACAGACATGGTTTCCAGAATTGATCTTGTCCATGGCATATAAAGAAAGCTATCTTCTGTGTACGGCCTTCTCAATCCGATTGCTCATATCTATTTAGCTCTTTGTAACACCAAATAAATGCCACGACGAAAATCCAAACGACATGACTCGTTGGAGTCCGAGAGATCCCAGTCGATGAAGACCGACGGATCCGAGATAGGAGCAGAGACTGAATCAAGGTTTCATATATATGTCGGGATATACCAGGGAGTCAACTGTCGTTTGAAAATTGCTGTTTATTATTTGATAAGACGAGAGGCAGTCGTGGCTGTCCGCCGTAGTACACGATAGACAGAGTGACCTTGCCAAATATTTTTTCGCACGTTTGAAGAATGTCATTGTTATCGAAAATTGGCGCGTCGACTTTATAATGATGAGAACACCGGTGAACGAATACGGCCGCTGTTAACGAAGTCGTGTTTCAAGAATCCGATTTAACAGTTCGATCGTTCACATCGACCCCCTGATGCTCAGAAGTCACCCTGATTATGACATTTCTGGCAATTGGTGGTAGCAGGTTCCGGAGCATGTACATCCTAACTAGACCACATGACACCGAGCTATTAATACTCACGACCACACAAGCGTCCGAAACACGCTCAGCGGATTAAGTGTTCCACAATCAGAGGTAGTATCTGTCACCTGTGAAAAGGGTTCATAAGGAAGGGAAGTATGCTATGACCACGTGCGTTTTCTTACCGATTTGACCCATACCAGGCTCTATGATCCAGACTTTCCTCCCGTCCCCTTCGCTCTGACCCTCGCCTTTTTCATTGTAACTTTCAAGCCAAGCTTCACGGAGACCTTCATCGACGGCACCAGTAACAATCTTGACCTTTGGAAAGGCCCGCTGAAGTACAGTGACACCACCAGTGCGGGCAATGAGAAATGTTACAAAGATGATGTGATCTTGCTGGACTCCATGATCTAATAGTGTCCGAATCGCCATGAATGCCGAGGCACCAGTGCCTATTTGAGCATCTAGCAAAAAGACCCATGCATCCGTGGCTAGATGTCGTTCTCGCAAGCATTTAGGGAGCATCACATGTAGGAGTAGTGGCTCTCCAGTATTGGCATCGGATTGCACTAGAAGGGAGCCAATTGCAACATCACTAAGGACACGCTGTAATCCCCTCGTTAGAGGTCCACCTCTGGACCAACTAATTAGTGCAGAAATTGGCTGGTTCATTAACACGTACGAGCGTATGATGGAGACACCGCAGACGTTCTAGACAACTCTTAAGCCAGACACTCGATTTCTCAGTAAAGTGGCATACCTTGACGTCAAGTTCCTTGCCAGTGCAATCTACTTCTGTTGGGGTCGTGACCGTCTTAGGTCTGTGAGGAAGATGTTCCATCGCTTTCTCGATCAAGAACGTTGCCAGTCGGTCTACGAAGAATATAAAATCCTGGCGGTTCGATGTTCCATCACGAAGAATGGTATATATACCCTTCACCCAGATGCATAAGCAGCGACTCTCATTGAGGGTGGGGGGCAGACCTTTAACTGTGGTGTTTGCGGGAGCACTATAAGGTTCTTGGACACCGGTTTACCGTCTGACGTACTCAAGCAACACTCGAATTGACTGAGAAACCATGTGTTTCCGGAAGTGTCTCGCGCGTTCTGTCATTTTACGTCGAATGTGCGTCGTTATCAAGTCAATGGCAACAGAGTTGTTCGACCCTGGAACAACCTAGAAACAATGGTACGTCGAAACAATTGAAACAACACGTCTACTCACAATGTCTGCATGGCGAGCGGTTGGTAAAACGAAGTTATCGTACGCGGGCTTAACATAGCGAAGATATCTAGGTATGAGCGATGGTCACGACAACATATAACCCCGGAAGAGACGAATACATACTGCTCGATAACCCCATCAACGCTTCTTCCGCGTTCCTTGACGTCCCGTTGTATTCTCCGGGCGAGCATCAAATCCGAGTCACATTGTACAAACACCTGTTTAACGGTGAAACAACGCACAACTTACTGGATGATAGGGTACCTTGAGATCATATAAAGAGCGTAAGTCTGGATGATGCAAAGCCATTATACCTTCCGCTGAAGCATATGTTGCCATCAGCATCCAGGATGATAACAGGGGGCGGTTAGATACCGACTTATTATGATAGCCGCACCATACAAATACTTCGCCTCGTTTAACCGTTGATGTTCGGCAAACGAATAAACGGGAATATTGGTCTGCCGACATGCCTTCAAGTCCGCGAGACACTAGAGAAGATTGGGTAAAGAATCTAAACATGAATGAACGTACGGACAGCAGCAAACATAGGCATGTCAATGGCATCCGGGTGATCAAAGTCAAATCGATTGGTATGCGCCAGCGCAACCTCTTCTGGGGTATGTTGCTTGTAAAAGCTGTCCTAAGCGATGGACCCCGTGTCACCTGTGTACTCTCCTGATATCATTTACAACACTGACCTGGGATAGTATAACGACAGTCGGTACTGAGCCCAATGAACGAACGATTTGCCGAGCAACATGAGTCTGTCATCGTCCAATTCATCCCTCCGAGCTTCTCTCAACTTGCATTCTCACCTTCCCACTTGCCGATCCGCCTGAATCCATTTTGACAACATGCAAGACTACACAACACATTCACTCACCAGCTATCCCGATCACGAATGCATCGCAAATAGGTAGGC
Source organism: Suillus subluteus (assembly GCA_016647755.1). NCBI lineage: Eukaryota > Fungi > Basidiomycota > Agaricomycetes > Boletales > Suillaceae > Suillus > Suillus subluteus. The sequence goes on along the minus strand of JABBWI010000017.1, from coordinate 693,744 downwards.
CATCTTCCCCGTACCTGTTAGTGACACGTAGATGTCAGGAGTTGAACGACGACGAACAGCCTACACGAAAAGTTACCAAGGAGGTCTTCCGTGAGACTTCAAGAGAATGTTCTTGTTCGATTGGTGTGATTCCAACGAGTGCTGACTTTCGTCATCGAGAAACTCATGAGAGTGATCTTCTGCAAGCATTGCGGTGCCCGAGACAAGTTGCAAGATGATCGATGAGTAACTAGGAAGTCTTCGGAACTAAAAGGCAGGAACAAGGCAGGAAACTGGATGTATTTAAGGTCTTCGGCAACGATGGATAAATTATCGCCGTGCCATACAGCAACTTACAAGTACGTTATGTATTCTGAATCTGTTACTTCATGCACCTGACTCGGACTGAAGGCCCAGACCGAAACCAACCTGATTCAGAATCTTGATCCGACATACACTGTTCTTGCCATGTGACAAGTTACAAACAACACCCTTATCATTACATGATCAATCTGGAATTCATTTCCAAATCGATGAGAAACTCTGCCACGATGTCGCGTATCAGAGTCTTCCTCATGAATCTTGATACCTTTACTAGATCACCTTAACTCGTGGACTCCATTCGGGATAACGAGAAGTGGATTTTACGCTAAGCTCGCACGCATCAGTACCTTGAGACATCATGGTATCATAACCTGCATTGAGGTCCCCACGCTGCCTTGACGTTGAGTCGCAGGGTACTAGATTGTCAATCGTTGATAGACCCCTCCAGGGATTCATGGTCCCAGTCAAAAGATCTTGTCAATGCTACCATCAATGCCAAGCTAGCTCGACAACTTTGCGAGCGGCGAAATAAACCGCCTAGCCTAAACCGTTATCATACACTGAATGTGACAGTCAACAAGCTATGTGACCAGTAAGTAGATACCTGCTCACCGTTGAAGGCGAGAAGAGCCGAGGGGGACAACGAGGCAAATGCAAGAATTGCGCTCGAAGGAGCTCACCAGCCGAAATCAAGTTCACGTGTGATTGTGCCTACTGAGTACGACAGCACACTCTTGAAGCTTAGCCCCCATCAAGTAAAGTTGTTAACAATATACGATCTGAGGGCTACAAGAAGCGTTATCAATACCTCATTCCTCGCAATCCTGATTGTCGACGAGAAACTTTGCCACGGTATTGAGCATCTCTTCCTCAGGAATCTTGCGCCGAGCTCCATCGCCGTATTAGTCCATCCTCGTGAAGGCCACGATCTGCCACCCAGATGGGTAAAGGTGTGGCTGAGGATACAGCAGGAGCTGACTGTTTAACACCACGACTACTCCTGCTTGTCAACGTTGTGTGGCATGAGTAGCACAGAAAATCGGTCAGAGCAAGTGGCGGTGGCACTTGGGATGGGGTACTTGTATCGAGGTTGCCTCTGCACGGTGACGGGATGTGGGCCAAGTCCGCAGCAAGTTTGTCATCTGAATAAGATCTTATTGATATACGACCCTTCCACTCCTGTATGGCAGATTGCATTGGCCTGACAGGTCCTGTCTTAGTCACTTGAACCGAATGAAATGTAGTCAATAAACCTCACCGCTTACACAACCTGCACTGCCCGCTCGGTGCATCCTTGGGTTCCAGTTTTTCACAGGTCCGAGCGATAGTCGACACAGTCGACGGATAGTCTTTCTCAAGCCCAACTATAAAATCTGAGGAAAACGTCAGTCCTGCGTCTTGCACGCGAAAGCTCTCTCGTACTCTTGGTCAAGGCTGCTATTCCTAATATCGCACGCCTTTGCTTGTCTCGACCGACCACAGATATGTTGTTCCACCACGCATATACAGCACATTCTTTTGCAGTAACGTCTCTGAGAGGTCGGATAACCCTAAGCACATCACTAGGCTTCGAACCAGAAGTAGCCGACGTCCATTCCTCCTGAAGTTCCTCGCGGATTGCGTACCCTCCACCTTGCGAAATAGATGATAAAAGAGATATGGAGAGCGACGTGAGAGATGATCCAAAGAGTAAATGCGAGGAACCTCTGGAGTGGGCCGTGTGCAGGATAAGTACACGGGTGAGATTCTGCAAAGCACTAGAGAATGCAGTTTGCGTCGGCAGTGATGATAAATACGACCGCATAGCTTCTACTGGTGTTAGATCAGTCACTTTAGAAGCGACATGGAGCCCTGACAACACAAAGTTCAGTACGTTGAATAGATGCATTGTTGCAGTTCTACCATCTGTAATTAGGCCTTGTTTGCTGAGTTCCAGCCAAACCTGTGGGGTGTTGTTTGATCCGGAAACTTTGGTCCACCAAGACTCATCGAATGCATCTTCTATTCGCAGAGGCACAAATTCGAATGATGGATATCGCTCAACTACGGATCGAATATCTTCGGTTCTGTCTTGCATCTAGCTGCCATTATGTTACTGAATCTCGATCGGAGATCATAGCCACGACTCACCCCAGCAAAAGCTTCGCATACCTCTACATAACAAACAATGCAGGACGGCCATACACTGGCGTTCCGTGGATGATTGGTACCACCTCTTGGTTTTCCTGAATCATCCAAGGGCGGTCGACTAGAGAAATATGTGTTATGGACGATATCCAGCATAATCGACGATCCTAGGCCGCCAGAGAAACCCAGGCACAGGTTTCCCGATGCCTTGAGCTTGGGCCGCTTCGAGGTGCCTGCCCTAGCATTGACCGAAGGTTCGAGAGATTTTCTAAATTTCATGTCTACTATCGGGGTGAAGCATTCTCTTGTGGGGGATGTAGTCAGATCCGCTCCTAGCTGAAACGAACAAAACACTTACTTGCAGTACGCCGCATGACGGATCACGATGTTGCCTGGTTTTAACCTGCATCTCACGCAGTCTTTTGATTTCCCAAACTTCAGACGACCTGCCCAAGCGAATGAGACACAGGTAGACACAGTTGAAAACACTCACGAGGCATGAGGGCTTGTTCTTCTGCGGCTGGGTTTCCACATGACGACATGGTGAATGCAGATCCTCGAGATTATAATTCACAGTATTACTAAACAGCTAAAACCAGGTGGACGGTTGTGTACTAGGGCATCTGCCAAGGGAAAGTATCATGAAGCAGTACTTGTGGACTTCAAATCACGAGTCACGACCTGTCACGACATGCATAATCAGCAATTGAAAAAATCGGTATTCCCAAATAGGAAAGTATGCAGGAAGCATTTTGTCTTCAAACCAAGACCGTCCACTCAGCCACATTTCTAGACTAACTTTAAGTGCTTAGCTGCTACACTCGGGCTGATGTTTCAGTTTTTCAGAGACTCACGAGTCGCACAATCCCTGTACCACTGACTGGCACCTTCACATTACTAATTGTCCTCGCTAAGTCTCGATGATCGCAGACAGCGAGGATATAGCCAGCAAAAAAGGGACCCGGCCGCGAGAGCGGTGGGACCCCATGGATTCGGGAGACAAACAGCTCCACACACTAAGTATACTCTCCGTCCAAGCTGCGTAAACAATTGAAGCGATGCTTCCGCAGGGACGGGTGGCATAAGTTGGAGTTCCTCCATATTCCAGCCCGGGTCGGGCGTTCCTCCGTGAGCACATGTTTACTTTATTTTACTTTCGCGACGTCGGCGGTCTCAGATCTGGGTTGGCTCGGCATGTCGAAGATACTACGTTTAAGTTGAGTGACCTCGACCATCATGATCCGAGACTGCGTCAACTGACAACAACAAAATTTGATTTCTTCCTTTTCTTTCATTTATCAAATAACGTTGGTAGCAACAGGCAGCAACTCGACCGACGACAGTACATTTGCCTACATTTGCTCGTTCGTCAAGTTACACCGCAAGTTACTGCCACGTTCTCAGATTAATTGCATAAACCGAAGCGAGGAGCGGAGACAAATTATTCTATTGCGTGCACGTTGCCAGACAACGAGACGCGCTGATTAGCGAGATCGATCGTCGCGCACATCCCTTTTCACCAGTTGTCACCCCGCTAGCGTGCTGATGACGAAGAATCCGGAGCGCTAGCCATACCTTGCTACACCGTATCCTACCGTATTGCGCTGGCCACTGCCTATTACAGGCCTTTGGTTCGCTGTGCCAGCGGCTCGGACTCTCTCGGACTCCACCACTTAGGATCCGGAACTTTGTCCATGATCGTTGATGATGAACTTCTTATCCCATCAGTCGAATAAACGAGGGTTTTCAAATTAAATTATGCAAAGCAAACAAACTGACCGCCTTTTTCAAAGGGCTCTGCCAAATTTTGAAATACTGGACACAGCAGTCGCTCGAGAGCCACGAGGAGCCACGAGGACCATCCTGGACCATCCGATGAAAACCGATGAACGTCATCACGAGTGACAGCCTGTGACAGCAGGTGACAGCGCATACCACAGTCCGCGCCGACTCCGCGGAGGGTCGAGAACCCATGATTTAAGAACGAGGGAATAATATAGGCGAAATCATCATGTGGGGAGTATATTTATGTTGCACAATTCGGACCTCGATGGTCACGATACGATTATGGCGGGAAAATAACCTTCCTGATGAATCCAAGCGTTTGCCAGCAGAGGCAGGCAGCTGGCAACTGCTGGCAAGCGTCGGTTTTTACCACTATTAGTGGCCGAATACGTACTATCCCATGGCAATAAATCTGCAGGAAGGCAGTTCAAGACAGACAGCCATTCAAGCTTCTTGATGATAGAAGCTACACGAGCTCCCCACGCAACAGATTCGGATACCCCAGGATCCCCAGATCCATGGAGGGCTAGATGGAAAGCAATGGAGACCCGGGGCTGCGAAGGCTGGGGCTTCCCAGTCTCCGAAAGGTTCAACGGTCTGGTGATGCTAGGATGTTTCCATAGAGCTCCGCAGAACGCCGCACCGGTGATCTCGCGGACGCCAGGTGTTTTACTAGGTTTTACTAAATTACTTCGCTGCAAAGCACACCACCATTGCAACAACTGGGGCCCATCAATATTAATATTATTCATTTATTATTCCATCTCCATGTTCACCACTAGGGTGCATGCATTGCGGAACAATGTAATACAGCTTGTCAGATATTGAATGCATAGGAACATTTGCGCCATCCATCGATGGACATTAAGCTTTTCCCTCGTCGTCGTAGAGCTCGTGACTGCTCTTTTCGATATCAGATCCACCCTTGCGCTGGCCAAACGCGGTCAAGCCAATCCGGTCAGCAATGGCGTTCTGGCGCTGTTGATCCGCAACAGCAAGACCTTCACTATCTCCAAACACGTCGTCCATTTCTTCCAAAGTGAGGCCCTTGGTCTCAGGTACAAAGAACATGATAAAAAAGCCGCCGAGGAAGGCGAATGCCTGTGTTAATTTTCATGAGACATTGAAAGAAGTAAATGAACAGACAACTCACGCCAAAGAACACGAATGTCCCAAAGCCGATATGAGTTAGCATTGATGGCGTTACTTGGCCGACAATGAAATTGTTCATCTGTTTGCCATGACGATCAGTGGACATCCCTATAAATATCCATAGAACGAACCCAATTGGCCGATGAGGCAATAGAAATACCCTTGCCACGTATACTCAACGGCCAAATCTCAGCAACAAGGATCCAGCTGCACGGACCCCAGCTGTAACCAAAGGCGACGGAGAATACCCAGACGCAAACGCAAGCCACCCAACCAGCAGTAGGGTGTCTGGTGAGATGTTTTAGTTCAAGTGGGATAATGAAATTTCAATGAGACGCACGATGACCAAGAATTATGGTACAACGCGGTCAGGACTGCAACGATGAGGTGGCATCTATTATGGAACGTTCAGGACGGCAAGTTTTACACGCAAGAATATAATACTAACGCAGCCATGATGAAAGCACCAGAGATCAGGACTGGCTTACGGCCGACCTTATCGATCCATATAACGGCAGGGATGGTCGCGAGGAACATGCTAATGGGTTTATGTTAGTTATGTACGTGAAAATATGTGGTGGGGCATACACAATACCAACAACACCCGTGGCAAGAAGGCTAGTTGTGTTGCCCGTCATGCCCAAGTCACTGAAGATGCTGGGTGCATAGTACAAGATGGCGTTAACGCCGGTCCATTGCTGGAAGAACATGGTCCTGAAAATTCATTGGGCTGAGTCCTATCCGTAGAAAATAGCGACTCACATTGATCCAACAGCGACGCGGTAGAATAGAGCTGGCAAGAGCAACGTTAGCGTTCAAAATTAGTACCAGTGCGACAAATTCGTACTGCGTGAGGTAAGTAAGCTCATATATGCATAAACACCGAGCTTGAAATTTGATGAGAACGACCCATCCTGGAATTGAGGGAACTTCAAAGCATTCAATTCCTTTTCAAAGAGGTACTGAGCCTTGATTTCCCTGCAGAAGACCATATATCAGGAAGACCAAGGCAGCAATGATCTTATGACCCACAAGAACTCGATTTGAACGAGGTCAGAGTCCGGAGGAAGGCGGCGAGCCCTACCAAGAACAGCGACAGCCTCTTCATCACGACCTTGGTTGACAAGCCACCTGGACACCATAAGTTTTGTGACGTGTTGTAAGCAGGAGTTGAGACATGCCTTGGAGAGAAAGGCATGAAAATAATACCAATGCCTAGAATGATAGCAGGAACAAGCTGCATCGCCAATGGAACGCGCCATGCAATCTCGCTCTGCCCGCTTCCAGTGCCACCGATGTAGTTGGTACCGTAGTCGATCCAGAAGGAGATCAAAATACCAAAGGTGATAGCAAGTTGTTGCAGAGCAACCAGACTGCCGCGGACTTCAGGAGGAGAAAGTTCGGCGCTGGTAAAGGGTCAGTAAGGACATAAAAGGGGACTGTTGTAGCATACTTGTACAGGGGCACCGCCATACTGAGCGATCCGACACCAAGACCAGTGATGAAACGCCCTGAGATGAGATTCAGACACAAAACTTTGAACCGACTCTGAGAGCGTACCGCCATATATCGACGAGGGCTCGAATGCCGCAGTTTGGACGACGACACCGACACAGAATACACCGACAGCTGCATGGATGAATCAGCTGCATCCCCTGGGAAAAGCGAAGTAAACTAACCAAGCATGATGGTGTATTTACGGGAGAGCTTGTCAGCCAAGTACCCGGTAGAGAGAACACCGACCCAAGCTCCAAGTTCCAGGATAGATACAAGCCAACCCTTCGTTCCAGGGTTGCTGACAGCGGATGACATCCGATGGTCGAATGAATACATACTGAAACAGCTTGAGGATCACGAATGCTAAATAAAAGGTGGCATGAAAGCTCACCTCAAGACGCCAGAAAATACACCCTGGTTATAACCTTCACTGCGTCAGTACGAGCTTGAAGGAAAAAATCACGATAGGGTTGTACCATAGAGCAAACCACCCAGAGAAGCGAAGACTGCATTGGCAAAAATTTTGCGATTGTGCACAAGGCCTGCCTGCGTAGTGTGTTAGTACGCAACACTAGACACGATTATTCGACAGAAATCACCCATCCTGACTGGCCCTGCAGTGCTTGACGATGTTTTGCAGCATAAGGGCTTGCGCCTCCAGCGTGGCCTCCACCCATTGTTGTTGATGAAGAAGATGAAGAGGGATTGCTCACTCGACTCAATCACGATGCAGCTCTCCTTTATACTGTCTGATCCATTTCCATCATTGATTTCTCATGTCACGGGATAAGTGCGGAAAATATCAATGGAGCAAAGGATCGAAATGGAGAACTTCTCCGGGGTATGGGGCGGTGCGGGGGATCCTGGCCGTCCACGCAACAAATCTAAACAAACAACAGATAGGGTCCGGAACAAAATGAGTGATGGTATGGATACGCTTCCGAGATTGCCGCAAACCTGGTTATGAATCCGCATGATAACACAATATAGTATCGCCATCGTATCGACAGTGGTAGACTGGCCGGTCCGGAGACACTGATATAGATTTAGTGTTGGTGACAAAGCCAACGGGGGTAATTGTTACACTTCTGTGCTTGTTGAGTCACTGCGTCAAAGATAGTTAGTTATTTGAAAGAGTCTGTAGTACATACCTGCTTGCAGCTTAACAACGAAGTCATTGGATAAGTTGATCATTGGATTGAATTCGAGGTACACAGGGTTACACGTTGCGGTGTAATGATATATTATTCGAGGCAAACAAATTGAGCGACAGTGTTTAGTTTCTTTAAAAGTTACTCTGCAAAAGGAAAAATACGATTTGATCGGACATACCTCGATAGAGTACACTCGGCCAAAAAGATTGAGTCTTGCACTGATTGAGGAACGTGGTCGATGGTACCGATGATCCTCCAGCGAACTCTGATCTTACTCATGAGAAAAGCGGCGGTCGTTATGAGTTCTTGTGCTCTAAGTGGAATTACTGAGCCGCCAGCGAGGCCAAAAAGTTAGTAACAGCCCTGGACGTCAAACACTTGTGATTATGGTATGTGACACCTCTTCGGAAATGAGATGCGCGAGTATATGATGATGTGACTTGAGCTTGATCGATGGCCGAACAAAATTACATGTTTCGCGGTTCAGAAGTTCATGTGTGTTGATGATTAAAGAATGAAAGAATGTTTACTCAAGAGCTTGAGCCGTCCTTGCAGCTTGCAGTGTGAGGCGTACTTGGTGGCAGTGCAAGAAATGACATGCTGCGGCGTAGCGTCACTTGAACTTGAACTTTGACATCTTGATTCCAAAGTCGGCCAAGTTTCTCTGAGCTCTCACAATTTACTTGTCGAGTCGCAAATCGTCGTCCAGTATGTGGCCAGGGCAACCCATTTATCCGACCAGTAACAATCAGAGTGGTACCACCAGTTCTCCACCCCAGTAAGTGCGTTGATAACGTCTTCTAGAGAGCCGTTGAATTCAATTTATGATCACATCTTTGTTTGTCAGGTTCCCAAACCCGTATGTGACTTGTAGCGAATAGTTAGTTGAGCTGATATGATGATTGTTCCAGCGGTAGTTATGCTCCTCCTCCCAATCAACCTGCATACAACCCTATGCATGCTGCTCCACCATCGATTCCTTCGCACGGTTCTCCGGCACCCAGAGGGTAGGTAACCAGTAAATATGCTTTGTGTGTCATCTCAATATCAATATTATCGAACCACAGCTTTGGATTTCCACCCCCAGTAGCAAGAGATAACCTACCCTGGACATCACCATAATAGTGGTTACCCAGGTCAGTTTGCTGGAAACCATGCGCCTCCTCAAGGTCCTCCCACCCCTTATGTACCGCCGCCTGGCCCTTCATCATCACCATACGGCGCACTCCCTGGGCCTCCTCCGGGCAGGCAAGGCCCTCCATCACAATACCCGCCACCCCCAGGTCCTCCTAGGAATTATCCACCGCCACCTGGACCCCCTCGTGGCTATGGTGCACCTCCTCCCCAGTATGTTATTCGTAAGATCTTTGCGTTGATAGATACCTTAACATTCCTCAGGATGAGCAGTGGCTACGCTTATACTCCTCCAAGTGGGTTGATCGCTGGAACCTACAAAGTCGCTTCTCATCATGATTTATTAAGCAGACGGACCTCCACAGAGGCCGCCCCAGCAACAGCAGTTTTACGGCCCCCAAATGCAAGGGTCCAATCAGATGCAGCAATCTTTTTTCCAATATTCCCAATGTAACGGCAAGAAGAAAGCCTTGTGTGTATGTCGTGCGCATGGACTGACACTCATTCACATCTAATGGGTACCTTCAAAATAGATTGGAATCAATTATATTGGCCAGAAGGAAGAATTGCGTGGTTGCATTAATGATGCAAACAATATGAAGCGTTTCTTGGGTAGTAAGTCCAGTCGCTACGGAATGCGCGTAGTATGTCATGGATCATTTCCAGCTCAGTTTGGGTATAAGGAGGAGGACATGGTCATACTCACTGACGATGCAAGGGACCCACGCCAAGTTCCTACTCGGCAAAACATAGTGAGTAAGATACCTACAGAATCGTGCTGGTGCTAACCGATGGGCGCCGATAGCTGCGCGCAATGGAATGGCTCGTTCGCGATGCCCATCCCCATGACTCGCTGTTCTTTCATTGTACGCGGACTTTTTGCAGTCATCTACCCGGTTGTGACTCACACCAGATAGATTCCGGGCACGGAGGGCAGACGGAGGACCTCGATGGCGATGAAGAAGATGGATATGATGAAGGTGATGACTACATATCACAGAAAGCATGTGCTGATCCGTTTGCGGGATAGTCATCTACCCGGTTGATTTCAAAGTGAATGGTCACATTGTTGATGATGTGTGTCCCTGTTGTATCCCATCTCTCGGCACTTTCCACTAATGTCCATCTTCCAGTTGATGCACGACATCATGGTGAAGCGGCTTCCTGCGGGTTGTCGTCTCACCGCTATCTTTGATGTAAGTTCATCCCGCTAAGAACCTAAAATGGTATTCACATACTAAAATTCTCGCAGTCTTGCCACTCTGGAACAGCTCTGGGTATGGATGGATTTGTTGTCACCTTTCAACGTTCATACTGATTCTAATTTGATATATTTAGATCTCCCATATATCGTACGTTATCCTTACTCCCCACCCTCATAGTAATCTCACTTTTGTGCCATTAGTATTCGACGGAAGGCAAGATTAAAGAGCCAAATCTTGCTGCGGAAGCCGGCCAAAGCTTCATGTCCGCTGCGACTTCATACGCTCGCGGCGATATGGGCGGCGTGTTCAGCTCTGTTACGGGATTTATCAAGACTGCCAGCCATGGACATAAAGCCGAGGCAATCTCCAGGACTACGAAGACGAGTCCTGCCGACTGCGTGCGTGAACCTTTGGTTAATTTACATCACACTCACCTTCAATGTAGATTTCTTGGAGTGGTTGCAAGGATTCACAGACCAGCGCGGACACAGAAGAAGCCGGAAGAGCCACAGGTGCTATGAGCTATGTACGTTCCTAAATTCACCCTTCTCACTTCAGTCTCTCATACATCTTTGAAATGCAGGCTTTCATCAAGGCACTCAGTAAGTAATCTTGGAGCGTCATAATTAGCTCCTAATTTGACATTTTCCGCAGGAGAAAACCCGCAGCAAAGTTACCAGCAGCTTCTTAATTCCATCCGGTGAGTGTCTTCAGGATTGATTATCCGGCTTTTGATGAACTCGCGCAGTGATAATTTAAGGGCAAAGTACAGTCAGAAACCACAGGTTCGTATATAGCTGCTCATGATATTGCGCTTTTCTGACTGTCTTGAAATAGCTGTCTAGTTCTCACCCAATGGTCAGTATCTTTTTCTACAAGCTCCTCAGTCTCTTACCACCCGCCATACAGGACACAAACCTACTTTTCATAGCCTGAATGATGTCTGTATCATGTATATTGTATCGTGTACATATGTAGTATGCTTCATTACGTGGAAATACAAGATTATCCCTCAAGTTGCATATTACGTGTGACGAGAGACCAAGCTTATACTGGGTGACTTTCCGTAGCATTTAGAATCCTACATTTCGATTCATACCTTAAAAAGTCGGACTTGTCGTCTCACACCTCGTCACAATCTAGAAATGCTTTCCAAACCGCAGACCAATTAATTGTATCAAGATTCTAATGTACAGTGTTAGAGGTATCAAGACTGAAAAAGCAAGTAAGCAACGATTACAACAGTCACGGAATTTGAAAGGCTCGGTTAGGTGTTTAGAACATGGTATGAACTAGAAGGGGGTGACGTTAATAGCAATACTAGTGCGGGTTTCGTGACAATTTCGTGATGCCTGAAATGCGAAGATAACAAAATATGTAACAAATAAGACAACCTCCGAGGTGGCGAGTGACACTAACAGTCTCGTTCCCAACGGAACTTCTAGGCCACGAGCGTCAGCAAAATACCAAATTCCATTAGGATCTGGTACCGAGATCACTGCGCTGACAGATATGGGACAAGGATGGAGAATGATCAATATCAATGACACTCCACACTGATGATGCGAGCTTCTCCTGCGTGGCCAAACTTGATTCGAGAATCAATTCCACTGGGGAAGTCGAACGAATGCTGTGTTATAGCCCCTTGGAACGAAGGTTCTGCATCAAACCGATCGGTTGCGTCGGACGGGAAGTCGAACGTGGGATCCCCTGAAGCTCCTGAAGGGAATGACTTTGCATCAAGCACTAGCGCTGAAAGTCTTCGGCCGACAGACTATGCAAAGACGATTAGTGCACGTCCACTTTTATACGGAAGTCAACATACGCAGCCGGTATCTAAGCCGACGGACCACCTCTTGACATCCAGACCACGAGTTGCCGCGTGGCCATACACGACAGTCGATGCATAACAAGGGAGATGAGCGAGTTGGCCTGTGAGTCGTGTAACGGAACCGAGTCGAGTATTGGAAGCATGAAAACCAGAGCATTTGTTCATGATTTTATTCCAAAGGTCGGAGTATGGGATCCCTTTGTTGTTGCTGCGCGTTGGCTTACCGTTTTTGCGCACGCTCCTCATATTTAGGACGACCCATGGATCTTGGTTCTGTGGAATGTCTGAGAGTAACGCAAGCTCCTGTGCCTTCCGTATAGTAGGGATGTCGTCCTCGTGCTGCTCTATGGATGGCCAATGCGACAATGGTTGTTTAGGGTGCGTGGCTATCCGGCTTGGGTCGGCTGCGAGTAAACCAGCATGAACGAAGAATACATGGCCTGCCGGCGCGTAAAGAACGAGAGGGAGAGATCGCAAGTAATTGTAGTGTGAGCGGGACATGGCTCGCGCAACCTGGTAGTGGTCCCCTAAAGGCTTCCAACCCTTGGGGACCTTGTTTCCCCAATCAGGTTTCTTCATCGATGAAGGATATGAGTCGAATGCAGGCATGTCACCCTTCTCGGGCACGAGTTCATAATCAGACCAATGATCATCAACTTCTCTCAGCCACTTCTCTGCCCCCCGGCTGAGAAAGAATCCCAATCCATCCAAGCACGCCATTCAAGGACTTTCTGGTCGTTGTTTCCGCGAACGCCCAGAATCTTGTTGCTCTCCATAAAAGACTAGAACTGTCAACGACTCTTCTACAGTTGCCTTTGTCGTGAAGTCGCCGAGGTGTATTAAAACATCCTTCTGTGTGTCATAGGATATTTTATTTAGCAAAGCGCTGGAAAAATGTGAACATGAAGCATGGTTTGGATTTTTGTGAGCGCGTACGTCAAAGATTCATTCATGCCGTGTATGTCGCCTATCGCGATTATTCTTCTATCATTATCATCTGCCATTCATTGGGGATGGTATCAATTGCGATAAAGAAAGAGTCAACAACTTACTAGTAGGCAATTGTTCATCAGATAGCGTATGTGTGAAATTATCATAATGACCAAAATCGGGGAATTCTGCAGGTCTAGGTGAGCCTATCTATAGAACCAACACTCTGGCCTTGCTTACTACTGGAGCTGGAGTTTGTCCAGAAACGGACCCACATGCCGCCTGCGAGAATCGTCCAGATGATGAGGATAACAACAGTTATGCGCAATAGGAGACCATAGTGGTCATTGCGCCTGGTCATGGCGCCCATCAAGCTGAGGGGGATAAAATTACCTTGCACCACAAGGTTATTAATATTAGCGCATAATTGTGGCTGTACAGATGCGAACAAGCAAAGTTCATGGTAGTAGTAGTACCCTGTAGATAATCAGTCGGACCTTGCTCGTTTCCTTCACCGGAACAGCTTCAAACGAGTGCCCTATACCGAAATACGTTGGCTTCCGAAAACAAGGTACGTACGTGCAGTACCGTAACGTAAAAACGTAATGAGAAGACCTCGAAAACCTCGTCAGGTGCCTCTGACTTACCCGAGTAACAGGCCCGTGACAGCAAAAACCTCTTGATCATTGCAACTTTCTGGCGCTCACCAACGAGAACGCCAATTTGACAATTCGTCTACGTACATGAAAGGCTCCACCTAAACTCAACTTACAACTCGGGTTGTTCATTACCCATACCGGTCATCCGAGTTAAGCATGCGCCCACCACCGCACCAAACTCCACTCGTCCGTCACCTTCACTGCCCTCCTTCCCGGTGATTGAAGGTACATTTTTGACCATCGTCGTTCTCCACCAAAGCCTACCTTCCCCCCACCAAAGCTCCTCCTACATTATACCGCCAACAGCGCGGGACACGTCGTCACCGATTTATTCAGCATTGATGTTTCCGGCCTCAGCGGCGAAAGTGTTGGACATTGTTGGTCACTTCCTTACCTTTCTCGTATGTTCTTGCTACTCGTCTTGATCCACCATCGACACCATACGTTACATTGACTTCTTGTCTTCGCACCATATGATACTTCCACACGACGATCCCCCGGACCTCCCTAGCTAAGCACTTACGGCACGTATTTAGGTCCTCTCGCACCGTCCGAATACCTTAGTATTGTCTTGACGCATTACTGAGCTAGTCTGTCGCTAGCGTATAGAAACCAGTCTAACGCGGGATGGCAAGGTGTTTAACCATATACACGAGCAGAAAAAACCTTACCGACTCCCGAGCGGTGCTAGAAGTCTTGACCAGCTTGCTGTAAGTGAGATAACACATGTACCTTGTTTTGGGGAGCTTTGGGGAGCCGGAATTCATCATGATGGTGACCCTGTTATCAGTCGGATCTTTAAGAGTACAATTCAATTCATTCGAACCCTGAGCCAACAAAGTCCGGACACCTTGGCATCAGTGTCTGATGGGCCTGTTATCATTTGGACCTTTCTCGGTTACTTCGAATGACTTCAAACCCTGAGCAAACAAAGTCCGGACACCCTCACGTTATTCACGAACTAGCGAGTCTGTATCTGACAGAGCAGGAGATACTGCACTTACTCGCAGAGGGGAGAGAGGCATCACCCAGTATGACGGTATTGGGGTGCTGGAGTCATGCGGAAGCTGTTGACGGATGTTCGCAGCGAGTGCGTTGCGGGCCCACATCCCAGCCTGCTCGGAGAGTTGAGTGTTATGTGGGTGTATATATATATATATTATGTAATTAACAAGTCTGCATTTATTACAAAGTATTATGTAATAAAGGAAAGCTAATACACTAAAAATGCAAGACGTTAATATGTCGAAGAGGTGACAGGGAGAAGATCGAACTGACGAAACTGGAGTTAAAAATGGGGGAACGAAGCATGTGGGGGAACGAGGATATGTTGAGACCGTTATATATATACTACTCGGTGACGGCCACGACATTAAGCTGAAGCGAAGATGTTGAACAGAGTCTGGGGTCTTTTAAGTTTTCATTGTAAATGACGTGAGGTACGTGAGGGTGTCCAGACTTAAGTTTGCGCTCAGGCTTTGAAGTCGTTGAAGGAATCGAGAAAGATCCGAATGATAACAGGTTACTGCGATGAACTCCTTTTTTCACTCATGCTTTGAAGTCGTTTGAAGGAACCGAGCGGCGAGAAAGGTCCGAATGATAACAGGGTACCATGAACTCGAAAAGACTCTGTTCAACATCTTCGCTCTAGCTTAATGTCGTAGCCGTCACCGAGCAGTGGGCCGTAGATAACAGCTAAGTCTCAAGTTGAACATGATATGGTATTACGAACTACCTGCCCTGACTATACTATATTTGCGTTGTCTCGAACAACTTTTCAACTCAGTTCGAGCAGGTCTCTTTTAGATGTAGCTGTAACTCCGCCCCTAACGAAAACGCATAAAAGGTGGAGCAAATCCATTCTCTTTAATCATTCAGCCTGCCAACTCTCTTCCATAGTAAAACCTGAGAACTACTACTAGTCCTTGTGTACTCTCAACACAATGCGTGCTTCTACTGACACTACTGCTTGCATGTCTTCCAAGACTGTGACATTCTCAAGCGACGAGTCATCATCATCAAACTTGCACCACTGCACTCATGATACTCTCGTGTCAATGCACATTTCATCTGATGATGACTCCTGCATGAACTTCAGCTCAAATCAATGCTGCCACTGTGGCTGGCGCGGATCTCACTCACCTAGCTGTCCCTTCCGCTGAGTTCACAATGATTATGTTATTTATTCCTGCTGCTTGTGAGTCGTCTTTTCCTATTGTTTCACGTCATCCAGTAACTCAATGTCTCATCCTAGACAATTGTTTACATCGTCGATCTTCCATCGATCTACACCCCGTGCATAAACACACATTAGTCGTCGGGGTTTCACCGTAATTGTAGGATCAAGGAGGAAGGAGGTTGTGCAGACTTGCTATGTGGATTCCTTGGGCAGCAGGATATTGTAGCCTCACAATTTTGCCGTCTGCCTTGTATAAGTATGACTTACTGCAACAACCATCATTATTTGCCAGACCGCCAACCGTGCTGAAACATCAGTAACATGTCTTAAATGGATAGTACATATATATATATATTTTTTTTTGCTTCAGAGTGGGGTCCTTTGGGGTCGTAGACCCTATGTTGGACATAGTCTCGTCATAAGCTTTCTGTCGTGCGTGATGGGGGTGATATACTAGGATGGGTGATTCGGACTCGTACTCCGTCACATGAAGTGAGCAGGTACAAAAGGATCACTGCGGAAAGGGATTATGTCAGTATAAGGATAGTTAAGTGCAGTGCTCGGCTATTGTGTTAGCTGTTGATGTTCGTCTGATGTTGCGTGCTGCTGCTTTCGTTAGTGCTATCTGTGTTACTGATTTGGTCCCTTTTGTTTCCGACAGCGACGTCACAGGATGTGACGTCTTTTCCTTTCGACAAAGAGTATGGCGACGGGAATTATGTTGCAAGTGTATGTTAGATCTGTGTGTTTTTTACTAGTATGTTTTCTGATACAATATTTACAGCTCACCGAATGTTGGTTTGAAGCGGCCGGTACTATTTATGAAGCGGATTAGGTGAGGGGTGACTTTCTCGGATGTGAGTATATGTGCGATGGACGTTGCGCTTCGTCGAACAGCGTTTGCGAATATGTGGCGTTCGCGTCTATACTGCGGGCAGTCGAATAGATAATGGTATGTGGTTTCGTCAATTCCTGGACATATGGGACAGTGTGGGGTGTCGCTCTTGCTTGTACGATGCAGGTGGTAGTTCAGCGGGATGTGGCGGGTGCGGAGTTGGATGTAGATGCTCGATATGCGCTTGTGTAGACCGTTGGTGAGTTTGAGGAACTTCGAGGAGGGCATTGATGGGTCTATTGTTTGCGGATAGTACATATTTATCGCAACCTGCGTACATACTGATGGCCGAACAACAAGCTACATCGGAACGGCACTCCAAGTTCAGCAGTGGTGCATCCCCAGCGAGGTGGTGCCGTCCGTAATGTGTCTATTCGTCGTCGTCGAATCACAGGTAATAGTACTCCCTGTCCACGTCAGTATTCGGGCTCTGTTAATACAAATGCTATCATAGCTGCGCATGCGCCGGTGCCGCCGGTGCGACAACACCACCGTGCACCTGCTGATGTGCGTGTCGCCAGTAGTTCTACTAGCATCCTCGCTGACAAACTAGCGAGCTTGCCTATACAATGCAGGAGATACTGCACTTACTCGCAGAGGGCAGAGGTATCACCCAGAATGACGGTATTGGGGTGCTGGAGTCATGCAGAAGCTGTCGACAGATGTTTATAGCGAGTACGTTACGGGCCCACATCCCAGTCTGCTCGGAGACTCGGAGTTGAATGTTATGTGTGTGTATCAACAAGTCTGCATTTGTTACAGAGTGTTGATAAAGGAAAGCTAATACACCAAAAATGCAAAACGTTAACATATCGAAGAGGTGACGAGGAGAAGATCGAACCGAAGAAACTGGATTTAAAAAATGGGGGGAGGAAGCATGCGGGGGAATGAGGATATGTTGAGACCCGGTTACTATTATTCCACATAATATGTCCACTGTTGCTAACATGCAAAATGTTCATAACAATTCAACGTCGTGCTCAACCCGGGGCATAACGAACACCTTATAGAGATGTCAGAAAACCATTCCGATAATGGTTACTCTGTTGCGCTGAGGGGCTACAGTGCTAGTAGAATCGACGACAAGTACAAAAGCGTGACAGCGGAGATGCCAAAAGTAGTTCAATCTCCTCCTCGGCACACACGGCATCTATCCTCTGTTCCAGTCTCAGAGGTTGTGGAATGATACTGCTCAGTGACGGCTACGACATTACAAGCGGAAGCGAAGATGTTGAACAGAGTCTGGGGTCTTTTCATGGTGAATGACGTGAGGGTGTCCGGACTTTTTGTGCTCAGGGTTCGAAGTTGTTCGAATGAACTGAGTTGTAAGATCCGACTGATAACAGGGTACCATGTAGACGCGCGATGGACATTGGCAAGGTGCTTAACCATATAAGTACACGAGCAGAAAATACCTTACTGAACGGTGCTGGAGGTCTTGACCAGCTTGCTGTAAGTGAGATAACGCACGTACCTTGTTTTCGGGAGCTTTGGGGAACCGGAATTCATGTGTTATCAGTCGGAATTCGAACAACTTCAAACCCTGAGCCAACAAAGTCCGGACACCCTCATCACAATGAAAAGACCTCCAGACTTCTACTCAACATATTCGCTTCAGCTTAATGACGTTGCAGTCACATAACCGAGCATAACCCGTATACCCGCTACTTGCATGCTTCACTTCCCTTACTCCCTAACTACCTTCAGCTTTGTCGGTTCGATCTCCTCCTCGTCACCCAAATCTCAACGTTAACCTACAAGACACTCCAACTCATTTTACGGCTACAAGCAGGCTTCGCGGTTGTACCACAGTGCACCCTTGAATAAAACTATCCATCACATCTAATAGGTCAGAGTAAGGAAAACAGTAATGAAGGACAGACATTAACAAAGGAAACAAAATGACGAAAGGAGGAGCAAGCATATCTTACCGCCCGGTGAAGGCTGCTGAAGCGAACATGTTGAGTAGCGTCTGGGGATCTTTCCACTGTGAATGTCGTGAGGGTATCGGGGTTTGAAGTCGGTCGAAGGAAAAGGTCTGAATGATAACAGGTTACCAGCCGGAGACACCGCAGACCGCGGCTCCCCTTACTTCTCCAGCCGCAGTGGTTCCATAGTAGGAACAAGATTGGTCGGAAGTTAAAAGTTCGTTGGTTTGACTTCTTGCCGACTTATCTACGTTTTCTTTTTGGGGATCGGCGTTCTGCAAATGGCCGTAACGTCCTATAGTAGTAGGAATGCGATTGATCGCAATTGTGAGTTAAAAGTTCGGGGTTTGACTTCTTGCCGACTCATCTTTTCTTTTTGGGACTGGGCTAGCGTTCTGCAAACGACTGTAAGCCTTCATGGGCCGTCCTCGAGGCCTCAAGGCTCGGTTCGGCACACGGCCTGAGCCTAGCTTGAAGCCGGATGAATGGCAATGGAAACAACTTAGTCGCCGAAATCAGGATGTTAACTTCAACCTTCCAACTTGTAGTGCGTGGCTGTGTAAGTTATTGCCTCTCCCCTTGCAAAAACCCTTATTCCACTGCAATCGACGGACGGACAAATATTATCCCTATGGTACTCGTTTCGGCGATAAAAGGTGGTATATCTAGAACGAATGCCCTCGTCATACGTCCACCAAGTTCGCCGCTCGCTCACCCACATCCACTGATAGTATGACCATAATATCAAATGACCCCAGTTGGTGGCCGCTCATCAATTCACATATCATTTTCAGCTATTTCATAGGTCCGTGGAGAGCCAGTCGGATGATAACGGTGATGTGTCGATCTAACCTTTGCTACGTTTGTGCAGTTGCTGCCTCTATTGGAGTAATATACGATTGGGGTGAGTAAGATGGTATGAAAGAACTATTGATTTCCTGACGATGGTTTCTCTAGCGCTTGCACTCGGACAAGAGGTACGTTGGTGTCATTACCAGAGCAGCCATCTCTCTAAGAATGGTTTCATAGGTCGAATTGATCTGGGTGAGCAGAGTCTCATGTCCGAAGAACAACATCAAAATACCATTAATCCGCTACAGAAGCAACGCTGGTCCTTGATGACTGTCCTGTATCTCAGTGTATGTAGCTTTGCTATAAGCGTGCTTAGCAAGTTGA
Organism: Suillus subluteus; assembly: GCA_016647755.1. Taxonomy (NCBI): domain Eukaryota; kingdom Fungi; phylum Basidiomycota; class Agaricomycetes; order Boletales; family Suillaceae; genus Suillus; species Suillus subluteus. The sequence goes on along the minus strand of JABBWI010000017.1, from coordinate 673,789 downwards.
GCTGATGTGATGATATCCTAGGCGCGCTACATTGGAATAATACGTGCTGGGTATGTTTAGAAGGCTAAGATTGGTATTGTGCTAATCTCTCACAATCAGCATGAACATACAGAGTGTGTTTGTTCACACACACCGTTTGTTGCTTCTGACCAACGGCATACAGTGGCTGTTCAGATAATCCCGCTGAATGATGCAGTGAGTATTCCACACCGTTGCCTTCCCTTCCATACCCGTCTAATACACTGTAGGGGTGAGCGACACTCTTTGACAGCTTGCTGATCCACCATAATGATTACTACAGCTGTGAGTTTTTGTGGAGTGCATGATCCTCCGAGGCTGATCGCTGACTAGATGTATCAGGTCTTATCATGTACTTTGCGCTATATTGGACGACATGGGTCCTAATTGCGATACTCGGTGGTGAGCTACGCAGTTTCAATACCTCAGTGATATTTGACTTGACTGAAATATCATGCAAGTCATTATGATTGCTCGGTTATATGCCATGTACCAACAATCCAGAAAGGTGCTGGTACTCCTGGTTGTCGTCTTCATGGCCATCGGTATTGTCAACATAGTGATGCTCACAATAAACATGAGGTATATTTCAGCGGGTAAGCTTCAATTATGGATGAAAGACTTTGAGTGCCTCAGCTCATTGACAAATACCAGAGCAAGTCGTTCTTTCTGGCACCTATCAGTGCGTTTCTTACAATCCCCAACAATTGGACACCATCCCTTGGATACTCGCCGCTGTGTGGGAGATCTTCGCACTGTGTCTTGCAGTCCGGGTTGCTCTAAAGCACTTCCGTGAATTGCGACAACAATCGGCGGGAGGTATTGTCAGGGACTGTTTCACAGTGTTAATGACAACTCACACGACTTACTTTGCGAGGTGAGCCCATAACGTGAATGTGGTTTTCTTTTCTGTTGAAGTTCTGCATATGTTAGCTTTGTTGTGATTGTTTGCTTCTTACTAGGTTATTTTTCGCCAACGATGACAAATGTATGCCAATCTGTCACTGACCTCTGCATGCAACCACGCTTAATCATTTTCCATAGGACTCATATTCCCCGACAACGTTAATTTATTTTAGCTTTCTTGAAGTATTTATCATTGTGCAGTCAAGTGTGCTGGGACCAAACCTCATCCTCGGTGTTCGAGAATATCGCGCTAAACTCGTGATTGACTCCGATGCAGGACCTAGTATGATTTCAACTACTTTCCAAGAGTGTGTACATATATTAACCAGCAGTAGTGTGTAACATGGGAGACGTTCAATATGATTTACACTCGTCGGGCCTTTACCTTCGTTAAGGAAGAAAGCTAAATGAAGAATTGGTAAGATAATTATGCACATGATACGCTAACGATGCGCGCTTGTCCATTGTCTCCGAAATCGATCTCTTGTGATTGAGGGGCTCGTGCATGTATGTTGTCTCCGAATTGGTATGTGGCAGAAGAGAAAGAGTTTTCATCGAGGACAACAACTGACAACCGACGGCCGTACGACTGCGCATGATATCAGTCAAATCATCAGTGTAGGAATTGTCTCACTCACACAACCAGTGTCCAGACCAATCGACCGCTGGTTATATCTTACCCACGGCCTGCAGGATGTTTGTAGACGACAGTAAACGGATAACATGGAAGCGAGGTTGGTTGATATGCTTTACCCGCATTCGTACCTGAATTTCCTGAACACTTTGATTAGACGTCGTGTCGTTCCACAATTAGGACCAGTGTGTCCCCTTTCTGGGACTAGGAGACACAAGTCCTTTATTCGTGAAACTTTTGATATTCGTTACGGTCCATGGATATCTGTTTTCGGGAATCTCTGTGAGGACTGCAAGCTCCTGTTGATTACGCAGCTTTGCAATGCCATGTTGGTCATCCATGGTAGGCCAATGAGAAAGAGGCTGTCTAGGATCGGAAACCCGGAGCTTCGGGTGGGAAGACAACAGACCGGCGTGGACGAAGACCATATGATCAGTTGGAGAATGAAGCACAAGAGGCAACTCTATTTAGCTCGGGGTCTTTTCATTCTGAATGCCAGGGGGGGGGTCCAGACTTTTTTTTCGCTCAGGGTTTGAAGTCGTTCGAAGGAACCGAGAAAGGTCTGAATGATAACAGGTTGCCAGACACCACAAACCGCCCCCCCTTACCTCTCCAGCAGTGGTGGGAAGAAGCCTGACCAGACACCGACTTTGGTTGGCTGCAAGACGTCAAGCGACCAAATAGACGCCCATACTCTACTTACTCATGATATCCCGAAAACAGAGTCCCTGCGACAGAACGTTGATATGAGTAATGCCGATAGAAACAGAGACCGTGTTTGCAACTTCGAAACTTGAAGCGCAGCCGACCTGGTACGCTTCAACCTTCGAAGCTTGACAGTGCTGAATATTTGATCATGGCACATTACGAGGAAGGTTGCGTGCAAGTGCGATGCAATACCGGTATCCGCTGGACCAGTCCCAAGGGCATAGACTAGAGACAGACAAAGAGGCAAGAGGCAGCCTCTCGGACATCTCCATAGCTTAGTCAGCGACGAGCACACGCAGTCAGCTCTGTTCGTAGTGTAGCACATCTCCATATGTCATTTGCCCTAGCTCACCGCTAACTCTGCAAAAGGTTTTGAAATCATTTGGAAGACCGGTCTATTGACAGAGTTCTGCGAGGTCCCTAGAAAGGCTCGGTCAGAGCGCGTTCGCTGGGTTCTTCATCTCCATGTTTTGGTTCGTATATAGCGTGAAACGTCATATGTGCTAGCCATATACGATAGGTTTCCGAGACGTCTTTTCCGCAGGTGGGTAACCTTGGAGGAAGATAAGGTAGGAGTGGTGATGGTAAGGTAAGCAGGAAGCAGTTGTCTTTCTTGTCCTTTTAGTTTTCTCCACTTCACCAGTTCTGCTCACAACGCTCAGTCAGCGTAATCATTGAACGCCTCGCGTTATGTCCCCTGCCGGCGAGACAGGCACATCGTCTACTCCGCCACAGGCCAATGCACCAGCTCATCATGCTAGCACAATAGAATACACCCTAAAGAGCCGTGGGGCTCACGTCGTCAACGAGAACATCGGCGTGGTCGGTGTCCAGTGCGCACCTTTCCTGTTTCTATTGAATAGCACCTAATATTCCATCAAGGGCTAAAGAAGTCCGCCCATGGATTCAGCGGGACATCGAGCAGGTTAAGCAGTGTATGGCGAATGCCATGCTGGAAGCCCTCCTGCAGCGCACTTCTTGCGCTGCAGAGACTAAACAACCTGAAAGTGCCCCATGGAAATTGTGCCGGTCTGCAATGGACAGGCCTCCGCTAGAGATATATTCTTCGGGCGTCGTCCAGGATTGGGTGACGGCCAAGATCTTTTTGGGGGAGGCGGATCGCACTAGCGAGCCGGAGAACCTGAAAAAGTCGAGGAGATCGCTAAGCTGCACGATACAGTAAATGATTATATTCCCGAGTTCCTCTGGCACCACACGTTTGCGAACCCCACGTCCGCCATCCGAGAAGCGTTCGGTATTCCAGAACCCACCACGGGCAGTCACGTGATCTACATTATCGCATTTCGCAAACTCCACCCCATCACGAAGCTTCACGGCAAAGAGCTTTTCGACGTTTGACGTCAGTGTATCCTGTGTATATTTTATTGAATTTATGTGGCTCTTCGTTGACATAGCGTGCAGGTCACCTTAATCTGTGGAAGGAAGGTGTCTATCATCAAGATATCACCCCTGGAAACTTGATGTGGTACAGGAAAAACGGCAAACTGATTGATGTGCTAAACGACTACGATCTATCATCGTCGGCGAATGTAGTGGGTCCTCGGGGCAATGAGCGTACGGGCACGGTACCGTTCATGGCCCTTGATCTTCTCAGTGCAAAGGCTCAACGAGGCGAAGTCAAACACCTGTATCGCCATGATCTGGAGTCTTTTATGCGGGTTTTTGCTTGGGTTTTCTTGCGTTACAAGTAAGGAGTCCTTCTACCACGCGGATCGCGCCCCTTCGATGAGTGAGCGACTTTAGACGCCATTGCATGTGACGAGAAGAAGTTGTTCTTTCTGGAAAATGCTTTCGACTATCAACCTCCGGAATTCCGAACTTCTGCATTGGACATAGATTGGTCTTTATGGGAACTTCTTGTAGATTGTTTTGAGGCGCTCGATACAGCTGCCTACAGTCGCCGTAGTCGCGTTCGCCGTATTCGACTTCTTCAACAGCGATCGATGGAAGGAGCAGGCAAGCAGACAAACGATGAAGAATCAGTATCAGATATGAATGATTTGCTACACAAATTCACAGGTACTATGGCCTGGGTTAAGTTCAGCAGTCGTTCAGCTTCACAGTGACTTTCTTTAGTTGTGACACTGCGTATTGTGTTTTGTGTTTTGCTACCTGCGTCAGTTGCTCGTGGAATAGACGGATGACAGTCACTCAATTGGCCGTCCCAAAACGCAAATCGTCCGTTAAACGGTTCCAGTTATAACCCGGGTTAAGGCCGCACTGCATCAAACAACTTCTCGATCCAACATCAACTATCTTTGCTATCAGCTAAGAGCTTCGTCCGATGCGCTATGCTTGCACACTGAACCAGTGTACTCGTTTTAAGACCTGTTCGGGCCCGCCCGCTCATGTCCATAACTACCTTTGATGCGGTATCCCCGGATGCCACATTGATTTTCTACTGGAAGTTAGGCTGAAACACTTTGTACTTCGATCAATCAGATATGATAATATCATCCTTCAAAAGTTTCAAGTCTCAGTTTGGTAATGTAAGCGCTGGATTGTGGTATATCAGGCACGAATGCGATCGTTATACGTCCACCAAATCCCCCCGCTCACTCGCTCCATCCTCTAATAGTATGACGCTAGTCTCGAACGATCCCAGTTGGTGGCCAGTCATCAATGCGGGTGTTATTTACAGCTATTTTGCAGATTCGTGGAGAGTCAACCGCATGATGACGGTGATGATTTGATTCACCTTGATTCCAATTTCGCAGTTGCTGCCTGTGTTGGACTAATATACGATTGGGGTGAGCAAGATTCAGTATAAAAGAACCACTGATGTCCTTATGGTATTCTCAGCGCTTACGTTTGGACAAGAGGTACGTCAATCCCGATTACTGGGGGAGCCAACTCGCTTAGAATTGTGTTATAGGTTGAACTGATCTGGGTGAGCGGACTCCCACATCGAAAGAACGACGTAAAAATACAACTTGTTCGTGGCAGAGGCGACGCTGGTCCCTGATGACCTTTCTCCATCTCTGTGTATGTACCTTGTGTTTCAATTATTTATGCTTAGCAACTCCAAGTTTTGCTGACTTCAAAATATCCTAGGTGCGCTATGCGGGAATAGGATATGCTGTGTACGTTTGGATGTTTAAGCCATTGATGTTGCGCTCATTACCTATCTCTCACAATAGGATGATCATGTTAGGCATGTGTCCTCACATATACTCTGTTTCTTTCTTCTGACGGGCGGCATACAGGCAATGTTTCAACAATTTCGATGACAGATGCAGTGAGTATTCTACACTGATGCCTTCCATTCCCGTCCAAACGACTGAACTACCATGCAGGGGTGAGTGAGATTTTCGAACAACTCGTCGATTCAACTTAACGACACCCACAGTTGTGAGTTTGCTGCAAGCCTGTGATCCTCCGAAGCTGATAACTAATATTGCTCGATTTGTCAGGTATTATCATAAACGACGCAATTGATTGGACGAGTGACGTTGTAGATGCAATGCTGGGCGGTGAGCTATGCACCTCCGTGATATTGACTTGACTGAAACATCATGCAAGTCATCATGATCACTCGGCTACATGCCATGTGTCAGCGATCCAAAAAGGTACTGATATTTCTCATTGTTATCTTCCTGGCCATCAGAATCGTCAACGCAGTGATCGTCGCGATATTGACGATGCGTATTTCAGGGGGTAAGGCTTAATGTATGATATGTTTAAGTGCATCAGGCTCATTGACGAAGACCAGAGGAATTTGCTCTTTCCGGCACCTATCAGTGCATCATTGGCTTTGCAGGAGATTCCGCATGTCTGGATTCCATAACTTGGATACTTGCCACTGTATGGGAGGTACTTGTACTGTGTCTTGCAGTCTTGATTGCTGTGAAGCATTTCCGTGAATTGCGACGATACTCAACAAGTAGTATTGTTGGGGACTGTTTCGTGGTGTTGATGCAAACTCACGTTGGTTATTTTACAAGGTGAGCTCATGATGTGAATGTGGTTCTCTTTTTCCGCTCAAGTTTTACACGAGCTAGTTTTTTTTTGGCTGTCTCTTGCTTCCAGATCGGTTCATTGTCTTTAACGCTCTTCGTGGTATGCCGATCTATCATGGACTCTACAAGCGACCATGATTCATCATTTCTATAGGACCGATATTCCCTGGACGCTCAGATCTATCTTGTTTTCAGTGAGATATTCCAGGCCGTACAGATGTTTGTGCTGGGACCACGCCTGATCCTCGGTGTTCGAGAATATCACGCTGAGCTCGTGGCCAACTCTGATACGGCAACTGCTATGACTTCAATTGCTTTCCAGGTGCACGTCCATGTGTAAACAAGCAGTAGTGCGTAGCGCAGGAGATGCTCGATGTGATTGATTTGCGATAGGCGAGTAGTGTGAGGGGAGCAGTTGAATTTATTTTTACTTACTCCAGGTTTTATCGTGGTACTTATTTATGTATACAAGAACATTTGGTGAACTATGAGTAGAGATCTCTCCCCGACGCTGAGGTTCACGCATTGAATTTTTGTTAGTAGAAATCGAAGGCGTGGGGCTGGTGTTGCTTACATCAAGCACCATCCTGGTTTACGCGAGTCTGACCTTCGGCGTGAGAGACGGGTGGACACCACGAAAAGGATAGATCTATGACATGTTGATAGACATGAATGTAAATCATACTATATAAAAGTTACAGAAGGATTCGTCTCTACGATCAACCAGTTCGTGCTATAGTATTTCAAGTTTGCCGATGACTTTCCTGTGCCCCAGCATTTGGCCAATCTCGAAGGACGCTAAGGACATCTAGGTGACTCATCTGGCAATCTGTAAAGGAACGATGAGTATTGGAAACACGTCCGCAAGGTTCTTTAGAAGTATTTGCAAAATATTTCAGCTTCAACACTGCACTTTTGTCAGCCACATCGCGCGGCTTCCCTGGACTAGACATTCAAGACTTCCTCAGCGCCACCTGCCACCTCACATATTTCGTCAGAGGTTACCGGTTACTAGGGCTAGTGACCCATCCCTCAAACATGACATTGTTTACTAGCCTAAAAATGATCATGTGTTGAAGACTCAGCGCGCCCCCGTGCATTTCTCTTCACACAGCTCAAGGGTTACTTCAAGGGCACTGAGAACTGGAGGGTGCAGAAGCGCAGGATGATCATGAACGCACTTCTTCAAGGTCGCAAGGCCGACTAGGAATATATGAGCGAGGGCATGAGACCCTGAGACAAGAAGGGTTTCCTGGGAAGGATCCAATGTATTGATTGTCCGACATCACCCAAGATACACAGCAATGTCCATTAACAGTACTTGAGATGCAGCACGGGGATCTAAAAGGGGGTGACGATTAATGTGTACCTATCAAGGAGAACAAAAGAATACAACTGCGACTGAGTCATGCATTTGACGGGCTTCTTTCTGTAGAACATGGCGCGAGAGTCGGACTGCATCCCACTCTGAGAACATAAATCTCAAAATCAAGATTCTTTGAAGAACTTCTTAACATGATTGATTGAATTTGATTCAACGCACCGAGAACGTTCGAGATTTATGTGGTAGATAGCGGAGTCCTTCTCACCATGAAACATGAACTACCTGGGACGCTGCTATCGATCTTATTTCGCAGAGTACTTACTAGAGTATAGATGCTAGTACGGACTTGACTGAAATCGATTTCCAGATTCAGAGTGCAACAGAATGCAAATAAGTCATGGTCACGTGCGCATATTGATGGGAACGCGTCGTCGGAGTCGAACTGTAGGTCCACAACCGCCACATCAATCCATTGATCAGATTGATCGATGGTCCACCACATTTACGCCACATTGGTCGACCAGATATAAGGCAAGCAGAAAGCAGTCGTCTTTCTTGTCCTCTTAGTTTTCTCCACCTCACCAGTTCTGCTCAACACTTAGTCACCGTAATCATTGAACGCCTAGCGTCATGTCCCCTGCCGGCGAGACTGGCACATCGTCTACTCCGCCACGCGCCAATGCACCAGCTCATGGTGCTAGCACAATAAAATCCACCCCGAACAGCCGTGGGGCTTCCGTCGTCAGCGAGAACATCGACTTGGTCGGTGTCCAGTGCGCACATTTCCTGTTTTTATCGAGTAGCACCTAACATTCCATCAAGTGTTAAGGAAGTTCGCCCATGGATTCAGCGGGACATAGAGCAGGCTAAGCAATGTAAGGCAGATGCCATGCTACAAGCCCTCTTGCAGCGCGCTTCTTGCGCTCCAGAGACTAAACAGCCCGAGCTCCTGCAAAAGTGCCTAAAGGCAGTTCTGCCGGTTTGCAATGGACAAGTCTCTGCTGGAGGCATATACTCTTCGGGCGTTGAGACAGCATTGAAAAATTAGTGAGTACTCCTTCGCAGATCGGACATTTCCATACTTACAACGGCTGCAAGCGTACGTCCAGGAGTAGAAAACAAGTTCTACGGCCCTTTTATAGAAGCCACCAACATCGCGCTCGCTTGTCTTGAAGAGATCAAGGTTGATGGGATGCGTGCTCCTGTCCCCTCCGTGGACATGATCTGTCAGCAGAACGATATGCCCATGTACCAAACCCACCAGACGGTGACATCAATTCGGAAACCCGACATTGTCATTCTTCCTTTGAACGGCGCATGTGCTCCATTTGACGATGAAAAGGGTGACAAGAAGGGCAAACAGAAGGGCAAACAGAAAGACGAAGAGAAGCACGACGAGAAGCACGACACAAAGCGCAAGGCTCACATGGTCAAGAATGCAATGGCAAAGCCACCAGCGCCACTCCCCTGGACAGATGCTCTAGCTTGCATCGAGTTCAAGAGAAAGACGCCAGGGAAGACGAAAGGAATTAATCCACCGCCCCCTTTGTATACAGTAACAGACTATATCCCTACCAAGCCAGAATATCTGCCGGTGGATCATCTTAAGGCTGAAGATCCGGCACCAGGCGCTTCGCAGGCCCCAGCACAACCTGCGTCCAACACTGCACGTAAGTGATCGCATTTTTAATTCAAGATCAAACTAAATCGGCTGAGCTGCAGGTCCATCTTCTGGTCTTACTGCTGCACAGCCTTCCAAGGGCGGGTCTAGCTCCAAGCGCAAGGCCGCGGACACTTTGCAATCCGCTGCGAAAAAATCCAGGATCGACTCTGACGAGCCAGATGTGACCGTCCAGACGGGTCTGTACGCCGCCGAAATGTTTGCGGCGAATCTTGCTGTCAATAATCTGATTAATCTTATCGTTGTCGGTGGGTTCGTTCGTTTGTCGAGATTGGTCGCGCTCTTACGATCGGTGCTTCAGACGATGTAATGTGGATCTGGTATTATGATCGGCAAGGGACCATTCAAAGCTCGGGCATCAACTTTATTCAAGACCTTCCGCGATTCATGGTACTGTTGTATGCCCTGCAACGATTCAAACTTGAGGATTGGGGCCGAAACAAAGACTTCCTCCCAGTTCAAATTGAAGGGAAACAATGTCACGAATTCAGAATCAAGGATAAAGAACTTGGAGAGGTGGATCTGTTGCTTCACACCAGCCACGACGAAAGAGTGACACACTACGGACTGCAAGGACGCGCTACCAATGTGATCCCTGCCACTAGCGAAGCGCTCGCCAAGAAACACCCACACATCCAAGATGGGATGGTGGCCAAGATCTTTTGGGGAGAGGCGAGTCGCACTAGCGAGCCGAAAATCTTGGACAAGGTTGAGGAGATCGCTAAGGTCCACCCAACCGTTCAAGGGCATATTCCTGAGCTGCTCTGGCACCACACGTTCACGAATCCCACGTCCGCCATCCGAGAATCGCTCGGGGTTCCGGAACCCACTACGGGCAGTCGCGTGCTCTACATTCTCGTATTCCGAAAGCTCTACCCCATCACGAAGCTTCACGGCAAAGAGCTTTTCGACGTCTGGTGTCAGTGTATCTTATGTACGTGTCTGATTGAATTTATGTGGCTCTTCGTTGACATGGCGTGCAGGCCACCTCACTCTATGGAAGGAAGGGGTCTATCATCGAGATATCAGCCCTGGAAACTTGATGTGGTACAGGAAAAACGGCAAACTGATCGGTGTCTTAAACGACTATGATCTATCGTCGTTGGCGAATGTAGTGGGTCCTCGGGGCAACGAGCGTACGGGCACGGTACCGTTCATGGCGCTCGATCTTCTCGCTGAAAAAGCTCAACGAGGAGAAGTCAAACACCTGTATCGCCATGATCTGGAGTCGTTTATGTGGGTTTTTGCCTGGGTTTTCTTGCGTTACAGGGAGGGAGTCCTTCTACCACGCGGATTGCGCCCCTTCGATGAGTGGGCGACTTTAGACGCCATTGCATGTGGCGAGAAGAAGTTGTTCTTTCTGGAAAATGCTTTCGATTATCAACCTCCGGACCTCCAAACTTCTGAATCGGACATAGAATGGTCTTTATGGGAACTCCTTGTGGAATGTTTTGAGACGCTCGATACAGCCGCCTACAATCGCCGTAGTCGCGTTCGCCGTATTCGCCTTGTTCGACAGCGATCGACAGAAGGAGTAGGCTTGCAGACAAACGATGAAGAATCGGTATCAGATATGAATGATTTTCTAGGCAAATTCACAGGTACCATGGCCTGGATTAAGCTCAGCAATCCTTCACCTTCGCAGTGATTTTCCTTAGTTGTGACACTGCATACTGTTTTTTGTGTTTCGCTACCTGCGTCAGTTGTTCCTGGAATAGACGGATAGACGAATGATATTTACTCAATTGGCATCCTTTGTCATTTTTAGTCCCGTCGTCCGGGCCAAACGGTCAAATATAATACGTTTCAAACCTTCACCGGTCACATGCACAGGGAGGATCCATACCTCAAATCAACGAGTACCTTGAATTTTCCTCCATGCCGTCCTCAGCCATTGACGTTTCAGCAAGCTCCTTCGACCCCCAGGTTCCTGCCCTTTCCTCTACTTGTATATTCGACGCGACATTTAAAAGATGATATTATACATGGCAGAAGCGCAACATGGAAACCTACAACGACCGCTAAGAGGCCTAATTACACCATCTGGTCACCAAACGGTCTAACGCATCAGTAAAACACCCGATTCCTTTTCTGGCTTTATGTACCTTGTGCCTTCGCATTTCGTCGTGACGACTCAGTACTCAATTACGACAAGGATGTCATTGTGTTTACAGTGTGTTGCATATGAGATTGCAGTGCGTGTTTTTCAAAAACTCGGCCTCACTGCCTTTCCCGGCACTTTTACACCCTAATTAGGTCAAGGGATGTGACATCCATCAAGCGGCATGCCTTGGTTAGAGTGACATGTCACATCCCTTGACCTAATTAGGGTGTAAAAGTGCCGGGAAAGGCAGTGAGGCCGAGTTTTTGAAAAACACGCACTGCAATCTCATATGCAACACACTGTAACTGTGTGCTATTTTGTACTAGGCACGGCACTTCAGCGAGATTCGCAGGACTCGGCAATCACCTTGGTGAGAAAAAGACCGGTAAATCAGCGAGGCCAACCTGACTTCTGTCACGAAACACGTTGAGGTGTGGCCGCGGCCCATGTTACGGTGTGGAACTGACTCCGTCCTCAACAAACCATCTCGTGCTTCGTACAGACACGCACATGATCGCTAAATTGATTATCTTCTATATGCCATTGACGACGTCGTGTTGCAGTGGAATTATAGATCTATTTTTGATGATCAACCTGGCATTCTGCAAACGGCTATAAGACCGTGACCCGGCTGGAAGTATCTGCAAACCCGAGCCGGGCCTTCAAATTTAAAGCTTCAAGCTTCGAGCCGCGGCTTTCAGTGTGTGGTAAGTAACTTACACCTTGATGCAGGTACTACTTCTGAGCTAGTGTGAACATTTGTGCTTGGCCCCCGATTCGTAGAGGAGGGCTTTCACGGTGATGATCGATGATCACCCAATCATGAAGCATTCCCGTGAGTCTTTTTTCAGAGTCGGAATGTAATGTGACGAACGTCCTGCACTTACAGCTATTTGCAGAACACCAGGCCAATCGTCAAAATAAAACAGGATAGCATTGTTTAAATTACAATGTCCGGTCAGATACCACGAAATTCTGGGTGTGCAACGTCGTCCTGTAAGTAACGCCCCATGGTGGGAACAAGATTGGTTATCGGAAGTTAGAATTTCGTTGATTTGCTTACGTGTTCTTTTGTGGACTGGCCTAGCAGGGCCATTCTGCAAACGGCTGTAAGTTGTCATGCAGGGTCACCGGTCACCGGTCACCTTCAAGGCTCGGCACAAGCCGGGCCTTGCACATTATTAACCGTGACACGGGAAGGTATGGCTTTTCATGATTGAAGATCCAGTGGTGCGTAAACGAGCCGGGATGAATGACAAGTTAGTCGCCGAAATCAGGATGTTCACTTTTTTCTGGTTCAAACCTTAGCCTTGCGTAAGTTATTTCGTTTCCGCTTGTCATCATGCTAGAAACCCTTATTTCACTGCAATCGACGGACGGACAACTATTATCCCTATGCTACTCATTTCGGCGATAAAAGGTGGTATATCTGGCACGAATGCCATCGTCATACGTCCACCAAGTTCGCCACTCACCCACATCCTCTAATAGTATGACCATAATCTCAAATGACCCCAGTTGGTGGCCGCTCATCAATTCACATATCATTTTCAGCTATTTCATAGGTCCGTGGAGAGCCAGTCGGATGATAACGGTGATATGCTGATCTAACCTTCGCTGCATTTTTGTAGTTGCAGCCTCCATTGGGGTAATGTACGATTGGGGTGAGTTGAAGATGGTATGAAAGAGTTATTGATATCCTGATGGTTTCTCCAGTGCTTGCATTTGGACAAGAGGTAGGTTGATGCCATTACCGGAGTAACCATTTCTGAGAATAGTTTCATAGGTCGAATTGATTTGGGTGAGCAGAGTCTCGTGTCCGAATAACAACATCAAAATACCATTAATCCGCGACAGAGGCAACGCTGGTCCCTGATGACTGTCCTGTATCTTACTGTATGTAGCTCGTACTATAAGTGTGCTTAGCAAGTTGAGCTGATGTGATAGCATCCCAGGTGCGCTACATTGGCATAATATACGCTGGGTACGTTTGGAAGGCTAAGATTGGTGTTGTCTAATCGCCCATCTCCCACAATTAGCATGAACATACAGAGTGTGTTTGTTCACATGCACTATTTGTTACTTCTGACCAGCAACATATAGTGGCTGTTCAGATAATCCCGCTGCAAGATTCAGTGAGTGTTCCGTACCGATACTTTCCCTTCCATACCCGTCTAATCAACTATCATGTAGGGGTGAGCAACATTCTTGGACGGCTTGCTGATCCACCATAATGATTGCTACAGTTGTGAGTTTCTTCGAAGTGTATGATCCTCCGAGGCTGATCGCTGACTAGATGTATCAGGTCTTATCATGTACTTTGCGCTATATTGGACGACGTGGGTCCTAATTTCAATATTCGGTGGTGAGCTACGCAGTTTCAATACCTCAGTGATATTTGACTTGACTGAAATATCATGCAAGTCATCATGTTTGCTCGGTTATACGCCATGTACCAACGATCCAGAAAGGTGCTGGTACTCCTCGTTGCTGTCTTCGCGGCCATTATTATTGCCAACACAGTGATGCTCACGATAAACATGAAGTATATTTCAGCGGGTAAGCTTCAATTATGGATGAAAGACTTTGAGTGCCTCAGGCTCATTGATAAATACAGAGCAAGTCGTCCTTTCTGGCACCTATCAATGCGTTGTTGACAATACCCGACCTTTGAACACCATCCCTTGGATACTCGCTGCTTTATGGGAGACCTTCGCACTGTGTCTTGCAGTCCGGATTGCTCTAAAGCACTTCCGTGAATTGCGACAACAATCGGCGGGAGGTATTATTGGGGACTGTTTCACAGTATTAATGACAACTCACATTAGTTACTTTGCGAGGTGAGTCCAAAACGTGAATGTGGTTTTCTTTTCAGTTGAAGTTCTGCACATGCTAGCTTTGTTGTGATTGTTTGCTTCTCACTCGCCTATTTTTCGCCAACGATGTCAAATGTATGTCAATTTGTCACTGACCTCTGCATGCAACCACGCTTCATCATTTCCCATAGGACCCATATTCCCCGGCAGTGTTGATTTATTTTGGTTTTCTTCAAATATTCATCATCGTGCAGTCAGCTGTGCTAGGACCACGTCTGATCCTTGGTGTTCGAGAATATTACGCTAAGCTCGTGATCGACCCTGATGCAGGGCATAGCATGATTTCAACTGTTTTCCAAGAGCGTGTGCATGTATCAACTACCAATAGTGTGTAGCACTGGAGATGTTCGATCTGATTTACACTCGTCGGGCCTCTGCAGGGAATAAATGAATTTGATTATGTTTATGCCAGGTTTCGTTCTTATTGGATCACTAGAAGCACTAGCTGCACACCGTACGGAGCCTTCAAGCATATTAGGGAAGGCCGAGAATGACATAAATGCCTTTGAGAATGATGGTGGGTTTAGGCGCAGCCTGCAGTTTCTTCTTACTCGAGGGACCAAAACTGATCCTCGGTGTTCGAGAATATCACGCTAAGCTCGTGATTGACCCCGATGCAGGACCTAGCATGATTTCGACTGTTTTCCAAGACTGTGCATGTAATGTATCAACTAGTAATAGTGTGTAACATGGGAGACGTTCAATATGATATGATTTACACTCGTCCGGCCTTTACCTTCGCCAAGGAAGAAAGCTGAACGAAGAATTGGTAAGATAATTATGCACATGATACACTAACGATGCGCGCTTGTCCATTGTCTCCGAAATCGATCTCTTGTGATTGAGGGGCTCGTACACGTATGTTGTCTCTGAATTGGTATGCAGCAGAAGAGAAAGAGCTTTCATCGAGGACAACAGCTGACAATCGACGGCCGTACGACTGTGCATGATATCAGTCAAATCATGAGTACAGGATTTTTGTCTCACTCACACAACCAGTGTCCAGACCAATCGACCACCGCTTGACATCTAACCCACGGCTTGCAGCATGTCCGTAGATGACGGTAAACGGATAACATGGAAGTGAGGTTGGCTGGTACGCTTCACCCGAATTTCCAGAACACTTTGACATTGTATCGTTCCACAGTTGGGACCAGGGAGTTCCCTTTCGCGGACTGGGAGACACGAGTCCTTTATCCGTGACACTTTTGATGTTCGTTACGGTCCATGGATCTTTGTTTTCGGGAATCTCTGTGAGGACTGCAAGCTCCTGTTGGTCACGCAGCTTTGCAATGTCATGTTGGTCGTCTATGGTAGGCCAATGCGAAAGAGGTTGTCTAGGATCGGAAGCCTGGAGCTTCGGGTGGGAAGATAACAGACCGGCATGGACGAAGACCATATGGCCAGTTGGAGAATGAAGCACAAGAGGCAACGAACTTAGATATTCGAAGAGTCCGGGAGACATGGCACGAGCGACCCTATAATGTTTACCCAATGGATACCAGCCAGCAGGCACCATCTTCTTCCAGCTTGCGTACTTGCTCGTCTCGACCCAGTTTTCGAGCTCTGCTCTCTCGAGTCGCTTATCTCCGTCGAGGTTAGGCCATCGCTTGTCCATGACGGAAAGCCATTCGTGACCTCCCGGAAGAGATAGTATCCAGTTCATCCAAGCGCGCCATTCGATCACTTTTTGGTCATTGTTTCCTCTGACGCCCAATATTCTGTTGGATGACATGAACGACAATACGTCAATGGAGTCGTGAATAGTCGCCCTCGTCACCAGGTCTCCAACGTGAATGATCGAATCTCTTTCAGAGTCATAGTGTATCTCGTCAAGTAAATCCCTGTCACAGTCAAACGATGTTGGTGAGTTCGTCAATGACTAGACAGCCAGTACTCACGTCAACGAGCTATTCATGCCATGTATGTCTCCGATTGCGATTATGCGTTTTCCCCGGTCGTCTGACTACAATTGTAAGTCTCTTGCATTTGGTACCATGACGCAATCAAAGACCTATGGGAAGTGCACTGTCGGGAATGTTCTTTATAAAATTTCCATTATAGTGGCTAAAGTCTGGGAAGTCTTCGATGGGAGTGAGTCTAGGGTACAGCAGTGGGTGATTCAGACCAAGGACCTACCAATCTTTTGCTTGGAAGTACGATTTTCTGTGATCTCTTGGAGGACTCCGTCAACAAACACGAAAGTCAGAAAGAAGGCGACGACTACGAATGAAAACCAAGTCCTGAGATTGTCCCCTGACCATATGGACATCTTGTCCACTGTCAAGTCATGGACGTAGTTTGTTTGCAACAACCGTGAGAGTTTTTTCGATGAATCATAATTGCCACAGGGTTTGACCGACTGACTGCTTGACTCCTCAAGCATACTTCAAGGAGTACTTTCAAAGTTTAACTTCTCGCATCAATATAAGTACCTTCCATAGCCCTTCTTCTATCCACTTCGTCATAGTCCCTGTTAGAGCTTGACCCAATCCACTTCCACGCGTTAAGCTTCACGAACTCTTCAAACGTCCACAACTGTGCCCGGAGTTCTGAAGAGGGAAAGCACCACACATAGGTAGCTGCTTCTACAGGGTTCGCCAATTCGGACAGCACAGGGATTGATGGAGGCGTTGTGGGCACTAGAGACTTCACCTCAATCGGTGGTATGTCCCGTATGTTGGCCAACGGTCCTAATGGGTATACAGATACCAACTCTCTTGTATATTGCTGCGAAGAGGGGTTGATTTGTGTCAACAGTCATAGAAATGACTTGCAGGACTCACGTTGCCTTCAAAAACATCAAGGAGTCGGACATCTTCGTCCGATAGACCAGTTACCAGGGAACCTCTTACCGATTTCTCTTCCGAATTGAGGTCATGATCGAACATCGCTCGACTTTGCGAGTACGGCAAGATCCCAGGATAATCCTCATTCTTTCTAGGTGTTATGTCAAGACGCTATCGGGAGGAAACGCCATCGTTCACCTTGACCTGGTGCCTAGTGTAGTCCTGTAACGGGGCTGTGTCAGGGTAATGGTCCGTAAGATTTCCTGGAAGACTAACCAGCAAGAGAGCAGGGCATATTTGAAGTTGACTGCCGTCGTTTCCGATGACTCGTTTCAATATTTCTGGATGCATCAACGTGCCATAGAAAAATGCGGATACCATTCTCAGAGGAATAAAGGATAAAGACAGAGGTCTGATCTTCACG
Organism: Suillus subluteus; assembly: GCA_016647755.1. Taxonomy (NCBI): domain Eukaryota; kingdom Fungi; phylum Basidiomycota; class Agaricomycetes; order Boletales; family Suillaceae; genus Suillus; species Suillus subluteus. The sequence goes on along the minus strand of JABBWI010000017.1, from coordinate 656,345 downwards.
TTAGGGAGAGATCGGTCAATAAGGACTGTATTGAGGAATGGGCCGACCGCCTGCACGCTTCAACTGATAAGTGAGAAGTTGGACAGTTTGTCATGTGGCTACATTCAAATTAGCAGTACACGTACGCCCACCGCTAGGCGATTGATAAAGTACTTAATGGCTTTATGAATTCATATGTTATATTTTACTTTTAGTACCTCATATCATCGCAGGATACTTATGTCAAGCTAAGTCCTCAAAGCCTTTCTTCGTATCCTTCCCCTGCTCCTCAACGAGTGATTGGTGGAAATCTATAAAGTAAGGGTGAACGTGTGGGAAGACTCTCGCCAGCTCGCGTGGCTTTCGCATAGATACGCTTAAGAACGCTTAGATGCGCTTAAGAACGCTTAGATTCGCTTAGGAACGCTTAGCTCGCTTAAACCTCTTTTTGGAAATCTCGCGTGGTTTTCTCGCGTGGGCTCGCTAAAGGCCACATGGGAACGCTTAGCTCGCTTAAACCTCGATTTGGCAACTCGCGTGGTTTTGTCACGTGTTTTTCAGCGCCGACGCAATACCATTGCCCGTTCGAGTGCAGCACAATATATTTAGCAACAAGTATTGTAAATGTATATACATGTCAGTAAATAAAGAAATTTGAATGGGAGAACTGGTGAATGGGAGAACACAGGAACAGGGTAATGGGGGAACAGGGTTTTGAGTGCTGACTCAATCACCTTTGGGCATTGGAGCTTAGTATGGTGCAGCACACCATGTAACAACAACATTTATAAAATTCAAGTGTTTTTCCCACTGTTTCCAATGGCAAGTATTGTTGATATTAGTAACGGTATATATACACAGTAAATAATCAAACTAAACATGAAATGAATAATAAACAAAAAAGGAGAAAGGACAATGGGAAAAGTGAAGAGAAGGTAGAAACAGGAAAAACAGGAGAATGGGAGAACAGGGGAACAGGGGAACATGAGACACGAGACATGAGAACAGGGGAACAGGGGAACATGAGACATGAGACATGAGAAACAGGACAAGGGGGAGAATAAGGGGATGGGAGATGGGAGAAACAGGAAATACAGGAGAATGGGTGAATGGGAAGATAGGAGAAACAGGAGAACAGGATATGTGGGATATGGGATACATGAGATGGGAGATGAGAGAACTGGAGAACAGGAGACGGGAGATGAGAGAACTGGAGACAGGAGACGGGAGACGGGAGACGGGAGACGGGAGACGGGAGACGGGAGACGGGAGACGGGAGACGGGAGACGGGAGACGGGAGACGGGAGACGGGAGACGGGAGACGGGAGACGGGAGACGGGAGACGGGAGACGGGAGACGGGAGACGGGAGACGGGAGACGGGAGACGGGAGACGGGAGACGGGAGACGGGAGACGGGAGACGGGAGACGGGAGACGGGAGACGGGAGACGGGAGACGGGAGACGGGAGACGGGAGACGGGAGACGGGAGACGGGAGACGGGAGACGGGAGACGGGAGACGGGAGACGGGAGACGGGAGACGGGAGACGGGAGACGGGAGACGGGAGACGGGAGACGGGAGACGGGAGACGGGAGACGGGAGACGGGAGACGGGAGGATGGGGGTCAGGGAAAATGGTTAAATAGTAAAATTCATAAATTCATTTATATCATATTGTCTACTTTAATGTGGTCTATGAATATTAGGATGCAGCCAGGAAGCCTTAGGAATGGAGTTGATGAAGCTCACCAATTCCCTGTTCAGCTTGCAGTGGACTCAAACATGACCAATGTAGTGTATAAACTGTTCAGAGGCCTCAGATCCTATTGATGATTGTTTTACTATATAGCATGTAATTTTAGTTTTGTCAATTAAATACTGCTCAAAATTGTAATTCTTTTCAAAATCCACTATAATTATTAGTAAGTCAAGGTGCCACAGGCACCTCCCAAAGGAGTGCTTCGCACTCCTTTGCCTCACTGTACCGAAGGCACAGTGAGTATTAGGATGAAGCCAAGGCCAGGAAGCTAAAAGGAGCGCGAAGTGCTCCTTTTGCTTCCTGTGCCGAAGGCACAACGGGTGTTGGACTAGTATAAGATTATCGTGCATCCGACTTCGCTTACATAATCATGGTTTGGATATTCTTGGATTTCCTACTACCTCCATCTTCTCAATCAAGGTTTGGAAATAGCCGCCAACCCCAGCGCCTGGCTATCCGCTGTGTCTCTTCTCGGTCGTTGCTTTCGGTTTCTCACTCTCCCAACCTGGTCCCAACTGTTATTATGACACGCTGTTTTCCATACCACTGCTGCCGCACTGTTCTGCTTGTTACTCGTATGATGTTGTACGCGGTGCAAGCTCCTATCTGATTTTGTTGCTACTGCCGCACTGTATGCTACTCGATCCAATCATGTTCTTAGCATGAGCCTGTCATGACAACAATCCCTGATCACCGTGATGGTTTGCACAGGCCAGCATCGGGTTTTTGGCGACTGGCACTCGGTGAGTGGTGATCCTTATTTGCTCGTTTCAAGGTCTGCTGGCTCTCACGCTGAGTCACCCGTAGATCGTTTTACGGCACTGGTAGGCTCCAAGCATGGCTGCATGCTGGACCGTGCCGGCACCCACTTGCTACTGACGCCCACGGACGTAACTGACATGAAGACCCCATTGTCCTTCGAGTTAGCGTTGACTACTGATGTGGAGCTAGACAAACGGGCTGCGCCTTCGTTTGGGCACGCAATGCACAAACTCTTCGAGTTTGATCCATCTTATATCAACCTCAACCACGGTGAGTTCTACCGCCGGTATCATGGTTTAAACCTCATACCGTACCCTGATTCATGGTTGACGCATCGAAGGTGCATTTGGTTCATTACCCATGCCAGTTAGAGTTGCATGCGATAAACTTTCCGCTCGTATCGAAGCCAACCCAGACAGATTCCTGCACATGGAGGGCGTTCACCACTGGAATGAGGCTCGTACTCGAGTGGCCGAGTTGATAGGCGCAGAGACTGATGAGTGTGTCTTGGTGAATAATACGTCACATGGTATAGCTACGGTTCTCCGCAATCTCGAGTGGAATGAAGGCGATATCATTATCGGGAGTAGGTCAAGAATCACTGCATTGAAGTTCTCCCACTCATGTTACCCTTCCCAAAACAGCTACGACGACTCAAGGTGGTGTGGCCCGAGCGATTATGTATATTGGAGATACCCCACCACACCCACAAGTGTCCACATTCGATCTCGAGTTCCCTACCTCACACGCGGAGATATTGGAGAATTGGCGAGAACATGTCCGCAGAGTGACCTCGGAAGGGGGCGATCTCAAGCAGACTCGCAAGGTCGTGGCTGTAATAGACACCATTGTATCCATTCCTGGCGTGCGTCTTCCTTGGAAAGAAATGGTGGCCATTTGCAAGGATGCAGGTGTTTGGTCGGTAGTCGATGCTGCGCACTCCATTGGCCAGGAAGTAGATATTAACTTGTCGGAGGCGAAACCTGACTTTTGGATATCGGTCAGTCTGCCGTATCCACCTCGTGGTATAATTCTCTTGACTAGTTGAGCTAAACAGGATTGTCACAAATGGCTCTTTGCAAAGAGAGGTTGCGCAGTCCTTTATGTTCCCAGACGGTATGCTCCAACCTTGCTCGACTGTCGATGTCTATGAAACGCACTAGAAACCATCATATTATCAAATCTCCAATACCCACCCCATACACTTATCGCTCACCTCAAGATGAGCACTACAATGGCCCACAAAATTTTGTGAAGCTTTTCGAATGTGAGTTCACTCGAATAAACTGAACTATACAACTTCAAATGCTCATGTCTCGTTGATTGCTAGGGACAGGAACCATAGATTATGTTCCATTACTGAGTATAAATGCAGGTCGGTGCAAAGTCGCCATTAACGTCACTGTTCTGACTGCGATTAGCCTTGGATTTCAGACAGTGGCTCGGCGGCGAGCACAAGATAAACGAATACACTCACAATCTTGCAATCGCAGGCGGAAAGCATCTAGCGAGTCTCCTAGGAACCAGCGTAATGGACCCTGACGGTGAACTAACTTTCAACATGGTGCGTAAATGCGTTATTCAGCTTCTTTTCACATATCTCATGTTCCCTGGTCAGGTCAACGTGGAACTGCCCATTCCTGGCGACATTAAATATTCGGATGAAGTTGATTCTCTGCTGCTAAACACATTGATGGTTGAGTGGAATACGTATGCCGCTCATTACTACCACAATGGGAAGTGGTGGACAAGGTGTAGCGCGCAGGTGTGGAATGAGGTGAGAACCTGATCGTAAAGACATGATCTTCTTAATTCTTACCGGTAAAAATCAGATTTCGGATTTCGAAGTTCTTGCCGATGCATTGAAGGACGCGTGTGAGAAAGTAGTGAATTTTGCGAAGTAATAACTAGTTGTTCTTGTAGGGAAGTACACGGCAAACCATGGATTTTGTAATTCTGATATCTATTTGCTCCAAGCCTTCTTGACCAAGTGGTCTATACTATCCCTTCGGGAACGGCAAGCAAGAAGCGGGCTCCCCTTTTCCTCTTATGAGCAATTGACGGACCCGTTGGGAGCTTTACCCCCATTGACGACAGAACAGCACGTTGAACAACTGCACTGGCCCATGACCTGCACAGTGCTTGTTGCCGAGCACACAAATAAATATGGCAAGCCCCCGTTATAACCCGCAAGTGTTCCGCACTCCCAATTTCCTGCAAGCACCCGTAAGTGTGCGGTCCGAGATCAAAATACAAGCATGCTGAAGGTATTCACCAGGCTGGGTGCATGGCGTGCCGTTAGGGTCCTGTGCTGCCACGATGCCCGCCAGTACTGCGGTAGACGTAATCATAGTGGTGAGTGAGATGAACCTCATTGTGGCACTTGAAGATAGGTCTAGATGATGTTCTTCGTTATTGAACTGGGAGTTATTCCTTGGCTTTTATACACAGGCAGTAAAGGGCGGTCAGCTCCAAAACATGCATCTGCTCAGTGCTGTGCGTCCAACTAGGCAACTTGAATGCAATGCGCCGTGGCAACACCATATCTCTAGACGTAGCTCCATGAGGACTCACTGGTGTGAAGCTCGTGTCGAAATTTCTGAATAGAGATGATCCGCTTTCCTGATCGTAGCGGCGCGCGCGCACCGAATCCACGACTTTCGTATCTGATCATTTCATCACTGCTAGTTTATGTACTCCGGCTTGTTCCGATTACTGTCTTTCTTCGAGCCTCTGCCCCAGTGAAGTCGAATTAGCGTTGCTCCAATGCTCTTTAACTTGTAATAAACATACCCCACCCTTGTCCGAACAGTGCCGCCCACGGCATATTGCGAGCGTGCAGAACTCGAGATCTGGACTTGGCATTTGAAAATGATGGTGAGTTACAGCTCGAGACAGACGCATATGGGTAACCTGGGTGAGCAGTTTGATCAGATCTGACTCGAGAATTTGTTGATGTTATGCACTATTATGTACGCAAGTAACTTTGCTCCAAGCGAGACCAAGCCTTCTTGATCTATACGTCCGATTCGTCCGAAGCGTCTTGTCTGTACTAGTCTGTTTGATTCTAACTTTATTACTAGGAGTCTAAACTATACTCCCAATTGCAGACTCGCTCGAGGGGATTCCACGCTAGCAACACCAACGGCCGCTACCTGCAGTGATCCAGCATCGAGCATGGAAACGTCCGCATCTTCGTCTGCAGGAGCCATCGTCCAGCCTGGCAAGAAGAAAAGAACGCCAACGAATCCCAACAATATTTTCAAGCCCAGTTCGGACTCGACGACAGCGCGTAATCTCTGTGGTATCGAATGGCAGGCCGAGCACAAGACGGGTACTATTGCCGAGTTCGTTGCGTACTGGAACAGCCTTACGGCCGAACGGAAGGAGTCCTATGCCTCTCGCTCGAAGCTTGTTGATGCTGTAGGTTTTTGTTTGCCGTCGTGTTGAGTGTCGTGCTCAATGCTCATCTCAACTGTGCAGGCTAAGGCAAACGTAGTTGAATTCATAACCAACTTGGATGGTCTAAGCACATAACTCTCCTACGTCAACCCGCTTCACTACTTACCCTAAGCTCTCTCTTCTCGCATGCTTGTCGTTGCTGTCGTTTTCTCACTCTCCCAACTTGGTCCCAACTGCTTAGTTATCGTGACACGCTGTTTTCCATGCACTGTTCTACCTGTTACTCGATCAATTGTATGTTGTACGCTAATTGTGCACCGTTGTGCAAGCTCCTACATTGTCCTGTTCGATTTTTTTTTGTTACTGCCGCACTGTATGCTACGCAATTCAATCACGTTCTTAACATGAGCGCGCGACCGCGATCCGCGACCACCGTGACAGTCTGCCACAGACCAGCATCGGGTTTTCGGTGACTCGCATTTAGCTGGCGGTAATCCTTATCTGCTCGTTTCCAGGTCTGGCTCTGAGTCACGCTGAGTCACGGGCCGTAGGCCGTTTTAAACTCTAAGCGTGGTTGCATGCTGGACTTGCCACTAGCGCCCACGGACGTAATGACTGATACGAAGACCTCATTGTCCTCTGAGTTAGCCCCTAGCACCTTGACTACTGATGCGGAGCTAGACAAACGTGCTCCGCCTTCATTTGGGCACGCAATGCACAAGCTCTTTGAGTTTGACCCATCTTATGTCAATCTCAACCACGGTGAGTTCTACCATCGGGCATTCCGATTCAAACTCGCCTTGATTCGTGGCTGACGCATTGAAGGTTCATATGGTTCATTACCCATGCCAGTCAGAGTTGCATGCGAAAAACTTTCCGCTCACATCGAAGCCAACCCAGACAGGTTCATCCGCATAGAGTGCATTCACCACTGGAATGAGGCTCGTACTCGAGTGGCCAAGTTGATAGGCGCAGAAACTGATGAGTGTGTCTTGGTGGATAATACGTCACACGGCATAGCTACGGTTCTCCGCAATTTTGAGTGGAATGAAGGGGATATAATTATCGGGAGTAGGTCAGGAATCACTGCATTGAAGTTCTCCCACTTATGTTATTCCTTTCCCTCACAAAACAGCTACCACGACTTATGGTTCTGTGTCCCGAACGATTAGGTATCTTGCAGACACCCCACCACGCCCACAAGTGTCCACATTCAATCTTAACTTCCCTGCCTCACATGCGGAGATACTGGAGAATTGGCGAGAACATGTCCGCAGAGTGACCTCGGAAGGGGGCGATCTCAAGCAGACTCGCAAGGTCGTTGCTATATTAGACGCCATCGTATCCAATCCTGGCGCACGTCTTCCCTGGAAAGAAATGGTGGCCATCTGCAGGGATGCAGGTGTTTGGTCGGTAATCGATGCTGCGCATTCCATTGGCCAGGAAGTAGATATTAACTTGTCGGAGGCGAAGCCTGACTTTTGGGTATCGGTTAGTCTGTCGTCTCCAGCTCGTGATATATTATTCTTGACCAATTGAGCTAAACAGAATTGTCACAAATGGCTCTTTGCAAAGAGAGGCTGCGCAGTCCTTTATGTTCCCAGACGGTATGTTCCAACCTTACCTTGCTCAACTATCGACGTCTGACGAAACGGACTAGAAACCATCATGTTATCAAATCTTCTATACCCACCCCATTCACTTATCACTCACCTGAAGATGAGCACTACAATGGCCCACAAAATTTTGTGAAGCTTTTTGAATGTCAGTTCACTCGAATAAACAACTTCAAATGCTTATGTCTCGTTGATCGCTAGGGACAGGAACCAGAGATTATGTTCCATTACTGAGTATAAACGCAGGTTGGTGCGAAGTCGTCATTAATGTCACTGTTCTGACTGCGATTAGCCTTGGATTTCAGGCAGTGGCTCGGCGGCGAGCACAAGATAAACGAATACACTCACAATCTTGCAATCGCAGGCGGAAAGCATCTAGCGAGTCTCCTAGGAACCAGCGTAATGGACCCTGACGGTGAACTAACTTTCAACATGGTGCGTAAATGCGTTATTCAACTTCTTTTCACGTATCTCATGTTCCCTGGTCAGGTCAACGTGGAACTGCCCATTCCTGGCGACATCAAATATTCGGATGAAATTAATTCTCTGCTGATAAATACATTGTTGGTTGAGTGGAACATGTATGCCGCTCATTACTACCACAATGGGAAGTGGTGGACAAGGTGTAGCGCGCAGGTTTGGAACGAGGTGCGAACCTGTTCGTAAAAATATGATCTTCTTAGTTCTTACCGGTAAAAATCAGATTTCGGACTTCGAAGTTCTCGCCGATGCATTGAAGGACGCGTGTGAGAAAGTAGTGAAGTTTGCGAAGCAATGAATATAGGAAAGTATTACCCACAAGAAAGAAATGGAGTAGATAATAGACTCAGGGGTGCATGCCAAGAGCCCATGTTCGAACTTGAACCCATACTCGCTGACTAATCTATGGGACATCCCGGAAAGATGCCAAATTATGCCAGGACGAACCTCGCGAAGACTCTAATAATTCCAACGTGGTAGGGACTGGTAAGGCTGTTCTCTCATGTTAGTACGATGCATGGCGTATAAGGTGAATATGGCATGGTGGGAGACGACGACGAGAAGTCGATTAGAGCCAGTTCGGTAACCCAAGGTAAGGTGAGTTTGCCACCTTGAAACGATTATATAATGTCGGCGTTGTAGATGCCGATGCATCAGGAAAACCCTCCCATGTTAACTAGATGTAACTAGAGATATTTTGTCGAAGTTGTCCTAATTAGAAGATTAGGCAGAGCAGAGCAGAGCTTGATTACCTCATTTCGATTGACGAAAATTAACAAAAGCTTATCGCTAAGCTATGAAAATTAGAACAGTTTAGGCGAGCTTGGATGCGGCTGTCAAAGTCTTTTTAGCTTGTTCTAGTCACAATTAGATATCTTAGAGTCTGTTTGGGATCGGGATTTCGCCCAACTTCGACAAACTTCTCTTGCGAGAAAAACCGTCCGCTGGCGGGCGTGACGTTCGGCAAACACCGGGTATCGACTCCTGAAAATGTTCCATCGGGGGCTGTGCCTGCTTACGTTGGTCACGTATTCCCTTTTTTGGTGTCCGGATTCCCTTGGGATTTACCTCCTTCGCTGAACTCTTGGTTTCTCGTTGTTTAGCTCGCCCCCGTTGTCCAGGCCGCTCGAGCTGTCGCTTCTGCCTCTGCCATTGGCAATGACGGCCTTCAGGATGGATCACAAGGGGCCACAGCGATTGTTATAGCAATCCCTGTGATCATCCTTGTCCTTGTTGGGCTTGGGATAACCTACTACTGGTGGCGGCCTGCCATTCCAGTCCACAGCTTCTACAGCTGGATGCCATGCTTCATCACCATCACTGTCACAGAAGAGCAAAGGCATAGGGGCGCTCCTGATGGCATTCCTGATATCCCTCCAGCACGCACGGTGTGCAATTGCAGCTGGGAATGCTACAGCGAGTGTACTGTCAGCTGTTGGCCAATGGAGACGGCGAGTTTTTAGCAGCAGTTCCATTGGTGTTTGCTTACCTTGAACAAACCGCAGACATCAGACTTGGCCAGCATCAGCATCGGCAGCCCAAGTGAGCCTGCTGCTGGCAGCTCAGTGCTGCCACCTGCCGCTACTAATGAGGCCAAGAGCGGTGCCTCTGTCCCTCCAAAAGACAGCGACTCCTGCGACTCCTTCCAGTGCCCTGAAGCTAGTGATGTTGAGCACTGCAGTGAGTGCAATGGCAGCTTTCTGGAGATGGTGAGTTTGTCACCATTGTGTATTGGTGCTTTCTTCCGACTCCACATGTGAGTCTCATTGGCTCTGTTCGTGATGCCATTTGTGATGGTCTGTTTCATTATACCACGTACTCTCCCATTTCCTTGTACTCCATGGTTCCTCTCTTCGGCACTCACTTACCTGGAATTCTGCAGACGGATGCTGTTGTTGGCCCAAGTGAGCACACTCGTGCAGCTTAGTGCTGACCATATGGAGAATAGGGAGAAGGCTATCATAGATACATATACAAGTACTATACAAAAAATGACATGGGCTCTGTGCGTCTATCCATTCACTTAGTCTGAACCAGTAAGGTCCAGTACCTCCAAGGCATAATCATCAAAAGCACATCTCCTCCTCTTTGTGTTATGCGACACTCGCTGGTGGTTGGCAGTGTCTCCATCAGAATCAGTTAGTTCAATTATCTCCATGCCCTGATGATCACAGGATGCCATCACAGTGGATTTTGTAGTGGACTCGCCCAGTCGCCGCTTCTTGCCACCTCTAGTTCTGAATGTGTTAATGAGTGCTGGAAGATAGTCTTCTACCAATGGTGCAGGCACCCAAACCCGGCTTGTTGATTCCACTGAGTCAGGCTGTGAGTTAGTACTAGTGACGATGCTATTGATAATGGTGGCAGACTCAGTGGGTGTCCACTCTGTCATGTGCTGGACTCGCATCACACCTTTCTTTGCAGCGGTGATGAGTGAGCATGACTTGACCTCGACCTGTACTGTTTTAAGGCATGTGAGGATGGTGCATCTCGTTCAGAGTGGATTTGGATGATGGACTCTGGCTCAGTCTGGCATAATATCAGAACAGGGCGGCATGATAGTAAACACATGCTGGCCTCACCTCTAGAAGCACGCGGATACAGATGCCAGGCCAAATGTAGTCCTGCAACTTTCACATAGTCCCCATGCTCTCTGCATCTCTTACTGGGCCTGGAGGTGTGTATCTTGACCAGCAAAAGTGGAACTCGCACAGGTATGCAAGATTCTCTAAGTCCAAGACCTTTGAGTGGATGAACAGGTGCGAATCATGACTGACTGGCTGCACAGAGGTTGGGGGCTTGACATATGCCAGTACAACTGACACATCAGGAAAACTGTCGGGCACGTTGTTCAAAAACTTGGGGTGACGCTGGCCAATGTGGCCAAGTGGATCCTTCACAAGGATTTCTTGCAGGCGACAGAACCAGCCACAGATATAATCCTTCAGCCCTTCATGGCTGGACGTGAGTGAATGAGCCCGAGCCTCTTGAAGGAGATTGTCGCCAACACCATATTGCACCAATCCACGTGCAGTTTTCCACCCACAGCCTGGAAGCCCATCCTGGGAGCAAGGTACATCAAAATCAACTACAAAGAACTGAGCAGGCTCTAAAACTTACATGATAGTCACCACTGCACAACAGAGCCATAAGCAGAAGGCCGCCATCAGAGAGCATTACCTCTCCATGTCTCTGAATATTGTCAGCTGAGTAGACAATAATGTTGTCGGGGCAACCTGGGTCGCTGTAGCGCTGCATAAGACTTGTGAGAGACAGTAACAGTGTCAAAGTTACCTCCAGAAGACGTGTGAAGCCCCAAATACCAGCGCATTGCTGTCCTCAGTGATGACTGCATCAATAACGCCACTGTGACTAAGTACAGCGAGTTCTGCCTCAGCCTCGCCAGCAGCCTTGAGAAATTAGTAGTAACAGTATATCAAGATTCAAGACGACTTTGAGAATGAATGAAAACTCACATCATGGACGGCAAATCCTAGTGTCTGTGCAAAGTGCTTGAATGGTTCAGTCAACCATGGTGGAGTTTTGATGACGTGTGTGCCTCTCTTGATAGCAGGCTTGGCTGGTCCATCAAAGACAATGATAACCTCACTTGGAGTGCAGTACAGACGAGCTAATTTTCGAAACAGTGACTTTAACTCAGCATTTGCTCCAGCTTGAGCATGACCTCGGTATGGGATATGTTGGCTCTCAGCCATCCAAAGACTTTCATCGTATTATGTGAGTTCGGACTTTGATGATTCAATGAGATCACTCACTTTGCATCAACACCCAGCTGAAGCCTGTTGGTTCCGGGCCCTTCAATTGTTGAAGGATCGTGTTTCCGAGCAATGGTCCAGGAAGTGGCATATTCAAGTAGCGAGTGCTTATCTCCAGCTGGAGCAACAGCCTGCATGAAAACGACTCTCAGCATCAATAAACCAGCAGCAAGGTGAATGAATATACCGTCCAGAGATCATTGATTCCCATGACAGCCCAAGCTTAAGGATGGATTGGAGGCCCCTATCCACTATTTGCTCATTATGTATGTAATCCATTGATTGACAGCGTTTGAACGCACAAAAAATTTTGGACGCTGTTCATCTTACACCACCATTTCATGATGGAGACCACAACCATGCCCTTTCCTGTAGGCTTTGACGCTAGTAGCAGGCAGCCACAAGTAGAATTACTATCCATGTAGGTTGAATCTCTTGCTTCAGAGCTTCAAACTCAAACATGGCACAATACTAGTTCGAGCATGACACTGAAGACACTTAAACACTACTGCCGCATATTTGGTCTCAAAGTCTGTGCCAAAAAAAGTGTCCTCCAATCTCAGCTGGAGGAATTCAGTAAGGACCAAGACCAGTGGGACAGGTGAGTCTGATATATTTGTTCATCGAGGGAAACTGACTATTGCATAAATTACCACAAGGCTTCGTCCAGGCATGCATCGACCACACAAGGGCAGTCACACTGTCACTGGAGGGGGCAAGAAAAAAACAAGCCGTCCGAAACTATCAGCACAACGTCTCACAAAGCTCCGTGGTGATAGGGAACCCAATGTGACAGTCCATGATGGACACAATGCAGTCGAGCGTTCGAAGGATTTACACACTCCACAAGAGGTTAGTGAGATCATTCCATGGGTAAGTCATACAACGCCATGAGTTCATAACTTAATCCTACTTACACATAATAATTGCTGGCAGGCACAAGCCATCATCGCAAAGCACCCATACAGGCCTGAGTCTGAGGTAACCACCAGTGGGACAGTGCCAGCTAGGCCTGGGAGTAGTGGAGTATTCCTACCTCAATTGCAGACTGAGAGCACAATTTCCTCCATCGCATCGGAGGTGGGCACTCACTCAGTCTTTTGTTATTGTCTAAACCACGGGTTTTCAGATTGCACAAAAAGTTAGTGTTGGGATAATTGCCCAACTGGACGCAGCAAATATGGTTGACACCTGTGATATTGCTTCGGATTCATCATGCGCCGAGAGTCTCATGGTGCCTTCCTCTGATAGCGAGTCCATGTCCCACGCAGTGGATGAAACACATCACCTCAAGCTAGGAGATGGGACCAAAGTGAGCTTTGTGGTTAATAATGTCCCAGATCCTGTTGCTGTCACATTCAAGGAGAATATTCCACGTCTCAACGCCATGTGGGATGATACCAGTCCTTACTGGAAGGAAGAATCAGTATTAATGATTGAAGGACGCCCTATTCCAATAGTATACTGGTCAGATGTTTACCATTATGGCAAATATGGCCAGTGGCAGGGAACTAAAAGTCAATGGACGGGTTGGAGGGTAAGTGAATGTATTTGCTAATACACAGTTAACTAACTTGTCCTTGCAGGATGTCATCTCTCGATACCGTCAAAGCACGCCAGAAGACTTCTGGAACGAATTTTCAGTCAACGGCCGTGCAATGAAGTTCACAAAGATTGTCGACGAACTTCGCAGACAGCGCAATATCAGCAATGATGACATAGTTACATGTGCCCGTGAAGAGTTTGGGAACACCTTCAACTCATTATTCACGTATCGCAAGGGAGATAAGGTTCATGTCATGAGAAACAAGTCAGCAATTGCCCGCCACTATCGGCAGTTAAAGAAACATGAGTAGACCATATACTTGTACTTTTTTTCCCCTTGCACTGTCTGGTCTGTCCCATTCCCGACTCCCACGGTAGTGGAGGAGGGTTTTGATTGTAACAAACGTGCTGTTCTCTACCAAATCGTGCATGGGAAAGCCTCCCTGTGGGAAACGCAGTCCTGCAGTCACAAAATTTCTGTTGCTTACGTAGTTTGTAGACGATGCTCTGTCATGTCTTGGAATGCGCCCAGCCTTGTACAAGTTTGAAGGCCAGCACTTAAAATTTTCACACATTGTCATATGATCAAAGCATGGTTGATGTTAAATTGATGCAAGGTAATACAAGATAATAGTATCAAGCACATGGACATGACCTTCCACAATGTGGGCATTTGACAGATGGGCTGCGGTCAGGATTGAAAAAATGTTCACGCGGCTCTGTGGCATCATCATTGTGTGAGATGAGATATTTGACGATGGTTAAGTTAGTAAACTCGAGGCTCCAGCCTCCCCATTCACATATGCGACGCAGTGGCCACTGGCGTTCAATATGCAGATACTGGCAGCCCCCACACCGAAATGAATGTGTACCGTATGATGAGGGATCTACCCCAATATCCAGGAGATTGTTGCGAAACAACTCCAGAAACCGTTCAGATGTCTAAATCGCATGATTTAATGAGATTCACGAATCATATTTCATTCAGAAAGGCTTACTAAAGGCTGGTTGGCTTCTGCAATTCGATCGCCTGAAGCAAACTTTTGGAACAAGTAGCCAGACATAATTTTGGAGGCTGCGATCCACTTGGCAATAGCTTGGATGGCACATAGGTGCGCTTCTGTGGGCATGATCCACAGCCAAAAGGGTTTGATATCTGAAATGTTGTGTGAGCACGTAGTTGGATTGAGGCCGAGAAACTATTTCGCACCACCATTTTGGTGTGTTTTCCTGAATGGAAGTGTCAGAATGAGACCATTAGAAAAGAAGTGAAGGTCATGAAGCTGGATTTTCAGGACTTCGTCAGAGTGTAGCATGCAGAGAAATGCTATTGCATAAGCAGCATGCAAGCAACGCCTGATGCGTCCACCAGCCCACCGTGATGACTCACTCGAGCCATCACCACATCCTCCAGGCCGGTAATCAAGGATAGCCCAGTTTTCAGGGCGATGGTTAAAGTGATACATCCTTTTCAGGATATGCTGTGGGCCAGGAATCAGCGGATCAGCTACACAGAGGAGGGAAAGTTGGTACTAACAGATGTGATGGCGCAGGCACTGATGGCAACTTCGCCTGCCTGAACCTATTGAGCAGCAAGGAGATGTGTCAAGTACATTCTCAGCATTACTAAGTGATCTTACCTTGCGGCGCCACAAGCTGCACATGTAACTAGACACCTCGACTGACACCAAGGGGTTACCTAACATCTGGCCACTATGCAACTCTGATTCATGCCATGGCAGGTTGCCTAGACCCTGCAGACATCCAAATGTGTATGTCATTGCTGCCCGCATCTTCTGGGCATGGCCATATGATCCCCTCTCATCGGTGGATGGCTTGTTTGTCCCATCGAGTTTCACAGAGTTGCATCTGGTACTGAGAAGGCATGTGAGAAGCGAAAAAAGAAGTGAAAGGTGTAGACTTATGCATCCATGATCCACGCCACAATGAGGTAAGCTGCTTCTCGGCGGGGCGGACGAGAAAACAGGGACTCACCGTCCTGAAGGAGGCCATGCTCCTTCAGGAAGGTGTCGCAGTTTGAGATTAACCTGCAAATTCTCCAGTGAAGGGACTGCATATATTAATGAAAACAGACTGCGCACCTTTTGTATTCAGACTCGGTGCTATCTGATATTCCTTTTGATACATGTTTCAGAGTCTCTTGAAGGGATGAGAGCCCATCCATAACACTGGGGCTACTATCGGCTGGGACTTCGGGCGACTCAGATGTGAGAGTTTCCTGTTCTGCAGCAACATCATCAGCAACATCATCCAGCTCGAGCGCCGTGTCTGGTGTTGCAAGAGCATTGTAAAGCCCAGGATATGTTTCACGGTCAAGTGGCATGTGGAATGGAGGTGGTGGGAAAGGACAGACAGAAAAAACCAATATATGAAGCCTTATATATGACAAGACCCCTATGTAAGAGTGATGTAATCAGTGGCGAGCTTTGTTGCAGGGGACGGAACGAGAAACGAAGATTTTCATACCTAAGTCATGAAGCGAACACCAGACTGTCTAGGCGCCCAATGGTACCATCTAAGCGCTCACTGGGACCGTTTTTTTCTAGTAAATTGCGGTCAGACAAGTGTGAAACCATCGACTTTAGCTGAGGAATATGCTTGCTCACCAGTGGCTTCCTTCGCAGAAAAAAACAGTCCAGTCCGTGTGGCTCGCCACCAGTCACACCTCAATACCTGCAAGTGATCATGGAATGCATGCCATAGGGGATCTCCAGTGGGATGTGAAACTGTGCAGCCGTAAGTGTTACGGCCAACACCATGATTGAAGGCCCTCGCGACTCACATACCACCCCGCTCAAGGCGGTACCAACAATCCCATATCGGGTAGCGAAGGTGCACCTGTGCTGCAAACAGGCCAGGCCCAGGGGATATTTAATGGGCTGGGATGAAGCATGCTGTTTGATTCCTCACCTTACTCTCCTACTCCTGGCCTCGACATCCCTCCATCATTCTCGCTCCTCTACAAAATCAATGCCCCACCCGTATCCTCGTCTCCCAACATCCCAGTTAGGGAGCCGAACCTGTGAGATACCATGTGTAAGTCCCGTTATTCTCGTTAGCGTTGGCGTTGACAGTGTCACTGTTTCGCGGGAGATGCCACAGAGCATGTGCCCACGCCACTATGCCGCATTTCCGTTCCGTTTCCGGTCCCCTTGTTTCATTCTTGGGTGCGCAATGGAGAGCTGGAGAGCTCGATGGAGAGCTGGGAGGATGGATATCTGGATGATCACGGGCAGAGTTCAGACAGGTCACCGCTCGTCACGAACGGTCACGTCGTGACCGTTCGTGACTGGACCGTTGGTTTTGCAGTTCGCAGGTTGACTTCTGAAAGAAAATCACAAGGTTAAGTAAGCATGCTGCCATTCGGAGCTTGAAACTGCTGTCACGCTGATTAGGGTTATCGATATGCGTGTGTATGTACATGCATACCACGGCCATGCTCCCCCGCCTCCTTCGCCACAGCAACAACCCTTCTGCCGATGAAGAGGATTCGTCGAACTCGAGGAATGAGCGGCATCATGAGAAGGATGAGGAGGATGAGGAGGATGAGGGAGATGAGGGAGATGACTCCAGTGAGGACGAGGGGGTGTTGATGATGCAGAGAAAGCAGATATCAAATTTCTCCACGCCATCATCGACTTTTTTCAGCGCATGGTCATGTCGGCTTCGGAAGTTATCAATATTGCAGGGGTCGCCGTTAATGCCTACACAAACACATATTACGACAAACAGCCCTATCACACGTCAATTCTGACGGGGGTTGGCTGGGTCAACGAGCTTCTCAATGGCCATCCAGAACGAATTTGATGTGAGCTCAGTGTACATCGCCATGTATTTATTATATTACTACAAGTACTTTGTGACGGTGGCATAAACGACTCGAAAAATGTAACACTAGAGGAGCAACTTGCCATCTTCCTATATGCCTGTGTTACAGGCATTTCTGTATGCCACCTTGCTGAGCGTTTTCAGCATTCAAACGATACTATATCGAAGTGTGTCTTCCCACTCTTACCCCTATGCTTGCTCAATATTGCTTTCAGATATTTCAAACGGATTCTTATTGCATTCTCCTCCCAGCCAATCTATTCTACCTATGTCCGGCTTCCTGACGCAGAAACTCCAATACCCGCCCAAATCCTTGAGACGACAAAACTATTTCCCTACTTCGCAGATGTAATCAGTGCTATTGACAGCACACACATCGCTTGCCATCCCTCAGCTGCTGATCGTGACGCCGCTCGTGACCACAAAGGCAATTTAACACAAAATTGCCTTGCTGCGTGCGACTTCAACATGCATTTCACGTATATGTTGAGTGGTTTCCAGGGGTCTGCAGCGGATGCTCGTATTTACAATGTGGCTCGCCTCAATGATTTTACGATCCCTCAGGGCAAGGTGTACCTTGCAGATGCTGGATTCGCTGCATGCGATGAATTATTCGTACCCTATCGTGGTGTGCGCTACCACCTTGCTGAATGGGGCCGGGCAAGTCTTATGTATGTTGCAGCCACTTATTACAACCCTGACATAGTACTCACACATCTTTGCAGGCATTGCAATGCTAAGGAACTATATAATTTACGCCACGCACAGCTCCGCAATGTCATCAAGCATATCTTCGGTGTCTTGAAAAATTGCTTCTGCATACTTCAGCTCCCTCCTGAGTACAGCTCTGATATGCAAGCTCACATCCCTCCGGCATTGTGTCTCGTACACAATGTCATCCGCATCCACGACCCAGACGAATTATCGGACTACCGTCAAGTGGAGTCAGATGAGTGGAGGGCTCCTTATGATAGCGGCACACTTGCCGATGGACCTCCAACTGAAGCAGCACGCATTCGTGCACACGATGTTCACGACGAGATTGCTGAATCAATGTGGGGTGATTATCTCACAGAAAGGCAGCATAGAGGAGCATCTTTGCCACCTGGTGTAATGTAATTAGTTGTCATTCTTTGTTCGTTGTCATCGTTTGTTCGTTGTCATCGTTTTTCTAGTCCTCTCAATGTACAATCTATGTTTGCCACCAACTTCACATATAGTATTGAGTGCAGATGAAAAAACATGTATTTTAAGAACGTCGAGGTAGTGATCTAACTAATGTCTAACATGGAGGTATCACAGCAGCTCCTGTTCATTCGCCCGCACTCTCCTTGCCTCCCGCAGGTGCTGAGCTAGAAAAATCTTCCTAATACCATCTCGTGTGATGTTGTTGTAAGTGTCAGCGATAGTGATGTCAGATTGAAAAAGATTTATCATTGCCACAGCATCATAGTCATCCAAATCCTTTTCTTCTTGCACCCAAAGCATAGCGCACTGCTTGCGGGATGGAACAGGTTCCATGATATGCCCTGCAATGGTATCCTGAAGCGCTGACATTGCAGAAGTTATGCTATCAACCACTTTCCCGCCCAACTCTTCCAAAGCGAGTGGCATGCTGAGGTGCTGTGATTTTGATGACCCTGCCGCACTCTTTCCTTTTGAAGAATGTGGGGGGCGGGACTCACGTCGTCCATTATCGTCCCCCTCAGCTTTATGCTTCACCACCGTTGATGAAGCAGGTGTAGACATCGAAGGGGCAACAAAGGGCTGTATGGCCGCATTAAAGCCTCTTGGTGTCACAGGTGAGATAGGTGCGGTGACAGGTGGGATAGGTGGTGGGATAGGTGCGGTGACAGGTGGGATAGGTGGTGGGATAGGTGTGGTGACAGGTGGGATATCATGAGCGCTGCTCATTTCGATGTCATCGAGATCACGAAACTCGACCTGATTAAGTGAGCTCTCCAGGGATAGCATGGGATCAGCAGAAGCATCGGCGCTAGTAGTGTGAGTAATTTCACTACCAGTTGCTGTGGGAGTCGATGCATTGGCAGCTAGGCTGGTGCTGGCATGGAAGCCAACCCAGCTGCCCGTTGGTACCAGAATGATACCTTTCAGCGTCTCATAATGTGGCCATCCTTTGTTTTTCAAAGGCTTTGCTTTGGGGTTATGCTGCATGAATAATTAGTGCAGTAGAGCAGGAGAGATAGATGATACAGTACCTTAATGAAGTCCGCCCACATAGTCTCAGACTCTTCGCCAATATTAGCTCCTAAATCTGGGTCAAACAATAAACCTGAGGCATTGGTAGCTATTTTGTCGACCAACAGAAACATCTTTCTTATCTAGAAATACATTGATATTAGTAACGGCACGCATATCAATAAAATGATAGTACTTACCCGACTCCATTTGGATGAGCAGGCTTCAGCAGTCTTAGGAGCACCATCGGGGCATGGGCGTGTTGCCATCTCTGCAGCAGCAGTAACCCAGAAAGATTTCGTAAAGTTCATCCCATCACCCCCTTTGGCTTTCTGTAGGACCGCATATTCAACTAATTTTTTTTCATCACCAAGGGACCATATGCAGTGGTCTTTTGCTGCTGTGGCAGCTTCCTGACTGTCAGTGGCCACCCTTTTTTTCCCTTTGCCTTTGGGCATGATGGTTGGGTGGAAATGGAGAGAGTATCGCGACTCCGATGAGCTTCGTGTTGAGGGCATGACTATTGATAAGAATATGTCACACTGTGACCGATGGCATGCGGCGCACCGGCATGCTTACTTAACCTTGTGATTTTCTTTCAGAAGTTTGTCGAAGTTGGGTGAAATCCCGATCCTGAACAGACTCTTAGGCTTTTCACACTTGACAAGTACAGCAACAAAATAATGATCATTCAAAGTGGGTATCAATACAGTAACATATGAGAAAAACAAATGTATGACGAGGGAGTGGTTATTAGATTTACAAGATCAGGATTACTATGAGACGGCCTTGAAAATTTGATGCGTTCAGCACGATCACAAGTACAGTAACAAATAAATGTGACTAAAATGAATGTGTTGAAATCAGTAAAATCAAAAGACAAAGAAATAAGAGAAAGACCTACACATGCGAGAGACATTGCAGGAGATGTGCGAGGGGTGAGTATGAGGGTGCACTGCAGCAAAAGTTGCAGAAGGTGTGTTTATAAGTATCAAAGAGGACAAAGAGATGAAAAACTTATGAGAGGATGCGAGATGGAATCATTAGTTGCTGGAAAGGTAGGGGTGGTGGCAGGGTCATGGATGGCTAAAGGAGAACATGGCAGGGTTCGAAGAGAGAGTCAATGGAACCACAGGAGATGACAGCAAGGGTGCAGGAGGTGTACATGAAAGTGACAGGGCTTGAATTACAGGAGTTAATGATAAAAAGTAAAAAGGAGAACTTTATCCATAGAAAAAGGTTGACAGGTGTACACAGTCTGGAGTGAAGTGTCGCGCTGTTGAGGACACATCATTGTTGCAATCATGAGGGCGAAGTAGGAATTTTGTGTGTCCCAAAGTTTTAAAATTGAACCATGAGAATAAACTCGGCATCTTCCAGATCGTTCAGAATCAGTCAAGTGTTTCGCTACAGTACTCACTAGACTTGATCAGCGCTGCAGGCCTGCAACTACCACTTACATATCAACTGTATTGATTGCAACAACATAATATCTAATTCACCTGTGAGTGTTTCTTATTATATTTATTCGTTTGTACTCATTTTAGTCTTTTTTTCGTGTCTGTGCATTTCTGCACTTGTTTTCACTTGGTTTTGCATGCCTTTCTCAGACCGTATGTGATCTTGCCTTTTGACTTGCTTACCTGACGCTGATGGTGCTGTGGCTGTGTCCTACTCTCAGACCATGCATGATCTCATTCTTTGACCTCCTCGCCCAATGCTGATGCCGCTGTGCCATTGTCCCGCTCTCAGATAGCGCATGATCTTGTCTTTTGGCCTGCTTACCTGAAGCTGATGGTGCCGCGACCATGTCTCGCTCTCAGCCTGTGCGTGATCTTGTCTTTGGAACTGCTTACCTGATACTGACGGTGCCACAGCTGTGTCCTGCTCTCAGTCAGTGTGACCCCGTTTTTGGCCTGCTTATTTACGCTGATGGTGCCGCGGCCACATCCTACTCTCAGCCAGTGCATGATCTTGTTTTTTTGAGTTGCTTACCTGACGCTGATGGTGCCATGGCCGTGTTCCGATAACTGGTGTTCTTGCTTACTTGTTCTTATTCTTGTCTGCTCTCACTCACTTGTATGTACCTATAGTGCACCCCAATGACTAGTATCAAATATTCTTTGTAATCTGTACTTACATAGACATAACTTTGTAACATTGTGTTAGTTGTGGACAATTGTCATTAACTTGTGCTAGACTATAGTTCTTAGAGCTAACTAGCATTAATTTTGACAGCTTTTGAAAATCTGTCTAAATAGCTCTAAGTTAGCATGGGAAGGTTTTCCTGATGCTGACTGAGTCTCAATTGAATATCAGTAGTACTAGACTCGTTATCGATGATCTATCAGACCATTGCTCACTGTATTGATGGATGCCATCAACCCATTAATCCAACAGCTGACTCTGGCTCAGGCTGCTCAGCCACCAGGCGGTTAGGCATCCAAGCGAGATCACACACGAATTCTCCAACATATTGCACTGCTTATCAGCATCCTTCTTACTGCTACAGAGTCCTTGCTAGAAGACTCTATACCTGAGCCATATCACACATCGGCCCTCTCAGGTCAAGGGTGGGTCATGGAGCTCATTTTGGGCCACCCAGAGCGTATGCACTATGAACTTGGGATGCACGCAGATGTATTTCACTCGCTTATAGTGGAACTTCACACCTTGGGTCACGCAAATTCGTGCTATGTTTCCCTCGAAGAACAACTCACCATCTTCCTATACACATGTGTTATGGGACTGACCATCCGCCATGTTGGTGAGCGCTTTCAATGGTCTAATGATACCATCTCAAAGTAAGTCAATTGTTATTGTTATTTATGATACTAACGAGCTCACACTTAATTGTAGATATTTCTGCAAGATGTTGACCATTTTTGCATCTCCCCCATTCTACACCAATCATGTATGCTCTCCTGACGACACCTACCACGCCCCAAACAAGATCTGTAATGACCCCAAGCTCTGGCCCTATTTTAAGGACACTGTTGGCGCGATTGACGGTAGTCACATCCACGCCCACTGTCATATACCATATATCCAGTTACAGATCCGAAGATCCGGATCTCAGATCCGATCCAGATCCGCTGGACACATCTGTCGTCCAGTCCACAGATCCGATCCAATCCTCATTTCATTTCCTGTTCATATAACTCTAACTATCATTCATCTCCTTTCGGTATTCCTGTACACTGGTAATCCGGTTATCCTTTACTTCCGCTATTCTTACTGATCCGTTTTAACTTGTACTTCATTTCTGGTTCATGATTTACCCGTTCCGACTTACCAATACACTTTATGTATACTTTGCTTATACTTCGTACATAGCCTCATACCTTTGCTTATTGATCATTCCATTAGTTATCCGTAGTATATAAACCCTTGTATTTGCGCTGTAGAAGATCAGTTCAAATATCATCTTAGATTGCACTCATCCTGTCTGGACTCTAAGTCCTTCCGTTATCCGTCCGGACTTGAGTACAATATTCTTGTCTACTCTGGGACTTGGGATTGAATCCAAGAGTCTATACATCCGCCTCTGTCTTCGGACAGTCTTATTCGTTAGTTTCTAGTTCGGATCCAATCCAGATTAGCCGTTACTCTATATGTCCGATATCCGGGAGTCTTACTGGATCCGTTACGATACTTATCCGTCCCTCTAGACGTGATATCTTGGTGCTCTGAAATAAGGGGCA
The DNA here is from genome assembly GCA_016647755.1 of Suillus subluteus. NCBI lineage: Eukaryota > Fungi > Basidiomycota > Agaricomycetes > Boletales > Suillaceae > Suillus > Suillus subluteus. The sequence continues at coordinate 633,276 of JABBWI010000017.1, read as the reverse complement.
GTACTCGGGAAAGGGGCACAGCACACGAGCTGAGGCCAAAGCCCTTCGGATCCAATACCTCTTGAGTACAGTCTTAACATCCACCCCCCATCATTTGATTGTCCCGCATATCGGAATCATAAAGGATTCCTTTCGCAAAATTGTCTCTTCGCCTGCGACTTGAAACTTCGACCTCAGATTCTCTTACGCTCTCACTGGCTGGGAGGGATCCGTTACAGATGCATGCCTTTATGACGAGGCTCGTTCAGGTGGCTTGTATATCCCTCCCAGCAAGTATTTTCTGGCAGATGCGGGGTTCCCTTTGTGTCACGAGCTCTTAGTGCCCTACTGCAGTGTCCGGTATCATCTAGCTGAGTGGGGGCGTGCTAATACCAGGTATGTTTTATTTCTTTTTACTTGAAGCTTCCTAATATCTATTCTATGTTTGCAGACCAGTAAATAAAGAAGAGTTATTCAATTTGCGACACACATCTGCTTGAAATGTGATCGAGCGCATCTTTGGTGTGTTAAAACACCGTTTTTGCATTCTCTTACTGTCACCTGAGTATCCTATGACCATCCAGGCACGTATACCTGCCGCGTTATGCGTGATTCACAATTTTATATGCGCCCACAACCCTGATGAAGGAGAGCACATGGATGACGACAAACACTTTGATTATGATAACCCTGAGCACCAAGGGATCCCTCAAGACGAGGAGGAGTTGGAAGAAGATGGAAGCATGAAGGAAGCATGTGAATGTATCGCGCGCTGCATGTGGGAGGATTATCAAGGCATTTTGCAGCAGCAGGGTTCGTCAGACAATTCCTTTGATGACAGCGACAACAAGATGTAATAGCACATACAATTCATTCATTCATTCATGCAACTAGTAAGACAATTGTACCACTAAGAATTGGACCCAGGAGGCAGTATCATAGGTTGGATTCCCAACCGCTGGGCCATTGAAATAATGAAAGCATGGGGCATCTCCTTGTCAGTGGTTTGTGTGTATATGTCAGTAGCTGCAGGGTCCATAGCAAAAACTTGTTGCATCATAAGCCGCTCCGCGAATGGCAAGTCAGCATCGTCAACCTGCAACATCTGCATGGCCCTTGAGTGCTGGTCCATCACCCGATCCTCAGGATAGACCATGCACTCAGAAATCACATCTGTTAAGCGGTTAATGGAGCTCTGGAACCCCATCACAGCTATGGCAGTGGTGGTCTTTGACATCTTGACATCCACTGTACCACCACCCCCAGTGGCACCGCTCCGAGTCTGTGCACGGCCTGATGTTGTCTTTGCTCTCTTGAGAGAGCCTGGCTTAGAGGGAGGCAGCGGCATCTGAGGGTCTTCGTCTCGCATAGAAACCGAGGTAGAAGGAAGTGAGGTAGTCGACTCTTGAACCATGTCAGAGTGAGAGCGTTTGGAGCTAGGCCGAGATACTAAGGATGTGGAAAGGGTGTTATTGCTGTCAATAGAGGTGGGACGTCGAGAAGTAGGAATAGAAGTAGGGGCAACCACTGCAGGGGTGGCGCTGGGACCAGCAGGAGCGGTACTGACACTAGAAGTAGCAATGGTGGCGCCCATGATGTTATTTTCAGCTGCTGGTATGCTAGCGCTGGAGCTTGAGCTTAAGGGAGGGGGAGCTGTATGCGGTTGGTACTCAGTACGCCCTCGCACGCCACTGTTTTTTGGTATTATATCATCCACTTGCTCAAAGTATCTCCATCCCGATACACGAAAAGGGCGCATGTGCGAATTTCCCTAGATATAAAACAGTAAGCTACCAGTACAAAATGTAGATGACACTGAACCGGACATACCTTCTTTGAAATATATTTGTTCCATACCGTAGTTGCACCCTTGCTTGTGATATTGGCTCCTCTGACACTATCCCAGTGGATGCCAGACATCTGGCGATACTTCTGAACAGCATTATAGATCTGTTTTAACTATACAATATCTAATCAGTCTATATCTAAGTGATATATTGGTATGACTTACTGCTCCCCATTTTGTCTTGCACATCGTTCCAGTCTTCTGTGGACCCTGCTGCAGGTGCGCAGCAATAGCCTCTGCAGCACCATTGTATGTCACATCTTTGAAGTTACCAGTGTCACCGACCTTCTCCCAATTGTTGTACAGGTATTGGACAAGCTGATCAGTCTCTGTGTCAGTCCAAACTGCCCTGTCTGCATGAGATGATTGCTGAGCCATAGAAAGAATGTGGACTTGAGCTGATAACACTATAGACACGACACTAGCCCAGATGTCGTTCCAATCTCGTAGATCTTTAGTCGTATACCAAGGTATGCATGCAGACATGTCAAAGGGAAGTTCAAGCTCCATCATCGGGCTTCAAACCGGGACCACCATGCCGACATTATATAATCGTTTCAAGGTGGCAAACTCACCTTACTGTATCCATTCGACCTTAGGTTCGTGGGGGTTGTGGTGTGACATGACATAATGGTAGGTTCGCATGTTCGTTCATCGCTGTGACCTGTGACGAACTTAAAGATAGGTTCTCTGACGTGTGCGCTGCGTGGCTGAAGGACTCGGAGACTCCGAGTCGGATTGATCCTCAGTTGATCCTCAGTCGACGACGGGGATTGCTACATGTCCATACCTGACTTCTTTCTAGCTTTCTGTAGTGCCTCGGCGGGATATTGAACACAAGGGTTCATTGATATAATGTAGTAAGTTTATTTGTCTGTTCTGACTGTCCCCGTCTCTGTTAAGACCGTACTCAAGAGGTATCGGATCCGAAGGGCTTGGCCTCAGCTCGTGCGCTGTGCCCCTTACCCGAGTATGTGCCCTTAATTTCAGAATGAAGTCCGGATAGAATCCAATGAAGTCCGAAGGACTTCCGGAGGCTGGCTACTCTGGTTGAGTGCCGGAGGACTTCCGGATGAGCGCGGGAAACTTCCGGAGGAGTACAGGAAACTCCGGAGGAGTTTCATCCGCTGCATTGGGTCCGAAGGTGAGACTTCCCAAGGTAAGTTCCCTAGATAGAAACACATAGAGGATATGCTGCAAAGGACAGAGTCCAAAGCAGGATAGGATAGGAGGAGTGGTCCGAAGGACAGGACGTCCGGAGGTCCGAAGGTCCGAAGGTCCGAAGGTCCGAAGGTTACGATGTCTGAAGGTTACGACGTCCGAAGGTTATGACGTCCGAAGGTTACGACGTCCGAAGGTTACGACGTCCGAAGGTCAGGAGGACCGGAGGAGTGGACAGGATTCTAGGACAAGAGAAGGATGGCTACAACGGACAAGGTCCGGAGTAGAAACAGACAGAGGTAGACTACACTTAAGTAGAGACGGAGTTGACAGGAAGTAGACAGAAGTCTCGGAAAGACAGGAAGTGCCGGAAAGGCAAAAGTCCAGCTTAGGGAATCAATCCTTAAGCATGGATGGGGACGGAAGACAAATCCGGAGGACCGGAAAGTCGGCCTAGGGAAGGATTCCCTAGGCCTAAGGAAAGTCAATACTAAGATGGACCGAAGTCCGAGAACAGATGTGAGAGAGAGCAGAATCTAAGTTGAGTGGAATCTAAATTGATATTCGAACTGAGGAAACTTTACAGGAGTTGTACAGAGGTTTATATACTGGAAGGGATCCGAGAGGATCAGTAAGCTGAAGACTAATGCTATGTATGAGCATGTGGAAACAGATTGGTAAGTATGAACGGAACATAAGTAAATGAACTCGGAGATGAACAAAGTACAAGGATCAATAAGCAAGACGGAAACACAGATAACCGAAGTCCGGAGTCAAGGGGATTACCATAAGGAGATAGACGCTGATTTAAGGTTTGAGCTTCGGATATGAGTATAGGTCGGATCCGGAGGTCTGGAGATATCGGATGAGGCATCTGGATATCGGATGAGTGGATCCGGAGATCTAGGTGAAGACGGGACTAGGATATGAATAATGGATATAGTCCGGTAGTCTAGGGAAGGTATAGTCCTAGGTGGAATGAGCTCGGATCCGAGTGGACCAAGGGTGGATGAAGCAGGCTAAGCTGCGGAGGTCCGGAGGTATGGACATATGGATGTACGAAGGTGTACGGATCCAAACCGATAGTGGACTGGAGGTCTAGAGTCATGGATAAGGGTATGGAGGCATGGATAAGGGTCTGGAGGTCCGGATGTGCATCCGGAAGGCGTCCGGAAAGCGTGGGAACATCATCGGACGTAGGTCCGGAATACGGGATATGACAGTCTCAGCCACCCATGAATTCTTTCATCCAGGATAGCGCTATTGATCTTTCTCTCGACTTGCAACAGCATTACGCACATCTGCTTGTATTTCCTCAATGCTATGATTCATTTATTCCAGCTCCGCACCTCCCCATCTCGGCTCTTCTCAACTTCACCAATCTACCACCATTTGATCACTCCCTCACGGTGGCCGACTTACATCATTTTTTCACTTCCGAGCACTGTGTTACAAATGATGTGCCCGCTGACTTCCTGGATCGTACCAGAAGACGATGTGGTTGAGAGTGATGGAGTCGATGACGAAGCCCCATTGGAGGTGGTGCTCGAACATATCATGTCTGACAAGACCTACGTGCCAGAAGGATATATTATGGGCACAGATGGGTCTCTGATAGTGGACGGTGCTGCTGACAAGCACTGTGACATGATTTCGCCTAGTGACTCGGAGGGTATTGAGGAGGCCGGCAGAGGAAAGCGACGGCGCATTGCAAACACACAATACGGAGAATATGACACACACTAGTTAGAATTTGTTTTATTTCGCAGAAAAATACGAGAGATCCAGATGTCACACTTTTAGGTTCGTCCTCGCCAGATGCCTGTGACTGTCACACGACATAGGTTCAGTTTGAGGTGTTGGCGACGCTGTGACGAACCTAAGGTCGAATGGATACAGTACCTTGGGTTACCGAACTGGCTCTTAGGAGTCCGACATCGCGGTTCGTTCAAACACGTGACCTCCGTGACCGCCACAGACGCGTCTCATATTCATAGCTTTGTCCACTCCGCACGCGTTGCACACTCCTATATTGCACATGCTCACGCATACTCAACTGCTCATTCTTTAAAGAATTATTCTACATTATTCAGTGGTGAACCAAGGATGACGGAAGACCTTTTGAAGTCTCTTAATGCTGCTCAGACTAGATGTATGTTTCAAGTTGCTTCTTGTAGCATTATTCGCATATTAAATTGTCTGGTTTAAACAGGCGTGACTCATCGTCCAGACTCACCGCTCCAAATTCTAGCAGGTCCGGGAAGTGGCAAGACGAAAGTTCTGACATCACGAATCGCCTACATGATATTGCACCATAGGATGGACCCATCGTCTATATGCGCTGTTACGTTCACCAACAAGGCATCCAACGAAATGCGAGCGCGTCTCTTAAAGCTCATTGGTAAAGATAGCGTCGATAAAGTGAAATTGGGAACTTTCCATGCGATCTGCGCCCTCTTTCTGCGGAAATATGGGACATCGGTGGGCCTCGACGGGAACTTCACTATATGTGATTCTGATGAAAGGTACGTCGCCAAAATGATGCAATTATGTTGTGCTGAACTCTATTGTAGCAAGCGAATTGTGACCAAATTGTTGAAGCCTTACAGCGATTTTCTCTCGTCCAATGACATTCAAGTGAATGCTGCTACTCTCTGTTCATTGATTTCTCGAGCCAAATCCAAGGGAGAAACTCCAGAAGATGTCATGCCACGCAAAGAAGGCCGACATGTTTCAAGCAAAGCTGCTTCCTCGAAGTCAACGAACGAAGATTTCCAGCGTGTCTTCGCAGAGATATACCGCGACTATGAGAAGACCTTGCGTAAAAGCAATAGTTTAGACTTCGACGACCTCCTTCTCTTTGGCGTTAGGCTTTTCTCACGGCACCCGAGATATGCTGCATGGTGTCAGCATATACTTGTCGACGAATTGTGAGCTTTCGTTTCTTATTGATGATCAAGGCTCACCCGAAATCACACCAGCCAAGACACAAATGCGGTCCAATACGAGCTCATGTGTTGTATCGCTGCTGCCAGTCGTTGTGTGACGGTTGTTGGAGATCCCGATCAGTCAAGTACGCTCTGGCTATTAATACTGCCTAATCTTGATCTAATTCACAACTACATAGTATACGGTTGGCGATCTGCAGACATTACAAACCTTGGCAAGATGCAAAACGGTAAGATGGAGGCAAGGTGTATAGCCATGCATTGGACGCATTTGACTCGACTCCCAGACTTCCCGAACGTAGCGCAGGTTATGCTTGAGCAAAATTATCGTTCAGCGGGATCTATCCTTGCAACGAGCCTCGCCATTATTTCGCAAGGTGAGTTGTGCAGACGTATAAAATATTTTTACCAACACTTTCAAAGATACATCGCGGATTGCAAAAACCCTGCATACAGATCATCCGCTTGGGCCTCTTCCAATGCTCCGTTCGTTTCCTACAGAACATGACGAAGCCGCTTTCATCGCATGGGAGATCAACCGCATGATAGCACAATCCGGAGGGATGTTAGGTTTTGGAGACTTTGCGGTGCTTCGTACGTCCCTTCTTCACAACGCTCGAACTACTTACAAACAGATTGTAGTACGTTTCAATGCCATATCCAGAACGATTGAGAACGCGCTTCAAAAGGAAGGTATCCCCAATCGAATGCTCGGTGGACATCAGTTCTTCGAACGGGCAGAAGTAAGTGATCAGCTACGCTTCTTTTGATGACATGACAACCTTTTACTTAGATTAAAGATATCCTGGCATACCTCCAGCTCGTGGACAATCCACACTTTGAGCCGGCGTTTTCTCGCGCTGTCAACATTCCTTCGCGGGGAATCGGGGATAAGGTGAGGGCCGACTATAATTAATTGATGTCTCTTCGGCTTATCAATTGCTGATAGTCCCTAGGAGAAATTCTTTCACGAGCACAGAAACTCGGAATTTCACCACTGACTCTTGTTGAACGCATCCACGACTCTATGATTCCGGATCTGAAACTATCTGTAAAGCGCAAGGTCCAATCCTTCGTGAATGTTATGCGGTCACTGAAATCATCCGCCACTGATGGAATGGAACCAGCCCAGTTGATTGGCAAGTTGATCGAGCTCATCGGGTACCAAGAACACCTGAAAAAGTCGCAACCTGACTGGGACACGCGATGGGAGAACGTTCAAGAACTGATCAACTTCGCGAGTGACGCCACTGCTGACGCCTCAAACGTTCCTGTCATTGATGGAGAAGAGTCATCGTTACAGTAATTTATCTTGTTTCGCTTCTTTCTGGACATAACTTTTAACCAACTGCATAGAGATACACCGCTAAGGCAGTTCTTGCAAGCATCGATGCTGTCATCTGCAGGTGATCAGTCGAATGAAAATGATGACGAGGTTTGTCTTTCGAGGTTAAAATTCCGATTACTCAGCATTTGCAACAGAAAGTGTCTATTGCGACTTGCCACGCTGCGAAGGGTCTCGAATGGCCAGTTGTTTTTGTCCCAGCAGGTTTGCAACCTCCTACTGTTTCTTCCTGTGCACATATATAAGCATATTATCAGTGGAACATGGAACATTCCCTTTTTACCGGTCAGACGACATTCATGAAGAAAGGCAAGCATATCATTTTATACATTGATATGTTCTAACCAGATCAATCAGACGCCTTCTATATGTTGCATGCACTCGAGCACAGACATCACTTTACCTAACGCACACATCAAAGCGCAAGGTCGCTGGCGTTTTCAAATCCAGAGACCTGTCTGAATTCATCTCCAAAATCTGTTCCAAGTACCCAGTAAGATATTTCCGTGAAACATTTGAATGATGCCGTGCCTAAGGCTAGTTTCTTTTCTCTCCAGCCGTTGTTCTCCGACATGCCTCATACGCACTCCACTCAAGACCTCCGTCTTATAGCAAGAATTCTGGATAGAGGGTCGCGTATGCCTGATGAACTAGAGGTGAAGCGACGAATGACAATGTTGTGCGTCATCGTCTGTCTGAAAAGTCCTAAAGATTGCAACTAATTCCTTCTTAGTAATTTGACTGCAAGACAGATTCACCTGAGCCATACGAACGTTGATGGGAATCCAGAGAATCAACCCGTTCCTCCGCCTCCTATCATGAGAGACATTCCTGCTAATTACGTGCCCACATTTCAGAGTCAGTCCCCTGAATGGTTGTTTGATTAGAGCTCACGTCATGATGCCGTAGGTGTACGCGCTGGCTTGCACGGGAATGAAATTTCAACTGCTGTCAAGGTTCCCCATCCAGCACCCCATGTGGAACGGCCCAAGTTGATGCTAGAAAACACGACGGACGGTTCCGCGGACCAGTCGCTTCGATTATATCGTCAAGCCAAGGTGGAATCACTGGCCCAATCGGCTGTATACCCTGGATCAGATCGTCCACAGTTATGCGCAACGGTGTCAACGGAAGCCACTGAAGCAGCTATAGCTGAAACCAAGCGATCGGATCGAACTATAACCGGGCCGCAATTCAAGCCACTCAAGTCGACACCAGTAGGTCTGACGTGCTTCCACCACCCAGTTCCATCCGCTCCCCCAGCCAAGGTGGAATCTCCAGCCCGACCGGCTGTACATTCTCGATCAGATCGTCTGCAGTCATGTGCACCAGTGCCAGTGGAAGCCGGACCAATTGTGTCTGGGATCAAGCGAAAAAGACTGGGAATGGGTCGAGGTGGGGCCGGATATACTAATAAGAAATTCAAAGTCCCTGCGCCACCATGATATCCGCGGGGTCATAGTCTATTTACTTACATGCTGATCGATTATCAGTCTTTGCTCCTGTGGCGTCATCACGCTACGAGAGTAGAACATCCACTGCCAGACATGTAGGCATTAAATCCACGTAGCATATATGGAGACTCATGCCTGTTGAGGTTTCAATGTATACGTCACGAGCAACGGCAGTCCTGCCTTGTTTGAAAACAACGAATTGACTGATTTCTCCGTGTATCTGGATGACATCGTATATGTGGTCTTCAAGACCATCCCGATAACGCGAGTATTGGGGCCCCGTTCTGACGATACACCGCATTTTCACTATTTTTCCGTGATCATCCGATTCATCTCTCCCAAGAAGACTCACTAGTATTAACTTTGAGTTATCACAGCGCTCGAAAAGCGTGGCCGGTGAGGGGAGATGCCATCGACGAAGTTGGAACCCAGTGCAGCTCACTTGCTTCGTGTGGTCAAGGTTTAGTTTGCAGAGTTGCTCGGCCAGCCCAGTCGGCTATGGATGCATGACAGATGTGACCAGAGAACTGCCAGGCATATTAGTATGGATCCAGATACTACTAGTACTGGCACTAGAAAGGTCACCTGCCCCATTCCTGCGAACTTGAAGCATGAGGCAACCTCATTTTCTCCACAGATGCAATCGGGGTTTACAGCATGGAAGCTGCGAAGGCCCGTCAAGCGAACAGGAAGATGCTGACCAATGCTGTAAGCCCTTGTACAGCAAGGCTGCCAGTCACCGAGTCACGGCATTGACCAAGTACTTAAAGACAATCGTCGTTGCTCAGTTGGCGGGTTTCGCCCTGCCGACATGAGGTGAGAATTCTTGTTTTGGATCCTGCCAGCCGTTCTGTTCCCTTCAAATTTATCGGCCGCGATCAGGTCAAGGTCGCTGCTTTTAGCAACCTCGTGTCAATCAGCCAGCTACCCGCACGTCTTCCTGATAGTAATCTCAAAACGCACATCAAATCACTTCCCCTCTTCATTTAAATCCAAGGTCCAATACATATTTACTCTCTAGCCGCTACACAGCATCCCCAGATTGTTTCTTACGTCTGCCACCAACTGATGGCCAAGTTTGACGCCCGAGATCAGTCCACTGCGATGGACTCATTCTGCAGCTTTGACGGTGTTGACTGGGTCTATCAACAGAACCAGCCACGTCCAATGCGTACCAGACACTCATCGTCCTCGGCACTTCTCGATCGTCACACAACTGCCACAAAAGCTCCGCCCATTCCTAGACGCTCATCCGAGGATTCGGGTGGTGCTACTAAAGACATCACTTCTCTCAATCAATTGTGGAATACCCTTAGGCAACAGAAGCAGCGCCAAATGGCCAAGGAACCTCCAAAAGTCAGCTCCTTGAAGGCACCGACGCCTACATATTCACCTACCCCATCACGGACACCGGATCCTGTAGGGGTGAAAAAGGTGATGACGCCTCAACCTCTCAAGAGGCGGAAGTCAAAGTAAGCCATTATTTCTGCGCAGTGCGACCCACTGGATTGCTCACGGATGGTATTCATCGACGGTAGTGTTTCGTTTCGAGAGTCCCGTGATGGTCGTACTGTACGTATTACCGTATATGAATGTACTTTGCGCACGCCTTAACTCCATACCCAGGTTACGGCCACTTTTGATCTACCGGGGATCAAAAAAAATAATGCCCATGTCAGCTATCGCGGCAGTCATCTGACTGTGACATGGGAAACAGTGAAGATCACTGAGATCGATGAAGGAGGAACACTGGTGAGGGAACGAGAAAAAAAGGAGTTTTCGAGGACTATTCCTCTTCCAGAGGGAACCAAGGTGAGCACCCAACGTTCGCATACCGTTGCTCATAGAGGAGCATCGGCGAAGGCTGTGATCGACTCATAACACTTCCCTCGGCAGTTTGAAGAAGTTGGTGCACGTATGGACGAACGTTATTTGATCCTGACATATCCAAACATGCGGTCAGTACGAGTGGAGCCTCGACAAATGGGTAACCGGCAGGTTGAGCCTCGTCGCATAGAGCCCACGGAGATCGAAGCCTCAGATGTATATGAATATTAGTTAGACGCACATATCATGCCTACGGAGTTTTAGTTTATGGTCCTCCTGCTTTGTTGTTGATACACTGTATACATACCGCATCCACGTTTGCCACGTTGTACGCTTACTGTATATGAAATCAATTCACCTGCTTGCACGACTCGAGGTAGTAACAAATGGCAACAGGGCAAGCCAGCAGCTATCAGGCAGGTCAGATGTGCCCTCCAACTGGTGGATCACACTGACGAATTATCTGCCAATGGCTTACCACGGCGCAGTTCACGTGGTTTCAAGTGCGGGAATCAATGTCTCGTGGCGTCTTGACCAAGGAGAATGATTACTAACCTTATCTAAAACGCCACGAATGTCAAAGATAACACCCTGAACTAGAAGTCGAGCATACAAGGGGGTAGCTGCAGCCACAAAAATGCACCACATTACATGTCATCCACGCTCCATTCATAACTCGCTGCTGTGTTCCGCTTTCTCTCATTATGTCGCTGGAAGTACTTCTTCTCGAAGCCATTGCCGCGATCTGCAAGCAATGTGAGGAATCGCTGGAAGGGTGGAGAGGGCTGTGACAACGTACCTACGCCATCCCATCTATAGCCTGGCTTTATGCCAAAACGGTTTGGGGGAGGCGATGGTCCCGTATATTCGGGTTTGCGGGGACCCTTAGATCTACTTTTCTACATAGTAACCATATGCTATCAGCAACGAAAAACTAAGGGCGTACAGGTACTTACTGTGAGAAAAGCAGCGGCTGGATCATTCCAACGTTCTTTAGCCTTCAGTTCTTCATTTAGTTCCTTATCGTCTGCACGTCTGGCGAACGGAAGTGATCTGTTCTTCTCAAGTTGTCGTTTTCTCGCATCCTCTTCTTGCTTTTGGACCAAGCCTTTACCCCATTCCATTTTCTTTGCTTCCTTTTCCTCCCTTTCTCGTTTCTTCCTAGCAGCTTCCGCACGGGCGGCTTTAGTATCAATCTTTCGGCCAGACGCGTCGCGATAAATGGTCTCTTGAGCAGCCTCCTCCTCCTCTTTGGTCAGTTCCTCTTGTTTCTGCTGAGGCTTAGGAAGGGCTTTCCGGAGTTGTGCTGAGGTCAACAGTCCACCAGTAAACGGTTGTTCCGACTCCTCCTCCAAGAAGACGGTAGGCTGTTCATCCGCAGGTATCGGCGGACTTTCCTCCTTACCGGCGCGAATAGTCGACCACCCAGAACCTTCTTCGACACGGCGCTTCTTGAAGCTACGGTCCTTCGCGACAGCGGCTTCTGCAAAATCTTCATCTTCATCATTGCGCCTGGAACTTTCGCCTGCCCACTCAGCGTCATCATCCATTAACATTGAAGATGCTGTGGTTGCTGTGTCGGCTTTGCGTTTCTTCTTTTTCTTTTGAGTTGTCCGGGATAGAATAGCGTCTGCTTTAGGCCCTGACATATATTTTTCCGCGAGGTATGCTTGCATGATAGCTAGGCTGTGCTCTGAATGGAGGAAGGTTCTGACGGTCTAACCTAAGTTACAGTTCTCGGTGTATCCACGTGACTGATCCTAACAACAGCACACAAACCCTCTGAGTATGGTACGGTTCACTTAGAGCCAGTTCGGCAACTCGATGTTGGGGCATATTTGCCATGTTGCACATCTGGCGCAATGTGAGTTGCACCGGCATGCTCCCGGTATATAGTCGGAGCTCGAATGTAATCCTAGGGTTAGACGACTGTATCCAGCTTTAGAATCATCCATAGTACTATGGAGTCCCTACCCAAAGTCTTTCCAGGGCTTCGTCTTCAAAACCAGTCTCAGCTTCACCATAAAATCTTACAGTACTGTATCCATTCGACCTTAGGTTCGTCACAGTGTCGCCAACACCTCAAACTGAACCTATGTCGTGTGACAGTCACAGGCATCTGGCGAGGACGAACCTAAAAGTGTGACATCTGGATCTCTCGTATTTTTCTGCGAAATAAAACAAATTCTAACTAGTGTGCGTCATATTCTCCGTATTGCGTGTTTGCAATGCGCCGTCGCTTTCCTCTGCCGGCCTCCTCAATACCCTCCGAGTCACTAGGCGAAATCATGTCACAGTGCTTGTCAGCAGCACCGTCCACTATCAGAGACCCATCTGTGCCCATAATATATCCTTCTGGCACGTAGGTCTTGTCAGACATGATATGTTCGAGCACCACCTCCAATGGGGCTTCGTCATCGACTCCATCACTCTCAACCACATCGTCTTCTGGTATGATCCAGGAAGTCAGCGGGCACATCATTTGTAACACAGTGCTCGGAAGTGAAAAAACGATGTAAGTCGGCCACCGTGAGGGAGTGATCAAATGGTGGTAGATTGGTGAAGTTGAGAAGAGCCGAGATGGGGAGGTGCGGAGCTGGAATAAATGAATCATAGCATTGAGGAAATACAAGCAGATGTGCGTAATGCTGTTGCAAGTCGAGAGAAAGATCAATAGCGCTATCCTGGATGAAAGAATTCATGGGTGGCTGAGACGGGGACAGTCAGAACAGACAAATAAACTTACTACATTATATCAATGAACCCTTGTGTTCAATATCCCGCCGAGGCACTACAGAAAGCTAGAAAGAAGTCAGGTATGGACATGTAGCAATCCCCGTCGTCGACTGAGGATCAACTGAGGATCAATCCGACTCGGAGTCTCCGAGTCCTTCAGCCACGCAGCGCACACGTCGGAGAACCTATCTTTAAGTTCGTCACAGGTCACAGCGATGAACGAACATGCGAACCTACCATTATGTCATGTCACACCACAACCCCCACGAACCTAAGGTCGAATGGATACAGTATGCAGTACTTCTACTCAGCATTCTCATCCATGCCTCCGTTGGTCTTGTAGCATCTATGTACCAAAGGGACCCACAACCCTACCATACATCAGTGCTTTCTGGTGAAGCATGGGTGGTCGAATTACTCACTGGTCATCCGGAACGCATTCATTGTGAGCTCGGAGTGCATGCCCATGTCTTTGCAGAGCTCATATCAGAACTCCGTACCCTCGGGTATTCCGACTCCAAGTTTGTCTCTCTTGAGGAGCAACTCGCCATTTTCCTGTATGCTGCTGTTACAGGCCTGTCAATCAGGCATATCAGAGAAAGATTCCAGCGTTCTAATGAGACAATATCTCGGTAAGTGTCATATTTTCATGGACTGGACTCATTTGTCATGCTATATCCACTAGATACTTTCGAAGGATGCTCGTAATTCTATCAACCCCGCCATTCTATTCAAAATACGTCCACCTCCCATCAGATGAAGTAGTTTCTCGCAAAATTTGCCAGAATCCCAAATTCTGGCCGTTTTTTAAGAACACCATTGGGGCGCTTGATGGGAGCCATATCCATGCTACACCTCCTGCACTTGAATGTGCTGCCTACCACGATCGCAAAGGTCTCGTCTCTCAAAACTGCCTGTTTGCATGCGACTTCAACATGAATTTTACCTATGTCCTTACTGGTTGGGAGGGATCCGCCACAGATGCACGTGTTTTCGAGGCCGCATCTACCAAAGACCTTCAGATCTTGCAAGAAAAATACTTTTTAGCTGATGCTGGTTACCCTCTACGCCGTGGACTCCTGATACCATACCGCAATGTCCGCTACCATCTCGCTGAGTGGGGACGAGCGACTGTAAGGTAAGACAGTCCATATTCTTTGGAATGCACACTAACATGGATGGTAGGCCGTGCAATAAAGAGGAGCTATTCAATCTTCGCCATGCCATGGCAAGGAACGTCATTGAACGTGTCTTCGGTGTCTTAAAGCATTGCTTCCGCATCCTCATCCTCGCACCAAGGTATAACTTACACATTCAAGCGCAGATTCCAGCTGCCCTATGTACAATCCACAACTTTATACGCCTGCATGACCCACAGGAGGGTCCTATCCCGGATACTGACTCAGATGGGGATCCGTCTGAGGATGAGACTGACCCACATGAGGGAGTGGTACAGGAGGAAGAAACGGCAGATGTTGAAATGAGCTGCTTGCGCGACCGCATCGCTGAAGACATGTGGGCTCAATGTCACGAGTTCCAAATACAAACCATTATTCTTTCTTGAACACTCGTAAGACACCCATTAAGCACCCAGAACAAGCGCCTGTAATAGCGCCAGAACCAGCGTCTGTACCGATAACCTTCACAAACCCTAACCCGAACTCATTCATACCATTGGCGCCTACTACTTCTATCTCTGATATTCCTGAAGACAACTTCCTATCACATATGAACGAAGCACGTGACGTTCTCAGAACCTTCCAGAACCTTTCTGCAGCAGCCACGAGTTTGATGACATCATAGTGTAGATTAGATTAGATAGTATCACGTGACTCGATTCCAGAACATTCTATTATGTAAACATCATACAATTCTCTTTCTATTTAAATGATTGGTTAGTTAGTTCATTCTCAGATTCAATCTCTGTTTCAATATATGTATATAGGTAGTTAGTTTTAGTCAGTAGTTCTTTAGTTCAAACCTCTTGTGTATTAGCTCACTGCTTGCGCAATCCAAGACGTCCCTGCTCATTATCTTCTTTTCATTGTTGTGATAAACCTTGTTTGAGTCCTAGTCTCTGCCCCTGCGTTAATTCGTTATAAGGGTTGTGACATTAGGTTTGAACTATAGGGGACTCCGACTCTACGCATTACCGCTTGCATCACTATATCCTTTGAAACTTTGACCAGCTAAGTCTAGCTCAATAAACGTTCAAACGATCTTCTTTATCATCGTTTCACGTGTCCTTTAATTCTTGGTGTCTATAGTCATAGGACCAATGATTAAACGACAAACCAACATTTTCTGTATTGCCCGGTCTAAACAACCATGACCCTTGATTCTATCATTCTCCCCTTTGCTCGCTTGAGCGCATTCATACCTATCCGTTTTCGTAGTTAGTAGTCCTATACCAGGCCCTGCCTTATATTGCAGCCGCCAGTATATGGAGGTGTTCACGACATTAGGCGTGTCACTACAACTTTGAGTGCTGGCCCAAGACCCTGCCTGCTCAACGTTACTATAGTTTCCTTTTTACCTATTACCTTTTCTTCATACGATACGTAGGTTACTCTACCCAAGTATTTAGAGGAATTTTCTAGTCCAGAACTGACGCTTGTAAGGCATTGCCTGGAAGAGCGGTCGTGTCGTTCTAGTTTTCCCACTTGGCGAGTGTAGCATTACATACACTTCTTTTAGTCAGTAATTAGGGAAGAGTCAGTTGGGTTTTACCAGGACCCTTTGACCCTGAAGTACGAGGTAGATCCGATCAGATATCGGGGACCGCTTCAGCTTTCCATTTACGTACTTCTTTTCCACTTCCTTTTCATCATCTTTCCCTGTCGGATGAGCCGTTACGACCAGCTCATCAATTCATCATTCCTTTTCGGGTAGACCGTTACGACTAGTCTACCAAATAGTCATTGTAAATCGGGTTCCAGAATACAACTGGTACAATGACAAAAAGAACGTATTCGTGGCAAGAGTTCAATGCGATGGGAGAGGCACTCAACGGAAAACCTTTTGTATGCTACCGTTGTGGAAAGCCAAACCACATTGCAAGAAATTGCAGAACCGTGTCTCCACAGAGAGAGACAGAAACACGAACCCCTAAACTTCCCGTGAAAGACAACGATCTTCCAAAATGGTTCATAGAATCTTTGACTCAAGGAGAAGCAAAGATTGAAGCACCCAAATGGTTCCGAGATTGGACCAGTACACCACGAGGCAAAGAATTCTTGGCAAAGGAAAAAGCCGAGAGATCACAACCGCCGAAATGGTTTATGGATTGGGTAGCAACTAGGAAGAAAGAAATCCTAGAAGAACCAGAAGAAGAAAACGTGTCTGGAAGCAGATATTCGATTCTATCCAGCTTTGCGGAAGTAGAAGAAGTACACCTAAGATCAAAATCAGAACACTTCTACATTCCAATAACGCTGGTAGGAAAGAAGAAAACTGCGGACATTAGAGCCCTTGTGGATTGTGGGGCGTCTACATTATTTATTAACAAGAAGTTTGTGTTGGACAATGACGTTCGCTGTCATAAATTAATAAAGTCTATTCCAGTCAAGAACATTGACGGTTCTTTGAATGCTGCTGGATCAATGACACATTTCGCGGAACTAGGTCTAAAGATTGGTGATCATGAAGAAAGTAAAGCAGCTTTCATGGTTACGGACTTGGGAAGCGATGACGTTATTATTGGCATAGATTGGTTAAGATATCATAATCCGGAGATAGATTGGAACGCAGGACGTTTCTCGTTATCTAGGTGTCCGGTTAAATGTATTACGAAAAAAGAACAAAGGCAAAAAAATAGAGAAAATAGAAAAGCACAAAAACAAGTAGATAGAGTTCCAGATCTGATTCCCACAGAAGAGGATGACGATGAAGACATGGACATGAGGAAAGTGACCTGTGAAGAGGTGGAAGACGAAGATAGTCCTGAAAGATGGATTAGATACAAAGCCTCGGTCGCCACGGAGCAGAAGGTAGCAGAAGAAGCTACGAAGAAGAAGAAGTCGGTAGAGGAAATGATTCCTGAATGGCTACACAACTACCTGGGAGTATTCTCAGAAGAGGAATCGAAGAGATTTCCTGAAAGAAAGAAGTGGGATCATGCGGTAGATCTCAAGGATGACAATGATCTTCCTCCTAATGCAAAACCCTATCCCTTGTCACCAAAGGAAATGGACACTTTGAAAGATTGGTTGAAAGCCGAGACTGCACTGGGACGTATTAGAGATTCACAATCTCCAGTAGCAGCACCTTTCTTCTTTGTGGCCAAAAAGGATGGCAAGTTGAGACCTGTAATGGACTATAGAAGGCTTAATGAGAAGACGGTTAAAAATGCATATCCGCTACCGAGATCTCAAGACCTGATTGATGCCCTTACTGGTGCTACGATGTACTCCAAGATGGATGTATGATGGGGGTATAACAACATTAGGATGAAAGAGGGAGACGAGTGGAAGGCAGCTTTCAAAACACCTTTTGGTCACCACGAACCAACCGTAATGTATTTTGGGTTGACGAACTCTCCAGTGACTTTCCAAACCATGATGAATGAGATATTCAGAGATTTAATAGATGGCAAAACAGTGGTCGTTTATATCGATGACATCTTGGTTTTTACGAATGGAAATAGAGAGCAACACCAAAAGATCGTGCGAGAAGTACTCAAACGGTTAAGGGAAAACGACTTATACTTGAAGCCTGAGAAATGTAGCTTTGAGCAGACTAAAGTCGAATTCCTTGGGTTGATTGTGGAAAAGGGCTGTGTATCGATGGATCCCACCAAGGTTGAAGGAGTATTGAAATGGCCTGTTCCCAAATGCGTAAAAGACATACAAGCATTCATGGGCTTTGCCAACTTCTACCGAAGGTTTATACTTGGATTCTCGGATATAGCCAGACCAATGAATAATTTGCTGAGAAAAGATGCCAAATGGGACTGGACAGAGAGACAGCAAAACGCTTTTGATGAATTAAAGAAGTGTTTTACAGAAGCTCCCGTCTTAGTAATGCCAGATGTTGAGAAGAAAATGAAAATAGAAACAGATGCTTCCGATTATGCAACAGGAGCAGTTCTATCTCAACTGATGGAAGACGATTTGTGGCACCCAGTGGCGTATTACTCGAAGTCAATGAATGATGCAGAAAGAAATTACGACATTCATGACAAAGAGTTATTAGCAATCATTCGAGCGTTGGAAGAATGGAGGCACTATGTGCAAGGGAAACCCCAACATGTGGAGATCTGGACAGATCATAAGAATCTCGAGTATTTTATGACGAGTCAAAAGTTGACACGAAGGCAAGCCAGATGGAGTTTGTTCCTGGCGGAGTATGAATTTACGCTCCAACACAAGCCTGGTGTAGTCAATGATAAGGCTGATCGTCTATCTCGGAGAGAAGACCACAGAGGGGGGGTAGAAAACGATAACTCAGATCGCATTTTGCTAAAACCGGAGTTTTTCAAAATTAATGCTGCAAAACGAGGCCAAGTTCTCATAGAAGGAGAAAGTTCGCTCATGAAAAGATAAGAAAGAGCACAGAACGAGAGCCCGAAGTAATGAAAGCGCTAGAGACGCTAAAAGCAGCACCGGTACAATTGCGTAGAGGAATCGAAGAATGGAATGTGGAGGACGGATTGGTGTTATTCCAAGGATTGGTATACGTTCCAAACGATAAAGAGATCTGCCGAGAGATATTGGAGTTGTTTCACGACTCTCCACCAGCTGGACATCCTGGACGTGCCAAAACTTTAGAATTGATTTCCAGAAACTATTGGTGGCCCTCAATGACGAAGTATGTCCACGATTACGTAGATGGTTGTGATCGATGCAAACAGACAAAAGTGTTCCCAAGCAAACCAACGGGACCTTTGCAGCCAAATGAAGTCCCAGAAGGACCTTGGCAAACGATCTCATGTGACCTGATAGTGGATCTACCAAAGAGTGAAGGATGCGACAGTATATTTGTTGTCGTTGATCGATTTTCGAAACAATTGCACTTCATTCCTACCACCAAAGATATAGACTCGAAGGGAATTGCCGAGCTATTTCTGAAAAATGTATGGAAACATCATGGTACACCAAAGAAGGTGATTTCAGATAGAGGAACACAGTTCATTTCGAAGTTCATGGGACAAGTATCGAAAAGATTAGGAACAAAATGGTCTGCGTCGACCTCCTATCATCCCAGAACAGACGGACAAACAGAATGTGTAAACCAAGAAGTTGAACAATACTTGCGCATGTTTGCCTCGTATAGACAGAATGATTGGGTATCTTGGCTGCCAATAGCAGAGTTTTCACATAACAATGCAGTCACAGTAACCGGTCATAGTCCGTTCAAAGTCCTCTATGGATATAATCCTGAATTCACCGTATCTCCGAACTCTAAATCCCTTATTCCCGTTGCCGATGAGAGAGCAGATCAGATGAGAGAAGCAAGAGATGATGCGGAAAATACTCTAAAGATGGTTAATGAACGTATGAAACGCTTCTATGACCGAGGAGTTAAAAACGCACCTCAGTATCAAAAGGGAGACAAGGTCTGGTTAGACACAAAAAATATCAAACAACGTCATCCAAGTCAAAAGTTGTCAGATCATCGTCTTGGGCCCTTTGAAATACTAGAGAAGACCGGCGAAGTGAACTACAAATTGAAATTACCGGAAAGTTATAAGATTCACCCGGTGTTCCACATCGAGTTGCTTACTCCATATTATGCATCTCAATTGATCCCTCATTCTCAACCCACCCGACCACCTCCAGACATAGTTGACGATCAGGAAGAATTTGTCGTAGAAGAGATATTAGATAGCCAACAAATCCGAGGAAAAGTGCAGTACCGAGTAAAATGGGAAGGATATCCGATAGAAGAATCGACATGGGAACCAGAAGAGAATGTTAAAAACTCCCTGGTTTTGATTGCAGATTTCCATAAGAAAAATCCCACGGCTGCCAAATCTAAACGGATTTTAGGATCTATTCTCGATACAGAAGAGTTCAAGAAGTGGAGAGCAAAAAATATTCGACCATCTTACATTCGCGATGACGCTCATCCTAGAGAGGGGGTAATGTCACGAGTTCCAAATACAAACCATTATTCTTTCTTGAACACTCGTAAGACACCCATTAAGCGCCCAGAACAAGCGCCTGTAATAGCGCCAGAACCAGCGTCTGTACCGATAACCTTCACAAACCCTAACCCGAACTCATTCATACCATTGGCGCCTACTACTTCTATCTCCGATATTCCTGAAGACAACTTCCTATCACAAATGAACGAAGCACGTGACGTTCTCAGAACCTTCCAGAACCTTTCTGCAGCAGCCACGAGTTTGATGACATCATAGTGTAGATTAGATTAGATAGTATCATGTGACTCGATTCCAGAACATTCTATTATGTAAACATCGTACGATTCTCTTTCTATTTAAATGATTGGTTAGTTAGTTCATTCTCAGATTCAATCTCTGTTTCAATATATGTATATAGGTAGTTAGTTTTAGTCAGTAGTTCTTTAGTTCAAACCTCTTGTGTATTAGCTCACTGCTTGCGCAATCCAAGACGTCCCTGCTCATTATCTTCTTTTCATTGTTGTGATAAACCTTGTTTGAGTCCTAGTCTCTGCCCCTGCGTTAATTCGTTATAAGGGTTGTGACACTCAATATGGGCAAGTTTTGCGTGAACGAGTACTAGCGGATGGTGATGACTTAGATGAAGAGGACTTCTTACTTGGCCTGGATGGTGATGGCAACGCAGACAAGGATGAAGGCGCAGACGCAAATGATGATATTCATGTATAGTTCTTACTTGTATTAGAACCCAATGCTACATGATTGTGGACTTGACAACGATGGTGGGACAACAAACAACAAAGCAGACAGAAAACAGCGCAACAATCACAGAAAATACAACCTAAGATACATTGTACAAGTAGAGGACGAGATGTGAACGTGATACCTACTTCGCTGCATGAGCCTCAAGAAGCGCCTTGATATAAGAGCGATGTGGTCCCAGTGGGCTCTGCACATAAATCTCCATTGCCCGCTCATTGCTTGTAAAAATTAGTAACAGTTGGCCTAACTCATCTGCAGGCACCTCCACATCTTCGGTTTGCATAAGGATCATGGCGCGATCAAGAGTGGTTGCAACCAAGGGGGGAGGGGGTGGAGGAGGTGGTGGTGCAGGCGCAGGTGCAGGTGCTGCAGTGATGGCTTTTTCGAGAATGTCACCAATGCGGTTGATGGAACCCTGCATGCCAACAACAGCAGTGGCAGGTGAAACCTTCAATCCTTGTGCTGCACTGGTCATCATTGCGACCGCACTGTCACCATGACGTTCAGATCGCGATTTTTTTGCAGGAGGGGGCGCTGATACCAAAGTAGAGGACGGCAAGGGACCAGAAAATGACGGATAGCTGGATAGGTGAGTTGACGATTCCATGTCACACGATGCGTCGTCATGAGTGCGTTTTCCAGTGCCAATACTGGATGCGACAGTGGAAGGAGGCAAGATGGGAAGACGAGAAGCATTGAAGTCAGTATCGCGAGGCAGTTCCATAGTAGCAGCAACAGGGTCAGTACTGGCACTGGTGGCTGATGCAACGATGGTTGCAGCAGCAGCAGCAGTGATGATATGCTCTGCGCCAGGCCCAACGTCATCGTCAGCCAGTACTGGAGCTGCAGCAGCAGCCGGATGAAAGGCGTGAGTTCCCTGAGTGCCAGTGCCATTTGGGAAGATCTCAGCTAGTTTGTCATAGTATATCCACCCGCTGTTGGCAAATGGCCGCATTGAAGCGCGGGACGTCTATTTGATGTATTAGATTATAGTAGATAGACTTGAACAGGGGACGTACACTTGATGTGACGTAGTTATTGAATACCTCTAATGCAGTCCTTCCTTCGATTCCAGCGCCTTTGGTATTATCCCAGTGAGCTCCTGAGATGTTGCGATAGTTTTGGATCTCTCGGTATATCCCTCTGAGCTGGTACAGGGGTAGATATTAGTAGAATGGGACGTAGAGAATCTCGATGCACTCACCGTGTTCCATTTACTTCTACAGCATTTATTTGTCTTTGGAGGGCCTGCAGTTAGCAGGTTGGCCCTTGCAAGGGCAGTTGCTGCTGAGGTAAATGTAGACGGCTTGAAACCGCCATCCCCAACCTCGGATTTGTTGCTGAGTAGGTGATCAAGAAGAGCGTTTGTTTCTGCTACGTTCCACTGTGCTTTTGGCTCAGCTGGTACAACAGTAGTAGTATTTGGCTCGGTAGCCATTATAACAGTAGTAAATTGGCCACAAATAGATACAACAGTGATGACCAATGAATAAACTAGCTTGCGGAGGTGAGGGTCGAGCCAGTCCATTGTGGTGCTGGTCAGTAGATAGGAAGGTTCGAGCTCCGACTGACCAAAGGAATATGCCGGGAGCATGCTGGTGCAACTCACATTGCGCCAGATGTGCAACATGGCAAATATGCCCCAACATCGAGTTGCCAAACTGGCTCTTAGGCCCTGACATATATTTTTCCGCGAGGTATGCTTGCATGATAGCTAGGCTGTGCTCTGAATGGAGGAAGGTTCTGACGGTCTAACCTAAGTTACAGTTCTCGGTGTATCCACGTGACTGATCCTAACAACAGCACACAAACCCTCTGAGTAAGGTACGGTTCACTTAGTCGCAGCCTCTACCTTTTTTGGCATTTGATGACGCCGCGGCCAATGAGCTCTGTGATTGGCACTGATGACGAATTTTCCCTTTCCTGCTATCACAGAGTATCTTCTCGTCTGAGTCGTCTAGTCACCTTCACGCGTTTATCTGACCTATTCTTGAAACACACGTTGAGCAGCGGATGATTGTGAGTAACTATCGCAACATACTCGTTACCCCCTGAAATATGCCTCAGTATTGTTGCGGTCATCACTGTGTTGGTAATTCCGATAACCAGGAAGACGACGAGGGGGGAAATACCAGCAACTTCCTGGGATCGCTGGTACTTACATGGCATATAACCTAGTGATCATGATGACTTTCGTGATGTCTCAGTCAAATCAATGTCACGGAAGTATATAGCTCACCACCCAGTATTGCATATACAACCTCATTCGTGCTTGCTAGTGCCTCGTACATGATACGACCCGACAAATCTACTTTAGTTACCAGCCTCGGCCCTCGAAGCTCGAAGGATGATGCGATCACGCCCGAAACAGACTCGCAACTGTATGTAAAGCCGGACATTAGTCTATTGCGCCTCCGTCACTCATGTCTTATTTCACAAGCACGCATCCTCGAGTCTCGCATCTTCGTTGCCTTATGCTGCCTTGTCTTGTACTTTCTGTCTCTCGGATTGCAATAAAACTTGTCCGGGTCCCCCGAGCATTGAGCTGGGGGACTACGCCTAATAACCGCGATACCTTCATCCTGACACCCAAAACAATGTTAGCCATTTCTGGTCATTTCCTGGATCTCAACATATCCCACACTCCTCCCCAGCACATTCCTGCCCACCACCATACCATCTACTGTAGAGAAGTATTAGTGTATGCTATGTACATATAATAGATCACAATAGAACACTTTTTTGTCTGTTTTTGTCCCAATACAACCTCCAGAGACCTGTACATATAATACAGGAAAAACATATCAAAAACACACCCGCATTTGTTCAGTTTTAGCTATACAAACACAAAAAAAGAATAGACAGGCGATGGTGATCGGAAGAGCTGGTGCGAAGAGGGGGCCGCATGCGGAATTTGGTGCTGGAAAAGGATGGTTACTGCTTAGAGATTCGTTCCTGTAATACCATATGTTAGGACGGGGTATCATAGAGCCGCGACTCGGAGATGATACCAATCACCATCGCACACATCTTTCTTTCTGCCACGATGTTTAGCGGCGCCTGCTTCTAGTTTGTAAAGGTTATCGAGGTAGCAACGTCTCGTGATTAAGTTGGTTTCATAAGGGGCACGGCGGGATAGCAGGTGGATGTATATTCGATTGGTGCAATGGCATGCTGTTACAGATCTAAATCGCATATAGGCGGTAAAAATTCAGGAGGAAAACCGCAATGGGAGCGACTCGCCCTGATTCCTGTAATACGAACCATACTCGTCACTGGGAATGCATCATCAGCCTCCGTGCACTTAAAGCAACAGCGAAAGACGAATTGCATAGTACGTTGTCCTACTGCACAATAGCACTGCGATAAAATCGGTTACATGGATGTACCGAGCCATTTACTGGGACACTAGTAATATATATATATAGTAGGAACAATGACTGTGCTGGCGCAGATGAAGTTTGGATGTTCGGATGGGAGTATGGGGTACCATTCGAGGTTAACATTCACCGGCGGAGGGATGTTCAATAATCACTGGATCCACGCCAAATTGCCAAAAGACCTTGCTTCGCAGTCTGCTGGCGTTGCAGATATGATGTGGTCGAATGCAGCACAACCACGCAAGAAGAATTTCAGGAGACCTTCAAAGCTTGGAAATTCGTTTGGCATGAGGTTAGTAAGGGGATTCCTGTGGATACGTTCTTCCTAAAATCATAATGAACGCCATTCAAGTTCAGCATATAAAAGTAAGGTGTCTTCCTACTAACCCTTCAGATTTATTTGACCCCATATCACATCCTCACACACAATGCGTTTCTCTTCTGCAATTGTCGTCGTTGTCATTGGTGTTTTGGCATCATCAATCTCTGCCATGCCGCCGCCTACGCCCACCGGTGCACTGGCAGCCGCCGCTACATGTCCTTGGGGGTGCGCGTTTGACTCAGATTGCCAGGGATGCGGCTTTGACTATTATTGCGCGAGTATCAATAAATTTCCTGGATTTGATACACGACTCACCTGCATGGCAGGACTGGTTTATCTGCAGATATGATTGGAAGTAGAAATAGAATGTGCACCCAGGGATGTCGGTGGATCAAAGTAGAAGTTGTTGGTGGAGTCGGGCTCACAAAGCAATAAGGAGTTTCTGTTTTATAAGAGATTTATCAAGAATTCTATTAACTTACGGGCCGTCGATTTTACACCTAACTAAATCTACAATTGGAGCCTAGAGAAATGACTGAATTCTCGAGTGACCAACTATAACTTTAATTACTATGTGTTATGCAGTTGATACTTGTACTGTACCAAGTGGAGCGCCGTTTCACATCGTGAAAACCCAAAAGTCACTTAGCAAAAACTCCCTAATGACTCACGTAGAATGTTTGAACACCGTAAAGGATCGTAAAACTGTTCGTAATCTCGGCAACGTGCAAGTGCGTTCTTCGAGGTGTTCTTGGCGCTGTGGAATTCGGCCTCGGTCCATTAATTAATAAGAGGTTTGTACAGCGCCCAAGTTGACATGGTAGAAATGGTCAGCCATATTTTTGACCTTTCCATTCTATGCAGTTACTCTATGCTGATGCTGTCATCACCGAAAATTCATTTTCTAATTCGTGTACATGCTGATGAGTACAAAAGAAGTATTACAAAGTGAAGTAGTTTGCCCATTGTGCGAGTTCCGAATGCCTTGCTTTTCCAAGAAGGTGCAGCTAGTCTGTTGCGATTGTAGAGGGCATCAGTGACGGACTGTCCGTGATGGATTCCAGCTGCCAAGGGTTCGGTTCGGTTCGACATGGGCGATTCTGAGTGCAAGCAGTCCTTGTTACGGTGTCAAGAGCGTCTGTCGGGCCTTTCTGTCGAGCGTCCTTATTTGCCCTACAAGAAGACAACTTTGCAGCCTCCGCTTCATGTGAGGGAATGAAATTCAAAGGAGGATAGCCAGGACGCTCGGAAGTAGGCCGTCGTTTTAGAGATCTGCGTCTGTTGGGCCATTTACCGAACATCCCTATCTGCTCTGAAAGAAAATAACTTACGGAAACATTGCAGCATATCCTGCCTCTGCTTCATGTGAGGGAATGAAGTTCAAAGGAGGATAACCAGGACGCTCGGAAGTAGGCCGCCGTTTTGAAGAACGTCTGTTGGGCCATCTACCGAACGTCTCCATCTAGTTTGAAAGGAGACAACTCACGGAAACATTGCAGCATATCCTGCCTCTGCTTCATGTGAGGGAATGAAGTTCAAAGGAGGATACCCATGACGGTCGGAAGTAGGCCGCCGTTTCAAAGAACGTCTGTTGGGCCATCTACCGAACGTCTCTATCTAGTTTGAAAGGAGACAACTCACGGAAACATTGCAGCATATCCCGCCTCTGCTTCATGTGAGGGGATGAAGTTCAAACGAGGATAGCCAGGACGCTCGGAAGTTGGTTGTTTTTTTAGCCTCTTTCGTCGACTACTGTCGAGTATGACTGCAGAAGACTCGGAGTGAGATCGCGCTCCGGAGGTATCTGCGACCTTCGCTTCATGTGAGGGAACGAAGGGCAGAGGAGGATAGCCAGGACGCTCTAAAGCAGGTTGTTGTTTTGCCCTTTGGCGTTGATTATTGCGCAGCATGACTGCAGAAGACTCAGAACGAGAAAAAGCTGATCGTTTAATAAATTTCTTCCTCGGCGAAGAGGGAGGCGTTGCGAATTTCGGGAATGGAACAAAGTTGAGAGGCCGACGAGAGGAGGATACACCGGGAGGATGCAGAATTTCCTTTGTTTCCACATGGGAAAGAATGGCAGCACGGGCCAGCCTTTGCGCCAGAGTCATCGGTTTGCCGTCCTCGACAGGCTTGTTGGAAATACACCCTCCATTTGAGATGCAGACCTTTGCGGGAGCAGGCCGAATGGTTGGCTGACTATTTGCACCGCCCGTAGATGTATCTTGCAATTGTACGGTCCGTAGCTGCCGTTTGCGCCGCGGTCCAGGCACCCTCGCGGTGATTTGACGAATGAAGTTGTCCACCGTTACGGCCTCCTGATGTGGATTAAGCTTGTTGAATTTTGATGGTAAAAGCTGTGCCTTGGTTGCAGTGGTGTCCCTAGCTGAAGGAAGGGAAACAATAGGAGGGATGAGGCCTAAGGATGGTTCGCGCATGTCTATCGAAGTTTCGGAATGAAGCAGATCGAGCGCCTCATCGCCTTGGGAGTCGTAAGCCGGTCTCTTTCGCTTCCTTGTCATCTTTTCGAAATTCGAATGTGATAGAAGATATAGTGAATATCTGAAGGCAAGATAAAATGGTTCTTGCTTACAACGTATTGAACGTCCATTTCTATGATTTGGTCTGAAGCTATACGGTAGTTGCTTGGTAGTTTTTCTGAAGTTGGTTTTGAAGTCAGACAGCCTGCTGCAGCCTGTAGTTTATATACTAGGTGAGGGACTTGAAACAAACAAAAAACAGGAGTGACTAAGCACTGCCACCATCATTCTCCGCTCATTGCCCAGTGACCACGGAACCAGGTCCACCATTAATGCACATTGAGCTTCCCACAACAAGTCACAACCGGCGCACAACTATAACGACATTAATTGTGACCTGATTGTAACCCTCAGGCTGCGGGGCCTTTTGAGTGTCCAGTTGAGCACATGCAACTCTCATCCACACATCGGTCTAGATGTCCGCAATCATTTGAAGCTAGCTTTATATTGCACACTTAGGCCTTATTGCGAACTAGTGTTGTTCTTAAAGCATCACGTTCGCAAGATACTTGCAATGTTTCGCGTGTATTCTGTCATTATTTTTCAGATTTTCTGGGAGCGGTAATTCTGCGCCGTCGGCTTGTGTTGCCGCTGTCGCAATGATCTGACGACGCCGCGTCTCGTTCATTGGAATCCTGACAGTAATTGACACCAGTACTGCCTCCTTCCACTTGCATAAAAAGGGCTAACTGTTACTGGAGCGAGTGTCATTACCTAC
Organism: Suillus subluteus; assembly: GCA_016647755.1. Classification (NCBI taxonomy): domain Eukaryota; kingdom Fungi; phylum Basidiomycota; class Agaricomycetes; order Boletales; family Suillaceae; genus Suillus; species Suillus subluteus. The sequence continues at coordinate 605,171 of JABBWI010000017.1, read as the reverse complement.
TTTTGCAAGAATGCAGCTCTCCTTCTCAACCGCGATTGCTACCCTTGCTGCTGTCTTCGCTGTAGTTGCTCCAGCAGCTGCTCAGTCCTGTTCCGAGGCTACACGCTTTGGCGTTGTTACCGTCAGTCCTACCACGCTCTCTCCTGGTGACGTGAGTCGTCTTCATATTTATATTGGCTCCTTCCGAGTCTGATCATTTTTATCATTCAAGACTTTTACTGTGACGGCCAATTTTAGCTGCGCTGTTCAATTTGGTGTGAACCCCCAGTACACTGATTACTACATTGAAGTCCCTGTGAACAACAACGGCTACGAACCTCCAATCCTACTCGCTCGTCGCACTCTCAATGCGAACTCGGAAACTCCTCTCTTCGACCAATTCACAACTCAGGTTAGTTTTGATGGTCATGTAGTCCATGTGTGGTAGTTGATTTTTTACCCTAGCTCCCTTATGCAGTCTATTTCAATGCCAGTTACGTAGTGATGCTGGATACTACTTATCCGGTGAATGGAACAAATGGCACGTACTCTGTTGTCGGAGGTGTTGAGACTGTCATCAACATCCTCTAAATGACGAGGGAGTGGTGCAAATAAGAGCGGCGCAGATCACTTTTGGGACACGTGTTTCGTAGACCGAACGCTTCACATATGACTCCAGTCTCTTTTGATAATTAACAGGACACTTCTACATTATAAGTACAAGAGCAATGATACAACTTCGATTACGGCCTCTTCACTGTGTAGCCGGGTTTCTTGACCTCTCTAGCAAGACAAGTTCAGCTTTTAACCTCTTCAGTTCCGTTACCGCAGCATCTATGACATCCTTCGCCTCTTTGTTATCCTTCAGCCCACGAACAACTTGTCCATGCTCTAAAATCTTTGCTTCTAAAGCAATAACCTCGGGCGATTTTGGCCCACCGACCGCCACAGCGTTAACAGCGCACGCCTTCTTTGCTTTGCGTTTCGACGTAGGTGCCTCCTCCTTCTTAGCCGACTCGTCACCACCAAAGCGCACCTTCCACACCTGTTCCATCTTCTCGTCAATATTCTTGAACAGGTGGTCAGGCTGGCCGATCCGGTGGCCCGCAAGGATGTCCGTGGAGAGCACCTCAGGAACCACACGCGCCGGCGCGTTCAGCTGCAGCAGGAGTGCATCCGAAGTGGCAGGCATGAAAGGATATATAAGGGCTGAAAGAACGTAAATCAGGTTGACGGCGCGCGATATGACTTGCGCGCATCGCTGTGGGTTTTCTGTCATCAAGGCCTTGTTCAGGCCCGAGGCCTGCAGGTAACCATTACCCCGGCTTGAGATGAGCATGACAGTTTGAAGACCGAGTCGTATTTTTACGCTCTCCATCGCATCGATATAATCCTTGAGGAGTGTGTTGACGTCGGTGATGAACTCGGCGTCAAGAGGGTCGTTGGGAGACAGTGGGCCTGGAACATCGCCGCTTTCTGGAAGGACGTTGTCGTATTGGGCGGATAGGAACTTGAGGGCACGATTGACAAAGTTGCCAAAGCTGTCAAACAAGCAATCAGTATCAGTTCAACATGTTTATTTTAACAATTACTTTTTGAGGAGGACATTATTGTTAGCGGCAATCTATGAAATAGTACAGGGTTAAGAAAGAGCTAGTGGTAGAACGCAGACCATCTTACACAATCCGCCCACGAGAACATGGCATCAGCAGTTTCCGGACGAGTGGAGAGCAAATAATACCGCCATACGGAAGCGGGGATTCCGGTCTCCTGGGCAGCAGGCCCAAACACACCGCGATTTTTACTCTTGGAGAACTTTCCGCCCTCATAATTAAGGTATTCTGTATGCCAAATGGTCAGAAAAGAGACTCGGTCTGGAATTTCATGCTCACCGGTAGTTGAGAGATGGTGTAGTGTCGTCCAATTATTGCCATCCGCGAGCAGCATGGCGGGGAAGTATATAGTGTGGAAATATACATTATCTTTGCCCATGAATTGGTATAGTCGAACATTATCTGGGTTGAGCCACCATTGTTTCCATTCCGGGGTATATTCTCCGGTGATACTGACGTAGCCAATGACTGCGTCGAACTGCAGGGAAAGTGTTATGAAACGGTGTATCATAAAAGTATCGTCAACTTACCCAAACATCTGTCGTCGCCCGTCAATACATGAGAGATATTTTGGGGAACTAGCCACTCACACAACACTTTCCCACCCATCTCCTTGTCATCATCTCGACCGAGGGGTGGAATGGGAACGCCCCAGGCAAGATCCCGCGTGACCGGAGTAGGTTTAAGTCCACTTTTCATGCGCGCATCTACGATCTCGCCATCGGCATTGATTGTGGCATTGGGTGACCATTTTCCTTTCTTCCATGACTTCTTGATCCAGTCTTCTAAAGCTGGTTGAGCAGCATCTAGCTTGAAATACATATGCGAAGAAGAATGTGCAACGACATTGTGAGTTTTATCAATCAAGCATCGAGGCTCGATTAGGTCGATAGCATCTAGCGTGCGACTGCATCCATCACATTGATCGCCGCGAGCGTCCTGGGACAGATAGTGAGAATATGCGTTATTATTAGTTGCCTGACGTACGACGTAGGCGCAATGAGGGCAGATACCCTCTACGTAGCGATCAGCCAAAAACCTGGGGCGAATGTTGGAATTGTTTTATTAGCCTGTAGCAAGACTCACTTTTTGCAGCCTTCACAATACGTCTGATCTTTGATCTGCTTTTCTAAATATCCATGCTGGCCGAGATTGAGGTAAATTGATTGACATATCCTGTGTTTTCGGTCGGTGTTAATGAGTGGTAACAAAACTATATTATTGGACTGACTCGGTATGTTTGGCGGTTGATGTGCGTCCAAAGAGATCGAAACTAAGGAAGTTCAGTGTAGATAACAACTGTACTTGTGGAAGATACGCACCCAATATCAAACCACTCATATGTCTCTTTGTGCAACGCGTGGTACTTGTCGCATAGTTCTCTGGGAGTGATACCCTCCTTGAGGGCCGCGGTCTCTGTGGCAGTTCCGTATTCATCAGTTCCACAAATATAAAGAGTGCGTCTATTCCGTGTCCCTGTAAAGGCTCGATGAGATGTGTATATAAAACTGTGCGAGACCATCACTGACGGTTGTATCTATCAAGAGAGAATGCTCTGAGCACACATCACAAGACGCCAGTAAGTGGGGATACTCACCGGCTGAAGACATCTGCGCTCAAGGTGCTTCCTATGATATTTCCTAGCGATCATTGTCATCAGACTTGTGATATGATAGTAGATCGGACGACGCACCAAGATGAGGTACATTATTACAATAAGGCAAAGCGGACGTGATAAGAATATTTGTTTCCCCATCCTTTGGTAGTCTGCGCCAATGATAATATAAATGATAGTCTGGAAGCTTTGATCTGATAAACTTACACGGCGCCCTGCCCAGGATCAGGAATAGATCGCAGGACATCGTTCGTCACTCTGATTTTCTGAGTCATGACTCCGGATTGTTCTGGTGCGTGTAAAAAGGGTGAAAGAGGTGATATGATTCCGTGAGACCCAGTACTTGCAATTGATATTGTCCAGTATAGCCGAGACTTGACATCTAGAGTGACTCGACCTCAGATCAGCTGAGACGCAAAATAGATTTGTTAGGGTTAGGGTTAATGCACTGCAGTTACTACCCAGTATGATAGTATCCACTGCAACTGAACAAGCAAATAACGGAAATATATTCAAATTGTCATCTGTATCCATACCCGCACTGGGCTTCCTGATCATATCAAGGCTCCCTCGGGCACGTCGTCTCTGTGATTATGCATGATTGATTGACATAGACATATCATATCCGGAAGAACATCTGCATTTCACCACTTTGGTCACCTTCGAAGTAATGTGCCCCTTCCGTCCGATTCCACACGACTTCGTAGTTGTCCTCGCCGTGTTGGGATTTCCCGACTGCTTGGAAGATGAAATTTCCCAAGGCCACTGCTAGTCTCCCCTAGACAGCCCTTTATAGACGAAGGAAGATAGTCGTTCCTTCTAGGCCGATGTGCCACAACGAAGATAAGTCGCCAAAATGCCTCTTAATTTAATCTCAAATTCTTCCCATAAGAAAGGGGAAGGACAACTCACAGACGATATCATATGTATGGCGTGAGGCTTTGGCAAGGGAGATACCTCGCTGACGCGTATCTTTGTATAGAATGCGTGATTGTCAGCATTAATTTCTCTACCGTACATCTGGGAATTGGGCTGAACTTCAATTGGTCACCGACAAACGATCCACCAATATTTTCGACGACTCGAATTTGATGGATCACTTGTCTATGCCAAATTGTCGATCGCGGACAGCGTACTTCATTTCAGTTCGCATCCATCAACTGGAGTCATGTATACGTGTTTAGTATTGGGCATTAGCTACGAGAGTCGATAACTGACCTGGTGGACTGATTGGCTACAACTTGCGATTTTTCATACGGCATCCCTTCCATGCAGCTTGAGGCGCTGCCAGTGAGACAGTCGTCTTTCTAGATACATCAAATCGCTGGAGTGGTGCGCCTCGAGGAAGCGTTTACGAGTTCTCCGCTGCCAGCCCGTAGCCTCATGTCATGGCTAATGTGCATATGCCATTGCCTCACCGCAAACGTCTTGGGGCCGACGGCGAAGTTGTGATGCACCTCATTCTTCAGGGCGTAGATGGAACAAAGTACAGAGGTGACGAACAGTGCTCGCGTTTCTGATCCGGAAATCAACCAATTACTTGATCCCATATGGGGCAATACCTCGATTGTTCCACGTGGGCACGAGAAGGGCAGGATTCGGACCCCATGCGGTAGGGATAGCTGTTCCAATACCGTCATCCTATACCACTATTGGCTAGTCACAGTGCATCTCAGTTGCCTGCTAGAGACGGTCTTAGGTCATTCAAGTTCAGGAATTTCCCGGTCTTGATACAAGCAGACAATGATGTTATTCGTAAGCTGAACAATGATCAACTCACCCTCACGAAGCCTCATGTCACATACTTATCTTGTCTGATCCGGTAGACTCGTATGATAGAGTTTCCAGAAAGCACATGGACCCAGCCTTCTTTCACTGTCAACATCTACGTCATCCATCATCCATAAAGTCTTCATCTCCTTCGCGATGTATTGGAGCGCCAAGCGCTTCATTGAAGTCAAACG